>CM072905.1:600000-1080000 GCA_037013685.1 Acridotheres tristis | reverse complement strand
TGTCCTGCCTCCTTCTATCCATCTGTCCGTCCAGCTGTCCCCCCCTCCTCCCTGCATCCATCTGTCTGTCCACCCAGCCCTGCACTTGCCTGGCTCACCATCCATCCCTCCCTGCATCAGTCTGTCTGTCCAGCTGTCCATCCCTCCCTGCATCCATCTGTCCATCGCCCCCCGTGCCCATCCATCTGTCCAGCCACCCTCTGCCAACCTGTCCAGTGTCCCTCCAGCCATGTCCCTGTCTGTCTGTCCTTCCCAGCCCGCAGCTCTCTGACCCTCCACGTTCCCATCCATCCTTCTGTTCTGCTGAGCATATGTCCATCTGTCCATCCCTTCCTGTCCTCCGAATACTCCCCCAGTGTCCCTCTGTCCCCTTATGTCCCATCAGTGTCCCTCTGTCCCCCCGTGTTCCTCTGTCACCTCGGTGTCGGCCGCTCTATCGCGGCGCGGCCGCCAGAGGGCAGCACGGTCCCGCGCGCGGACTCGGCCCCGCCCACAGCGCCCCCTGGCGGCCGGGGGTAGGGTCTGACGGTGGGCGCCGGGGCCGAGAACAAAAGGGCGCCCCGACAGCCAATGGGAGGGCGGCTGCGAGCTCGACCCCCGCTGATTGGCGGAGGCTCGGCCAATGGCGAGGGAGCGCTGCCCGTCCGTCTGAGCCCACGTGGGGAGGGGGGAACAGGCCCTGAGTGATCCAAGCCTGATCCACTGTGATAAATCCCTGATCCAACCCCGATCCACCTCTGATAAATCCCTGATCCACCCCTGATCCACTCTGGTAAATCCCTGATCCACCCCTGATCTATCTCTGATAAATCCCTGATCCAACCCTGACCTACCCCAATAAATCCCTGATCCACGCCTGATAAATCCCTGATCCACGCCTGATAAATCCCTGATCCATCCCCGATCCATCCCGATCCACCCCAATTCATCCCTGATAAATCCCCGATCCACCCCTCTATTCCCTGATCCATTCCCCATCCATAACTGGCGGTTCCAGGGCACGAGGGAAACTGAGGCAGAGCCAAGAGCAGAGCCGGCGCCAGCAACGGTTCATATATTTATTCATAAGCCAAGTTATCCATAAAAAAGTTCCATAGTAAAAGGCCTTTACAGGAATGGCGGCTCATAAAACCTTTGTTTAACCCTTTGCTCCTTTTTTTTTTTTTTTTTTAATTTTTTTGTCCTTTCGGGTTATTTTTTTTTTAATCCTGTTTTGTGGGATTTTTTTTTGTTTTTTGTTTTTTTTAGTGTTTACACTGGAAAAGCCCCTGTACATATTTTCCAGGCAGCGGCGGCGGGACGGGCCAGCGTCCGCCGGCCCCGCGGGGTCCCCGTGGTCCCCCCGGGGTGTCCCCCCCCGCGGTCACACCCCACTATTGCACTGGGGACGGCGGCGCTGGGCCCCCCGCCCGGGGCCGAGCCCCCCGCCCTGGCCCCCTCTGTACAGCGCTCCCCGCTGTCCCCGTCCCCCCAGGCTGGGGGACACAGTGCACTGAAACGACCCCCCCCCCACCCCCTTCCCCGAGGATTATTATTATTTTTTTGTGATTTTTTTTTTTCCATCGTTTTTTGTCTTTTTTTGTTGTTGTTGTTATTTTTTTTTTTCTCGCTTTTCCATAAAACTTCCCGGAAGAAATACAATATTTACAGGCAAAATAAATAGAACAACACACCTGATTTCTGCTTCACCTGCTGGCAAACAGTCAGAGGTACTAGGGAAAGTTATGGCTTGTAGGGGAGCCCTCCCCCCACGTTCCCCCCCGATGTGCCCCCCTCAATGTCCCCCCACGTCACGAGTGGGGTCAGCACAGGGGTGGGCACCCCGGGGGTCAGCAGGGGCCGGGCACCCCGGGGGTCAGCACAGGATGGGCACCCCGTCGGCGGTCACCAGGCGCCCCGTGGTGGGGTCGTAGGTGCCCGCCAGGTAATAGAGGTCCTGGCGGTCCTGGCAGCGGCGGCCGCGCGTCAGCTGCTCGTAGTGCTCCCGCCCCACCACCTGGCACTTGTGCGAGATGGTCTGCACGTCGTTCTCGTCCTCGTGGCACGACTGGTACAGCGCGTTCTGCGGGGACAAGGCGCCGTCACTGCCGCTGCCCGGGCTGGCACGTGGCTACGTGGCTGGGGACATGGCTGTCTGGTGTGGGACATGGGCACCTGGCTGGGGACATGGCTACCTGCTGTGGGATATGGCTACTTGCTCTGGGACACGGGCACTTGGCCAGTGACAGGGCCACCAGGTCTGAGACACAGCCATGTGGCATGGTACACAGCTACCTGATATAGGTATGTGGCTACTAGACACCGTACATGGCTACCTGATGTGCATAGCCATGCGTGGCTACATGACGTGAGACATGGCTACCTGGCATGGTATGTGGCTACCTGACACCACAATTTGTACCAGACATGGTCTATGGCTACTTGCCCTGGTATGTGGCTACCGCATGGGGTACATGGCTCCTTGGCATGATACAGGGCTTGACACGATGTATGGCTACCTGATATGATGGATGACCACAGGACATGGCCCATGGCTACCTGAGCTGGCACATGGCTACCTGCCCCCGGAGCCAGCTTTGCCCTCACCTTGCCGTCGCTCTGGCGCTTGCCCAGCTTGGTCTCCTCGGGGTGGTAGAACCACTTGACCTTGACCACCATGTTGCTGGCCCAGGACTCCCACATGCTCTCGATGCGGCCGATGTAGGGCAGGTTGGGCCGCCCGGCCGACAGGAACACGGCGCAGTCGCCCACGCGCAGCGTCTCCTTGCCCCGCACGATGGCCTTGTAGAACAACTTCCGTGCCTTGCCCTTCATGCCGCGCCGCTGGGGAGGGGACACGGGCTCAGGGCTGGCACGGAGCCCCCCAAACCCGCCCTGCTGGTGTGGGGACACCGTGGCGGGATGTGGAGAGCGGTGCCAGGCTCACAGAACGAGCGGCACAGCTGCTGCCACCAGCACTGCCAGCCCAAGGGACACAGCTGGTGCCATCACCACCCTGTGCTGGCATTCCCAGTTGGTGTCATCAGCTCCCTGCCCTGACTGTCCATGTGCCACCAGCACCAGCTCCCACATGTCACAGCCAGTGTCCCCAGCACCCTGAGCATCCAGAGCTCTGCCCTGAGCACCTGGCACATCCCTGGGCACCTGCACCTTGTCCCTTGCACACAGACACCCACCTGTGTCCCCCTGCCCCGAGCTGTGCCTGCTCCTTCCCTCCCAATCCGTGCCAAGGCGCGTGCCCACGGTGGGCACCATGCCAAGAGCTGTGTGCCAGCTGTGCCACAGCAGCTGCCCGTGGCGTTCCTTACCTGCGTGGGGTTCCCCGACCACCTCCAGAGCTGGCGTGCGGGCAGGAAGGCGGAGATCTTTGGCCGGTTTTCCACCGAGGGCAGGCGCTGCCGCCGGGAGAACTCTTTGGCTTTGGCGAAGCTGAGGGGATCCTTGCGCTTGAGCTTGGCCTTGGGGCCGGCGGCGGCCGCCTTGGACAGGAAGCAGCGCTGGGGCGCGGCGCCCTTGGGCCGCAGCGCGTCCGGCTGCGCCAGCAGCGCCGGCACCGGGTGCGACAGGCAGGTCTGCAGCAGCAGCGCCGAGTCCTCGTCCTCCGAGCTGTAGGAGGAATCCTCATTGTCCGAGGAGCACAGGCTGGACGTGGAGATGGAGCCGGAGCTGGACGAGGTGGAGGAGCCCGAGGAAGAGGAGGACACGGAGAGGCGCGTCATGAAGCGCGAGGGGACGTCGGCGCCGAGCCCGCCCGCGTCCTCGTCCTCATCCATGTCCGAGTAGGAGCTGTGGCAGTCGCTGTCGCAGTTCAGGGCGAAGTCCCCGTGCCCCGAGTACTTGCGCAGCGCCAGCCCCACGGGCAGCGGGTGTGTGGCCGTGCGGCCCCTGCGCTCCCGGCTGCCCAGACCGCTGTGTCCGTAGCCGTGGCTGCCCAGCGGCCGCTCCAGCCTGGCCCCAAAGTCCTTCTCGGCCAACAGCAGCGCCTTGCACGTCTTGTTCTTGGGGGACGTCACCCCTTCGTGGTCCAGCTTGACCAGGAACTCGCTGCCCGTCGCCTTCCTGCGCCCGCTCCTGCCCACCTCTGCCTCCAGCCGCTCGGCTTTCTTGGAGCGCAGGAGCTTCTGGGCCGCCGGCAGCACCAGCCCGGTGCCGGCGCCGAAGGAGCCGTAGGAGCTGGCGATGCGACCGAAGGAGTCGGCGCCGAAGGCGTTGCCGAAGACGGGGGCGGCGAGGTGGTGGTGGTGATGGTGCAGGGGGAAGAGGGTCTCCTTGGCCCGCAGCTTCTTGGTGCTGCCGTTGACCTGGAAGAGGTTCTGGAGCACGGCCGAGCCTTTGTTCGCCGCCTTCCGCTTGGTCTGTGCCACGGCAGCCCAGCTGAGCAGGGAGCCCCCGCGCCGCCCGGCCGTGGTGTCACCGAGCGCTGGCCCCCGGCCCCCCGACAGCCCCTCCACGGCTTTGCCTGCGGAACACAGGGGTCAGGGATGACGGCAGCAGGGAGGGAGGGATGCTCTGGGGCTGATATCCATCCCCATGGTACCACCCCTTTCTCCAACCTCGGCTCCTCACCTTTGTCTGCATTCCAATATTCCCCCCTTATCCCCATCTTTGCATCCCAGCACCCTTCCATACATCCCTGCATCCTTCCATGGATCTGTTCCCCTGCCTACATCCCAGCACATTTCCCTGCATCCCAACAGCCTTCCCCACACCCCACCACACTTCCCTGCATTCCAGTATCCTCCACTATCCCAAAAACTTTCTTGCATCCCAGTGCCTTTCCTCCATCCCAACTCCATCCCCCTTATCCCATCCCGGCAGGGGATCCTGCTCCTTCCCCTCCATACCACTTTTCTCCTTGCCGGCCGCCTTCCTGCCGGAATTCCGGGGGGGCTGGGGGCCGTGGTCGGGGCAGAGCGTGGGGGGCAGCGCCCCAGGGGTGCCCACGTCGCCACACGCCCGCTTCGCCCGGCGGCAGGAGCTGGACACCAGCAGTGCCGGGGAGGGCTCGGTGCCTGCGGGTAGTGGGCAGTCAGGGTGGCCCCACACTCCCCCCACAACCCCGCAAATCCCGTGATCCCACCCCCAGCCCCTCACATTGGATCTTGAAGTCGGGGGGCAGGAGGCGGATGTTGGACACAGCGATGTGTCCCGTGTCCCCGTCGTCGAACTCCACCAGCACAGCATCGGCGTCCTCCTCCTCCTCATCGCTGGAGGAGCCTGCGGCACAGAGGGGCTGTTGGGATGGGCACGGGATCCCGGACACCGCCCACGCCACCGGCTGACCCCACCCAGCCTCACCTCGCACCACATTCCCCGGGTACAGGCACCGCGATTTCTGGCTCCAGTAGGCGCAGACGCGGGTGCCGGGTGGAAGGCTCCGGCGTGACTGCGGCCGAATGTCAAGGACCTGTGGGAAGCAGCGTGTCGGGGTTTGTGGGGTCCGGGCCCCCCTCCCTGACCCTTCACCCTGATCCCCACCCCACTCACCGCCTCCTGCAGCAGCTGCTCCTGCGAGTAGATGTGCTGCCGGTTCCCCCGCTCACCCTCGATGATGATGCTGTAGCTGAGGAGGGGGCACAGAAGGGGTTCAGCACCCACCTTGGTGCCCCCCTCCCCCCAGATATCTGGGGACCTCCCCAGAGCCTCCACTCACATGTCGGGGGGCTGGATGGTGCGCACGCTGCCGGCGTAAAGCAGGCTGTCCTCCTTGGGGATCAGGATGTGCAGCCCATCCCGCAGATCCTCCTTCTGGATGGCGCAGGCGTGGGGCACCCCCCCGCGTGTCCCCCCTGCCAGGCAGCCTCCCAGCTCCTCCTCCTCCTCCGAGAAGCTGCTGTTGTCGTCGAAGTCGAAGTCGTCCTCCACGGTGAAGCTCTCCAGGAGTTTGCTGACGGCCCGGCCCTTGCACTGCAGGAGGAGGCTTGGGGTGGGTGGGGGGCAAAGAGGGCCGTGCCAAGGTGAGGGGCACCCCCACGGGTCTCACCTGTTTGGTGGCCACTTTGCTCTTGACCTTGGCCAGTTTCTTGCCCTTGCTCAGGATGGTCTTGGCGCTCCGGGGGGAGAGGGCCAGAGAGAGTGCCCCGTTCTTGCGCTGCATGGGGAGGTCAGGGCTGGCCAATGACCCCTCTGTGTCCCCCCAGGGCTCACCAGTGCCTCCCACCACCCCAGTTCCTGCACTGGTGCCCCCTCAGCTCCACCAGCATCCACACCCTATGCAAAACCTGCCCCAGTCCCTCTGCACCCCATGGTTCCATCAGTGCCCCACAACCACCCCCAAAACCTGCACCCACATCTCACTGGAACCCCCCCATAACCCCAGCCCCTGCATGCCCTGCTCCCATCGGTGGCCCCAGCCCACGCAGATGCCACATCTCCCTGTCCCCGAGCCCAGGGGTGCCCCCACCCCAGCCCCACTCACCCTGAGGGCTGCCTGCAGCCCTTTGCTCTTGCGGGTGCCCTTTTTGCCCCTCTCTCCCAGCCGAGCCCCCTCGTCCCGTGGCCCCAACAGCCTGGGGTCGGTGCCCCCAAAGAGGCTGCTGGGGGGTCCTGGGGGGCTGGGGCCACCGGGGGCTGGGGTCCTCAGGCTCTCCTTGGCCTTGGCTTTCAGCTTCTTCTTGCTGCTCTCGGGGCAGCCCCCCGCCTTCCGCCGGCCCGGAACCTTCTCCAGCTTCCCGGCTCCCCCCGGCTTCACCGGCCGCCGCTTGATCTTCACCTCCCCCTCGGGGCTGCCCAGGCGGCAGGGACCTGGGGGGAGAGGGGTCAGGGCTCCCCATGGGGTGACAGGGCTCTGGGGACCCCATGGAGGCCCAGGCTTGGAGCATCTCAGAGTTGCCCACCCAGTCCCAGCACATGCCCCCCAGGGTCGATTCCCTGCCCTGTGCCCGTTGGCATTCCCTGGGTGAATCCCATTACCTAGGAGCCCCTGCCTTTCCTTTTTCTTCTTGGCCTTCTCGTTGGCCTCCATCTTCACCACGGAGGATGGGGACGGCCCCAGAACAGCCACTGGCCCTGTGGGCACTGACAGCCCCGGCTCCTCGTCCCCCTCCTCGCTGTCCGTGTCACCCTCAGGCTCGTCTGCAAGGGGACAGGACAGCAGTGAGGGACTCCTGCACACAGAGGTGGCCCCTGCACCTCCAGTGAAGAATGGGGTGAGTTCAGGCCATGTGTGACCCCCTGGCATGAGCCCCCCAGACCCATGGCTGGGCCCTGCACTCCAGCTTGGACCCTGAACCCCCAGTCCCGTGCCAGACCCCAGAACCCCAACCCCGACCTCGCATCCCTGTCCCCACGCCACATCTCACATTCCCATCCCCTGTATCCCCATCCCACACCACCTCACAACCAGATCCCCATCCCACCCCTGTATCCCATTCTGAACCTCACCCAATCCCACACCCCGTCCCTGTGCCCGCCTTGCCTCTGAAGTGGGGAGGCTGTCGGGGTCCGGGGTCCTGCCCCTGGTACTTGGAGCCCTTGGAGCCCTTGGGCCGGTTCAGCTTCTTCTGGATGCGGGCACTCGGGTTGGGGTCCCTCCGGCGGAAGGGGCTGAGCCCAGGGGGCAGCCCCTTGCCCTTCACCTTCTGCTTCAGCTGTGACACCCCATGAGTCACCACACAGGGCAGAGGACCCCACACTGGGGGGACTCAGGGGGTCTTGGGGGTAGCACACACCCCCCCAGACCCTATGGGACTCACCGGGGAGCCCTGGAGGCTGCTGAAGGTGCCCCCTGCCAGTTTGCTCCTCTTCTTCTGGGGCTCGGGGTCCCCCCGCAGCTCGGCACACAGCAGGGACAGACTGGTCTTCACTGCCCTGGGGGGGGCACGGTGTCCATGGGGCACCCAGGGGGACCCTGCACCCCTTGGGGGGATCCTGCATCCCCCAGGAGGATCCAGACCCGACCCTGGCTGGCTCCTGCACGTCCCAGCTGCCGTCTCCCTCCACCCCCTCCCTCTCTCACTAACGTTTTGTGACATAAAACCTGCAGATTAATTTTTTCCCCTGGGCCGAGGGGGGACACGAGGCACCAGTCACTCACTTGACCTTGCGGCTCTCAGCCCTGCCCAGAGCACTGGAGTGTTTCCTCTTTCTCGGCCGCCCCGGCCCGCGCCGTGCGGGGCTGCGGGAGCTCTCGTCACGCCTGCAGAAACGGGGAGCAGCGTCAGCAGAGCCCCCGGGGCCACCGGGCCAGGGCCAGCACCGGCCTCATCGCACAGATGACTGTCATTGCTGCCCCTATTCCCGGGGACAGGGATGGGGACAGGGACGTACTCGTGGTCGTGGCGCCGCTGCAGCCTCACCAGCTCCCGCTGCTTCTCCTTGTAGCGGCGCTGGAGCTCGGCCAGGCGCATCCGCACCTCCACCTCCTGCGTGTTCAGCTGCTCCATGGCCGCCTTCAGCGGGCACACCTGGGGGGCCGGCGGGGCGGTTTGGGCACAGCTGGCAGCGCCAGCAGCCTCAAAGCCAGGGTTGAGACTGAGCACAGCTAATCTCCCTTCCCACCCCCTCCAGGAGACACTCACGGCCTTGGTTTTGGGGGTCCAGGTGTACTTGCGCCGGGGGACGCGGGCACGGGGCGGGGGGGACACGGGCAGGGGGCTCAGTGCGGGGGGGCTGCCCTCCCGCCCTGCTGCCTCCACCAGTGACCAGGCGGCCGCCACCGTGGCCAGGTTCTGCAGGTTGAAGGCCAGCAGCTCCTCATCCTCACCTGTAGGGGCGGCAGGGGGTCAGCTAAGATGGACATCCCGGAGCCCTGCACTGTTTCCTGAGGGGCTGGGGGGGCACAGGAGCAGATCCCCGGCTGCGAGGGCCATGCTGATGTGCCCCATCTAACCCTGTGCCCATCCCACCACCCCATCCGTGGAGAGTGGGACCCCACAGCCACCCCCTCGTCCCACGGTGTCCCCACCTGAACCCAGTATGGGTGCCCCCCCACCCCACCCCGCTCCCTCCCTCCCTCCCTCTCGCAGGGCTGGGGATGTGCCAGGATGTGTGGCCATTCCCGCTGGGGCCTCAGGGATTCCCTGGGGAAGCCCAACTGGGAGGGAATCCCAGAGCCTGCCTGGAGCCAGCGCTGGAGCTGAGCCCTGGCTGCGAGCGAGGCAAGGCATGGCACGGCATGCAGCCCCCCAGCCTCACAGGACAAAGGGCACTGGAGGGTACTGGAATCACCAGGGGTGCTGGGAGCCATCAGAGCACGCTGGGGACACTTGGGGACACTGGGTGTCACCCACCTTCCCTGGCCAGGTCACAGCGCCGCCGGCGCAGCTCCAGGTCGGCGAGTTCGCTGAGCAGGGCGATGCCGGGGATCCCTGAGGGGTGGGGGGCAGGCGAAGGGGGGGCCGGGGGGGGTTCCTCGGGTTCCTCCAGCGCCGGCAGCTCTCCCAGGTCGATGCCAGCAGCGATCAGCGCCTCCAGCCCACCCGAGCAGCCCTGGTGCCCAACGGGGACGTCACCATCATCCTCCTCCTCCTCCTCATCGCAGCTGCCCTCTGGCTCTGAGCCATCGCTGTCGCCTTCCTCCTCCTCCTCTTCCTCTTCCTCCTCTGCAGCGGGGGGCAGCGGGGAGCCCCCTTCTTCGGGCACGGGGTGCTGCTGCTCCGGCTGCTCCGGCGCTCCCTGAGCCACCTCCCGGCGCCCCCCGAAGGGCTCCTCGGTGCCACCCGCGGCCGGCGCTGTCCCCCTCTCCCCGCAGAGCGGCCCCGGGGGCAGCAGCAGGTGGTGGCGGTGCAGCAGCGCCCCGGGACCCTCGGCCGGGGGGTCCCGCGGGGGGCCCGGCTCCCGCAGCGCCTCGGCCGTGGGGCTGAAGGTCCGGGACTGCTCGGGCTCGGCGGGCGGGGAGCCGGCGTGAACGGGGTCGGGGTCCGCCGGCTCGGCCGAGTGCGCCGCGGGGTAGCCCATGGCGGCGGCGGGGTAGCCATACCCGGGGGGCAGGTCTGTGGGGAGCGGGAGATGATCAGCGGAGCTGCCCCGGTTTTTCCCGGTCGCTCTCCTCCTGTTTCCCGTCCCCGCGGTCCTACCTGGCTCCAGGGGTTTGGGGTAGCGGCATGGGGGCTGCCCCTCGCCCCGCGCGTCCTCGCCGTCGCCGCCCTTGCTGGGGGCGGGCAGGGGGCTGGCGGCCGGCGAGCGGGGAGCCACGGCGGGGCTGGCGGCGGGGCAGGCGGGTAAAGTGCAGGGGGCCGTGGGCAGCGTCACCGGGCACTTGGCCGGGTACCGCAGGGCCGGCGAGTGGCAGCACGGGGACAGCTTGGGGGGCGCGGGGGCCGCCGAGGTCAGGCCCTTGGCCGGGGGGTTTAAGGCAACTGCTTTGTGGGAGGGTTTGAGGGGCTTCTCGGGACCCCTCTCCTCCAGCTCCAGGGGCTGCTCCTCCGGCTTCCGCTGCGGAATACAAGGAGGTGACACGTGTCAGATCCTGCTCCACATCTCAGCCTTGCATCCCACATCCCCATCCAGCCCCATGGTCCAGTCCCTGCCCCACTGCCTGTCCCCACATCTCCCATCCCCTGGCACCTGGCCGTGCACCTGGCGCTGGATCTCGAGGGCCTGGGCCGCCCGTTGCTGCTGCTGCTGTTGTTGTTGTTGTTGCTGTTGCTGCTGCAGGGCATAGAGCTCCTGCTGCCGCAGGAATTGTGACCGTGGGTACACGGGGAGCTGCCCTGTGTGCTGCAGGTGGGCACCAGGACCCCGGCCCGGGTACATGGGGGGCCACAGCGACGCCTGGTCCATCACGTCAGCTGTCAGCAGAGAGGGGGGCAATTAGAGACCCTTGTCAGGGTCACCCCCCAGACCACAGCAGTGCCCAACCCCAGTCATGCGACCCTGGCAGCAACCCCATCTCCCACCCCTGAACCCCAAAAGCACCCCATATCCCTCCCCTGCACCCCCAGAAGGACTCACAGTGACCCCCCATCTCCCACCCTGCACCCCCAGGACCCCCTCTCCTCTCTCTCAATCCCCCCCTAGCCTCCAGGACCCCCCTCCCCAGCACAAGGCGGGGGTCTCAGACTCACCCAGCGTGTGGGGGGTGCCGTGGGTGGGGGGCTCCGTGGGGAGGATGACGAGCTGGGCAGGGGGGTCCTGGGCGAGGGGGAACACGGGCTGCATGGCGCTGGGCATGGAGGCAGGGAAGGCAGGAGGCAGGTTCTGGTGCAGGGCGGGGTGCCCGATGCCTGTGGGGACGGGAGAGGTCTGTCAGCACCCCACTGCTGCGGTTCAGCACCCACCCAACTTCCCCCAAACCCGGCACCGACCGTAGGAGTGTCCCCCCATCCAGATGGAGGGGCTGCGGGTGCGGGGCAGCCAGTGCGTGTGCGCAGGGTGGGCGTGGGCGGCCGGGTCCCCCCCGAGCTGCCCTGCCGGCAGTGACGAGCCCCCCGTCATCATCAGGTGGGGGGTCAGCTCCCCGGGACACCCCCCCGATGGGTGCATCCTGGCAAACTCCACCAGGTCCTTGTTGTCCCTGCGGGAAAAGGGGATACACAGAGTGTGGGGGCAGCACAGGCACCACCTTCCCCTGTACCCCCAGCAGCACCTCCAGGGACCCCCATCTTCCACCCCTGCGCCCCAAAAAGCACACACAGCACATTTTCCAGCCTTCACACGCAGGGTTCCCCATGTCCCCCAGCAGCACCCCTGCCTCCCCATCACTCACTGGAGCAGGATGTCCCTCCCGGGCAGCCCCAGGCGCTCCTCGCACAGCCGGCCCCGCTCCTCCTCCGCCTCCAGCTCCATCAGGTGCACGGGGCGCGCCGTGCCTGCTGCTACGGGGACACCACGGTGGCATCAGCGTGGCACTGCCAGCCCCCCGCCGCCCCGGCCCACTCCCCAGCCCTTACCTTTAACTCCAGCAGCCGCCCGCTGCCTCCCGGTGCCGCCGGCACCGCCGGTGCCGTAGGGCTCGTGGCGACTCAGCGTGTCCTTCTGCCGTGCCACGGCCACCGCGATGCCCACGGGCGGCTGCCGCACCTCGCCCTCGGTGCCGCCGGGACCCAACGCCTCGTGCTCCCGGCCGCGGGCACAGTCCGGCCGCTCCAGTTCTGGCTGACCCTTTCCCGATGGGAATTTGGCATCCTGGTGGGCGCAGCTGCCCTTGGCGCTGCCCAGCCCCACGAAGGGGGGGCCCTTCTGCCCCCCCAGCAGTGCCCCGTTGCTGTACTTGAGCAGGTTCTTCATGGCCGACACCTCGTCGGGGGCATTGGGCACCTCCTGAGCCCGCACCAGCCCCGTGCCGAAGGGGTCCAGGTAGGGCCCCCCCTTCCTCTCCTCCGCCACAGCCAGGGGTGGCCCCTGGCCCTGCACCCCCCAGGGGGGCAAGGGGTGCCCGCCGTACCCCAGGCTACCCAACTCCAGGGGCTTGCGCTTGCCCTCGGCCGCCTCCGCCTCGGGGTGCTGCTGGTGCCGGATCCGAGCCACCTTCTGGGCCGGGGGGTCCTTGGGGGGGCCCTTCTCTAAAGTGCAGCAGGAGGGGCCGACGCGGACGCCCAGAGGGTCGGGCCGGGGGGCGCGGGAGCAGTCAGGGGCTGGTGGCACCTCGAAGTAGCCCTTCTCCAAACTCGCCTTGGGCGCCGGGCACCGGCCGGAGAACGGGGGTCCTTCGGCTGCGCCCCCCCCCAGGTACTCCAGCCCCTTCAGCCGGCTGCCCGGAGCCCCCCACTCCAGCCGCCGCTCCGCCGGCCCCTCGGCCTTCAGCGGGTGGTGGAAGGGGGCACCGTAGGGCTCAGTGCCCGCCTCGGCGTGCCGCTCCTTGCCGTCCCCGCGCTCCATCCCGCCGGATTCCGCCTGGAAGGAGCGGCTCTTGTCCGTCGGAGGCCCCACCGAGGGCACCAAGGTAGCCCCGCTGAGCTTCAGCTCACGGGCGGGGGGCTCGGGCAGCGGGCACAGCACCTCGGGGCCGGCGTGCAGCGGGAGGCAGGGGAAGGAGCCGGCGGCGGGCACGGCGTAGGACACGGCGTGGTGCAGCATCTGCCGCCGCTCCACCGCCTCGCCGTAGGGCTGGGGGGCCTCAGGGACCCCCGGCTCCCGCTCCTTGGGGGCGCAGCGGGCGGCGCGGGGCAGGGCGCTCCCGGCACAGCTGGGCAGCGCGGCGCGGGCACCGTCCCCGTCCAGCCCCTTGGCCCCCAGCAGGCACGAGGCCAGGGGTTTGGGGCGCCCGTCGCCGGACCCTCGCGGCGGCACCCCCTCCTTGCAGTGCCCCTCGGGCGGCACCGGCAGCACCGCCTTGTGCCGCTCCTTGGGGTCCTCCTCGGGCAGCCGCTCCTTGGGGTCCCCCTTGCCACCTTTCTCCTTGCCCGTCAGGAAGCGCTCGTAGTCCTTGGGGGTTTTGGGGAGGGGGCCGGCGTCCCGCTCCCGGCTGCAGGAGCCGGCGGGGGGCCCGGGGGCGGCGCGGGCGATGCCGGGGAAGCCGTGGCTGGCGGGGAGCAGGGGGGGCTGCGCCGGAAGGTTCCGTAGGTAGAAGTTATCTGGAGGGGAGGGCGATGGGTGAGACCCCGGCACACCCCCCCCCAACAGGTGGACGTGCTAATGAGGGGAGGAGAGGGATGAAGGGTCGGGCTCCACCCAAACAACGCCCCCACCGTTGTTAGCACCCGCCACAACCCCGTGAAAAGCAGGAGCAGGGCTGGGACCGGCACCGGCACCCAACACACCACCCGCTGCCCCAGCACCATCTGCTCCGGCACCAAGCCCCCCCACCCTGCCCGGCTGGGGACACACACCCCCGTGGGGGTCCCTGCTGGCCCCGGTACCTGCCTTTCTGGCTCTCGTAGAAACGGTGCTGGCCATAGAGCACGTTGCCGTTGCCGTGGTGGTCAAGGTGGCCCATGGGCAGGAAAGTGGAGGCCAAGCTCCCGGAGAAGCGGGGGTACCCTGGGGCTGGGGACATCGTGTCAGCGAGGCTGGGGTGGCACCTGTCCCCAGCATCCCAACCTGCACCGCTCCAGCTGGGAACTTTCCGCAGAGCCCACGATCCCCTCCAAACTGGGACCCCTCCCATCCTCTGGGAGCCGCGGGGGGAGCTCAGATCCCCCAGCCTCGTGTCAGCAGTGGCCGTACTTGGCTCGGCTCGGCACGGCTCGGGCGGGCTGTCCGTCAGCCGCGTGCGCTGCCCGTCCCCGTCCCCCCGTGCCCCCCCGGAACGCCGGGAGCCAGCTGGCAGCCGGTCAAACTACCAGCCGGGCCGGCTGCCAGGGCCCCGCGCCAGCACCGCCGCCCCGCTCCCGCTCCTCCGGCGGGACGGAGACGCCAGCGCACGGCGGGGGGGGGGGCACAGGGACTCGGTTTAACCAAGGCTGGCCCAGGGGACCCCACACTGTCACCTGCACGGGTGTCCCTGTCCGGGTTCATCATCACCAGCGACACGAGGTGGCCCAGCCTCAGCTGGAGCTCTGCAGCCCAGCATGAGCCTCTCTTGAGCCACCTTGAACCCCAACTGTGGGGTCTAAGCCTGGTCCCTGTGGATGCCCTGGGGGGCGTTTTGGGGCACGATGGTTGCCAAACCCACCCTCATCACGCAGAAGCTGCTGACCCAGGGGGTCTGGATCCCATACACGTGGGCACTTGGTACGACGTGACCACTGGCACTGGGCAGAGCCATGAATGTCTCCGGCCACCCCGGACCCACAGCCCAGCCCCGCCCCGGTGCCCACTCACCTTCGTGGGAGTGGGAGAACCAGATCTGGGAGGTGCCGGAGTGGGGCCCGCAGAAGGCCGGTTCTGGGGGGGAGGCGGTGGGGCCGGCGGGGTGGCTGGGCCCCCCTGAGCCCAGACTGCCACTCAGGAAGCCCCCCATGAAGGAGGAGGGGGGGCCACTCCCCATCAGGCTGCTGCCGGCTGCAAGGAGAGGGCACAGTCAGGGGTGCTGAGAACAGTGTGGGGGGGCTGAGGACAGTAGGGGGGAGCTGTGCAGACCCCACTCGTATGACTTAACATACCACAACACACGTGTGTGTGTGTGCATGGCTGCCACACACTGCACTGGTGCATCCCCTGGGCACACACAGCCCTTGGGCACACGCTGCCCTCTTGCCACTTGTGTCCTCCGTGTTACTGTGTCCCTTGTGCACACCCAGCCCCTGTGTCCCTCGTGCTCACACCCCTCACGTTACCATGTCACTCACATCACCCTGTCCCTCGTGCACACGCTGCCTGTGCACATCCCCCGTGTCACACCCCTCATGCACTCACGCCCCTCACACCCCCAGCCCCACGGGGCTCACATGTGCCCCAAAGCCCTGCAAGGGCCACCAGAGCCCTGCCCTGTGCGTGCCCTAAGCACACACACAGATGTGCCAGCACACGGGAGGCTCTGCACATGCATGTGCTGCTGCTCCCAGTGCCAGGACAATCCCAAGCTCCAGGGACATGGGCTGTGCCGGCCCGTGTGGGTGCACGTGTGTGGTGTGTGTGTGTGTGTGCGCACATGTGTGTGAGTGCAAGGAGGGGGGACAGCCCTGGCCCTGACCCTGCTGCCTCCCCCGCAGCCCGGGGGGGCCCCCAGCACCCTTGGGGAGGCCCATGGCCGGCGCTCCCCATCCCGCCCCCATCCTGCTCCCATCCCGGCCAAGCCGTGAGATCATGGTGGAAACTTCGGAGCTGGTGGCCAGCGGCCGGGCGGGGGGAGCCGGGATGGGGGGAGCCGGGATGGGGGAGCAGCTGCCCCTCACCGTGTGGCCCCGCTCCCCATGTCCGTGTGTGCCGGACTGGCCGTGGCACGGCTCGGCACGGCTCAGCACGGCTCGGCACGCGTGGCGTGGCGCGGAGCGCGGGCTGGCTGCCCGCCCAGCCGGGGCAGGAAGCGATGCTTTGCTCTCTAAGCCGGCCCACGCTCCCCGGCTAATCCCACCGGGATGCCTCTGGGATGAGTGTCGGGATGTGGTTTCAGGCAGCTTCGCTCCTTCCTCCGTGGCGAGGCAGAGCCGGGCAGGGCCGCGTGGGCCGGGGGCACGGCCGCATCCCACCCGCGGCCCTGGGAACCGGACACGCACCGGGATGGGTGGACACATCCCGCTGTGCCAAGGCGTCCCGGGGGATCCCTGCCCGGTGCTGCCCACACCAAACCCACCCCGTGCACCACAGCCCCGGCTGTGCAGGGGGACCCCGAGCGGGCGTGGAGCCGGCAGCGTGCCGGGCGGGAAGCCGAGGTTTCCAGAATGAGACTTTTCTGGAAGCTGTGAAACGGGCTGGAAAAAAAATAACCCCTCACCCCACCCCGATGGCGGCGGGGCTGGGGTGTCCCAGGGGGGCTGTGGGGCCGCCGCTCCCCACCGCCCACCCGCTGACTCACGGGTCCCCCGGCGCGCGCTGGCCCCGTGGCCAGCACTGCCGATCCCACATTCCCAATCGCCATGGCCCCCTGCACACTCGTGCTCTGCCACTCTCAGCACTGAGCAGGGGCAGGGAGCAGCCCCCTGGTTCTGCCCCTCCAGCCACGGTGATGGCGAGGACAGCACAGGGATGGGCCACTGAGGACGTGCACAACTCGTGTCACTGATAAGCCACCGGTGTTGGAGCAGCCTCTGCTGCCAGTCCCTGAGACCGGGCACAACTCGTGTCACCGATGAGCCAGCAGTGCTGGTGGCTCCCCTCGCCAGGACAGGCACAGCACCGTGGGGCTGGCTGCCAGCAGGGGACAGATGGGCTGCGGGGTCCCAGCCTGGCCCCCCCTGCCACCCCCTGTCAGCGTCACCCTGGGAACTCCCTGGCTGGGCTCCCCGAGGCCGGTGCCGTGACTCAGCCCCGCCGGCATCGCTCCCAGCTCCGGCATGAAATTTCCCTTGGCCCTGAATCCGCAGAGAGTCACACGTGTGGCAAGTGTGCCAGGTCTCAGCACAGCCACACTGACAGCGCTGAGAGGGGCAGGGGGGCATTGGGGAGACTCAGGAGGGGGCAACAAGAGGTGCTCCCTTCCCTCCAGCTGCTCCTCGCCCCCACTCCAAGTGCAGCACAGATGGGAATGTGTTGGGAAGACTGAAAGTTTCAGGGCCAGCGTGTGGAGGGGGGGCCGTGGTCCCTGGGGGGGGTTCAGCCCACGGCTGCTCTGGGATCCCCAAGGCGGTGACAGACCCAGGACTGTGGTGGTGGCGGGGGGGACGTGCACAGGGTTGGGTTTCTCCCTCGGCTATTTTGGGGCTGGAACATTCCTAATGGAGCTGGGGCCACGGGAGGAGGGCTGGGAGCTGGCAGGGACCCTGGCAGGGGCAACCCGGGCCCCCCCAACCGGGCAGGGGGTGGTGGGCAGCCCCCCATGTGCTTCACAACCCACACGGCCCCTATAAAAATTTGGCACACAGGGAATAAACAGGCTCCGGTTCCCTCGGTGCTGTAATTCCAACTGAATCCATATTGTTACGGCACTAAATGAATGCTGCAATGGTGAAATGCTGCCGGAACGTGCCCGACAGGGCCAGGAGGGTGATCCTAGAGCTGTGCCATGGGTTATCCCCTCTAGAATGCTGTGCTGGCCACAGCCACTGCACACTCAGCACTTGTGCACTCACTGGGGCCGCGTGTGCACAGGGCTCACAAGGGTGGGGGACACTCCTGGCACAGCTGGAAAAAGCTGCTGGCACGGCTGGCACACACCTCTGGCACAGCTGGCACACGTGTGTGCTCAGTGCATGCTCCCTGCACGCATGACTTTCACACCCAGAGCACGATTTGCACTCCCAGAGCATAACCCGACACACACATGCCTTGGAAGATCATTTCTGGAGCACAGGGAAGCCAAGGAGTATCCAGTCCCGGGAGTCCTGATGTCTCACCCCACTTTTCATGTCACATGGATGCCATGCACATGGACCCTTCCCAGGAACCCAAAATGTTGGCCCATGGGCACCCCGTGCAGTTCCAGTGAATGTCACACACATGCGTCCTGGTGGGGGGAGGATTCCTCTACCCCCGTTCCCCTCTGGGGTCCCCCCTGGGACGCCACCATGAGGCAAGAACCTGCCCTGGGGTGATGCTGTGGGGCAGTCAGGGCCCAGGCAGGGCTGGGGGTCCCGAGGATCCGGGGGTGCTCAGATTGGCCCCAAAATTCTCCATAGAGCCCATCCACCCGCATTGTTCCCTGGGCAGTGCCAGGAGCTGGTGGCAGCTGCCTCTCCCCCAGGGCCTGGCACGCGGCAACATCTCTGCCTGGATCCAGCTCATGACTAAGGAACAGTGGAACCACTCGGGGATGACTCTGTGAGAGCCGGGGTAATTCCGTGGGATCTGGGGTTCTCCACATCCCACTGCTCCCACCGGCCCCGGCGCCTCGTGGCTACCAAGGAGCAACCCAGTTAATCTCCAGATCTGGTTTAACTTTGACACTTACTTTGGCAATGCGCCGCACAGGGGCTGGGGGGAGCGGGGAGCCCCCCGTGCTGGAGCTGCACCGTGGCCTCCAGCCCCTCGTCAGATGCCGGCTCCAGGGAGGCAGCGATGCAGAGCGGCTGCAGCGCTGGCACCTGGCCCTGTGTCACCACCCAGCCAGGGGCACCGTCCCCACCTGTCTCCCACCATCACCACCCACCTCCTCCCTCAAAGCCACGCCAGGAACCGCACAGCACCCAGCCCACGGCGCAGTCCAGGGAGGGATGCACCCCGGGATGCACCGGGACCTGCACTGTCATGGCCAGGCTGCGTGCCAGCAGCAGGACGCACACCAGCACTGCTACTGCCAGGCTGCGGGTCAGCACTGGGATCCACACCGGGATGCACACCGGGATGCACACAGGGATTCACACAGGGATTCACACAGGGATTCACACCGGGATCTGCACCGGGACGCACCCCGAGATTCACACTGGCACTGGGACGCACACCAGGATCCACAGTGGCACTGGGGCGCACACCCACACCCCCAGGGTCAAGCCACACACCGGCACCTGGCTGAGGGCTCGGCCACGGTGACACGGCCCGGCGCAGTCACAGCTCTCCACTAGTCCACAAAAACATCCGAAGGACAAAAATTGCAGCCAGGCCTCAGCGTGGGCCTCTGTCAGAGTTTCCCTGCCCCGCTTGTGGCGGAGGCACTGGGACCCCCGGCCTGCTCAGCACGGGGTGCGCTGTGCCAGTGGGCCCCACTATAATTGGGGTGCAGCCCGCCTGGGTGGGTTCTGGCAGCTCCGGGGGTCTCCATCCCCCCATTCCCGGGCAGCACCGGCACCCCAGCCCCGGTGCCATCACCTCCCCCCGGTGCCGGTGCCAAACCCGACGCCAACCGGAGCGTTCGGTTCCAAGGACGCGCGGCCCTGAGTTACGGCTTTAATAAAACCAAGGAAAACAGTTTTATCTCCCGTTCCCAGGGCGGCCGCCGGGCCCGGCAAAGGCTCCTGGGAGGTGTAGTTCGGCCCCAGGCCGGGAGCCATTTGGGGGAGCGCGGACGGAGCCCCCCCAGCCCCGCCGTGCCCCCCGGGTGCCGCACCGGCATCGCCCCGCCACGGCCAACCGCGGGCTGGCTCCGTGCGCTGGGTGGGGTAATTATCAATCATCGGCGTTAATTACCGCGCCACGCTACCACGGCTGCCGGCACCGCGGCCGGGCCGTGCCGGGGGGACGCGGGGAGCTGGGGATGGGGACCCCCCTCCCGCCGGCACCGTGCCGGCCACTAAATTATCCGGTTTGTCCGCCCCGGCAGCGTTCCGGCCGCGCGGAGCCTCCGAGCGCAGCTCGCTAGGAAGCGCTCCGGCTGCGCCGGCCCTGCCAAAGCCGGAATATTTTTAGCTCGTTCTGTTGTTGGGTTTGGCTTCTCTGTTTTTTTGTTGGTTTTTTTTTTTTTTTTTTCTTCTGGTGGTGTTTTTTTTTTTTTTTTTTTTTTTTCGGCGCGTTTCTGCCGGGGTATTTTTAGCCGGATCCATGTTATTTTAACAACCTCCGGTGCGTTCGGGCTCCCATGTGTCGCCCAGGCCCCGGCGGGTGTGAGGGTCCTGCACGGGGACGCCGCCGCGGCGGGAAGCCGGAGGGAAGCCAGCAGCACCCCGGTGCTGGCATCCCTCCGGGATCCCCCGAGCCGGAGAGCAGCCGAACCCCCACCCCTATCCCCCCCATCCCGGGGCCAGGCTCCAAGCCCTCATCCGCACTCCTCACCCAACAAAGCTGGGGGAAGCCAGGGTGGCCCCCCGAGCCCGGCGGTGGTCCCGGCAGCGGGGCCGCCGGCACAAAGCGAAACCGCCCCGGCCGTGGGCCCGATCCGGCGCCGCCTCCCCGGCACCCCCCGGTGCCCCCCGCTTTCCACCTCCTTCCAAGAACCCCCCACGGCTGCCACCCCCCCGCGCCGGCCCGGCCGTGCCCCCCGCCCTAATCCACGCACTAATTGTAATCCCATTAAAGCAGATATAATTTTATTAGTATTCACAGCTCATCAAGGCGGCGACAATAACCGGCGCTGCCGCCGTGCCGCGGCCAGACAACCGCCCGCGCCGGCGGGAAGCGGGGGGCCCCGGCGCTGCTCCGCGCCGAGCCAGCACACGGCTCCCGCTCCGGCCCTGCTCCCGCTCCGGCTCCATCCCGGAGCTCGGCAGCGAACCCCGGTTTAGGCGCTGTGCACCCCGGTTCAGCCCTGCCCGGCCGCAGCCGAGCACATGCCGCAGACAAAGCCGCGCGGGCAGCTCGCCGCGGCCGGCGGATCCGGTGACCCCGCGGCGGGGCTGCCCGGCCGTGCCGAGCTCGGCCGTGTGCCGCGCTTTGTCCGGCTCCGGCAGCTGCCGCGGCGAACACGCGCCGCGAACCCCTTCGCACCCTGACACTTCGGCGCCGAATATCGAGCCCGGGCTCGGTGACCTTCCAGCACCGCCGCCCCACGGCCCCGCGCATAACGGCCTCCCTGTTCGCCCCGAACGCGCCTCCTCGTCCCGGCACCGGGATGTGGCCGGCGCAGCCCGGGGGTCACGCTCCTCCCGAGCCGGCGGAGCGGCTGGGTGCGGGGGATGTCCCCAGTGTGTGCGAGTGTTCACTCCAAAAGCACCGGGCGCGGTGACAGCGAGGTCGGCACAAAGGGAGGCCGAGCTCCCGGGGCCGTGCCGAGCTCCCGGGGGCCGTGCCGAGCCTCCCAACCCTTCCCGGCCCCCCACACCGCGGGCGCCCCGACCCCTCTGACCTGTGTGCGTGGCCATGGAGATGGGCGCCGGGAAATACTTGGTGGGCTGGAAGTGTCCGGGGGGCTGCACGGCCCCGTGTGCCGACCCCGCCACGCGCCCCGTGCCGTGCCGGTGGCCCAGGCTGCCCCGCTCCGACAGCAGCCGCGGCGGGGGCGCGAAGTCACGGCCGTCCATGCCGGGGGCACCCACCCGCGGGGGGCTCGGCGGGACCCCGACACGGCTCGTGGGCGATGCTCAGCGCCGCGCCGGGCCGCCTCGGCGGGCGTCGTGCCGCGCTCCGCGCCGGGGCTGTCGGCTCATCCTCCGCTCCTGGCACGGGGAGAAAAAGGAGAGAGTGAGAGCACAGCCCGGGGTGGGGGTACGGCCATCACGGCACCCCAGAGCCCCCGCGCCCCAGCACTCCGCTCCCCGTTTTCCCGGTACGCAGCCCCGCTTTCTCTGCGGCTCTCAGGGCCCGCGTTCCCTGGTACCACCGGAGCACGGTCCCCGCTCTCTGCCATCCCCGGAGCACGGCCCCCCCTTTCCCCAGTGCTCCCAGTTCATGAGCCCCAGTTTCCTCAGCGCACAGCCCCCCCACTCCATGTTCCCGGTGCTCCCGGAGCGAAGCTCCCCCTCTCTCCAGTGCTCTCGGTCCCCAACCCCGGTTGCCCGGAGCCCGGGCCCGGCTCCCGGTGCTCCGACCCTTTCTAGCCGCTGCCCCGGTTCCGGTTTCCCGGCGCTCGGTTCTTTTATCTCTCCCGGTTCACCGACCGAATCTCCCTAGGGCTCGGCCCCGCTCGCCCTCGGCTTCCCCGCTTCCCGTTGTCTCCCGGGTGCTCGGCGCCTCCCTCGCCGCGGTTCCCCGGTTTCCTCCCTTCCCCAGCCCCAGTTCCTCGGTGTTTCCCTCCAGCCCCGTTCCTCCGGCCCCTCTTCCCCGATATTACCCCGCTGTCCTGACCCTCCTCTCCCCGGTTCCCCGCTCCGTCCCCGGCGCCCTGCCCCGCTTTCCCGGTAATTCCCCGGTCTCCCGGCCGCGGTTCGCGGTCTCTGCCGGTGCCCGGCCGCGGCTCCCGCCCGCCGGGTCATTGTTCTGGCAGCGCCGGGGCCGGGGGGCCCGATCCGGCGGGGGGAGCCGGGCACGGGCCGGGCGGCGGCGAACAAAGGGGAGCGGGGCGGCGAGCGCGGCCGGGGGGCGCGGGGGGCCCGGCCGGGGCCGCGGGGAACGGGGGGAGCGCCGGGGCCAGCCCCGGGGGGAGAAACACGGGCCGGGAACAAAACATGTGTATTTCCTTAAATACAACCGAGGAAAATACGTGGAAAAAAAAGATTGTTTTGCTTGCCTTTTTTTTTTTTTTTTTTTTTTTTAATTGAGGTTAAAAACAAAAACAAATGTAAAGCGAAAAAATTAATCGGAAATAATTGAAAGGGAAAAATATTTAAAGCAAAAAATTGAAGGCAAAAAGGGCTCGATGCAAAAATGTTTGAAGGCGCAAACGGTTTAGTGAAGCAGCGTTTGATGAGCAAATGATTTAATGAACAAATGTTTTCACGCACAAAATTTTAATGAACAAAATTTTAAGACGAAGCATTTTGAACCGACGTGTTTTAAGGGGAAAATGTTTTAATATAAAGAGATGAAAGGGAAAATATGTTTTAATGGGAAAAGATTAAGGGGAAAATATTTTGGTGGAAAGAGATAGAGGGAAAAATATTTTAGGGGAAAAAAGATGAAGAGAAAAAAATATTTTGTAGGAAAAAGATGAACGTAGAAAATATTTTGATGCCGGAAAGATGCAAATAAATATTTAGGTGCAAACAAATAAAGCGAAAAAATAAATAATAACGCAAAAAATGGGAAAATAATAAAAAAGGAAATTTGCAAAAAATAAATTGAAAAAAAAAGCAAAATAATTAGCGCCCAAAAATTTAAAACGTAATAAATCCAAGTAGGCAAAGAAAAAAAAGACATAATGCCCAAAACACAAATAAAAATAAATGCCCGAAACGCAATTAAAAAAAAAAAATTAACGCCCAAATACCCAAAATAAATAACGCCAAAAAAAATTTGTTAAGGCGTAAAAAAAAAAACAACAAAACCAAAAAACAACAAAACAACAAAAAAAAACCAACAATAACCCCGGAGCGCCCGAAATTAAAATAACCCCCAAACAACAACAACAACAACAACAGCAACAAAAAAAAAAAAAACCCACCCGCGGATCGCAGTTACTTACCGGAGGGGCGTTCCGCGCGCGGGGCGAGTGCGGTCCCGTGGCGGGGGTGCGCAGCGTGCTCCTGCCGGTGCCCGTGCACTGCCCATGCACCGGCTGCTCCTGCAGCAAAGGGAACCGGGGGTGTGTGGTTGGGGGGGGGGGTGAGGGGGGGGGGGGAAAGGGGGGGGGTGGGAAAAGGCGGGGGGGGGGGTGGGGGGGACCCCGCCGCGCCTCCCGCTCACGCCGCGCGTTCTCCGCCGGGGCGGGCGCGCCCCGCATGCTAATGAGCGCGTGCCCCGCGCGCGCGCGCGCCCCCTCGCTGATTGGCCGCCGCGCGGCGCTCGCGCCCCGCCGGCCATTGATCCTCCCCGCAGCGCGCCCCCCGCCCCCCCCCCCCACCCCCGGCTCCATTCTTCCTCCGGCGCGCGCGCCGCGCGTCAAGCGAGCGCCGCTCCCCATTGGCCGCCGGTCTCCTGCCAATCAGCGCGTCGGCGAGCGGCGCGGGACGGCGGCGCCTAATTCAAGCCCGGCGGATGAATGGGGAGGAGGGAGCGGCGCGCAGGCGCGGTGCGCGCTCGGGGCGGAGGGGTGTGCGGTGGTGGGGGGGAGGCTGGAATTGCATTGCTGCGCACCCCCCGCCGCAGCGCGCGGGCCCCCCCCGCGCTGCGATTGGCTGGCGCTGCGCCAGCGCGCTGTCAATCACGCAGTGTAAACAAGGCGCTGATTGGCCGGAGCCGCGGGCGGTTTCAAGGCGCCCCCCCCGGGGAGGGGAAGGGGGGGGGGGACACACGCGCGGCGGGGGCGGTTTCGAGGCCCCCCCGCGCACAGCCCGGAGCGCCCCGGGCCGGAGCGAGCGCGATCAAAGAGCGGCGAGAGGGGAACGGGCCGCGGGCAGCGCCCGCCGCAGGTCCGGGACGGGCCGCGGGGCCGCGGGGGCGGCCGGGGAGGGGCGGCCGCAGTGCCTGAGGGCCCTGCGAGGCGGGGAGTGAAGTCTTGGGGGGCCTACGATAGACGGGAGTATGCAGTAAGGGGGGTGATTGGGGGGTGTGCAGTGGGAAGGGGTTTAATAATGGGGGGCCACGCGGAGCTAGGTGGATTGTACAGTGTTGGAGGAGTTGTGATGTTGGGGGGCTGTGCAATGTGAGAGAGTGCAATAATGGGGGGCCATGCAGAGCTAGAGGGGCTGTGCAATGTTGGGGGGCTGTGCAATGTGAAGGGAGTGCAATAATGGGGGGCCGTGCAGAGCAGAAGGGGGGCTGTGCAATATTGGGGAGGTGTGCAATGGCGGGGGATCATGCAGAGCAGGGTGCGGAGTGTGCAGTGGTGGGGGGCTACAATGGAGAGGTTTTGGAATGGTTGGGGGGCTCTGCGAGGTGGGGGTGTCAGTGTTGGGGGATGTGCTGTGAAATGTTGGTGTCTGTTCATGGTCGGGGGGCTGTGCAATATTGGGGGGCCATGCAGAGCAATGTGCGGGGCTGTGTGTTATTGGGGGGCTGTGTAGTTTTTGGGGGCTGTGTGCAATGCGGGGAGGGTACAGAGCCAGCTGAGGGGCTGTGTGATGTGTGGGGGCTGCACAGGGCGAGCGGAGCCTGTACGGTACCAGGGACCACACAGTGGGAACAGCAGCGGGAGCAGCACCGGGGGGTACCGGGAGCCGAGGCCTGGCAGCGGCTGCCACCGGGATTCCTGTCAGGGCGCCGCGGGGTTTTGGATTTTCTTTTTTTTTTTTTTTTCCCTTTTTTGCAATAAAAGGATGTAATTGATTGAAAACGCTGAAATAAATCCCAATCGCTCGTAACCACGATTAGATTACGGCGGGCGATTCATTACGCGGGACGGCAATCGAGTTAAGAGGGAGCGGCCCGGGGCCGCGGGGACCCTGCGGCACCGCACGGACAGAGCACGGACGCACGGACACGGCACGGGGACAGACGGACAAGGACAGCCGGGAACAGGCGGCCGCACCGCGGGGCACAGCCCGGCACAGGCGCTGCTGCAGCGGGACGTGCGGCTGCGGCACGGAGCCATGCTTGGGGACACGCCGAGGGGACACACGGAAGGACACGGGATGGCACCGCACACCTCCAGCCTCCGCATCCTCCTCCACGGCTGCCGTGCGAGGGCCTGTGGGATCCCTGTCCACGTGGGAAAGGCCGGGAAAGGGCCGTTATGGATTATCCCAGCGTGTGGAATTGGTGCCGAACGGGAGCGCGGGGCAGATCCCCGTGTGCGGGTACACGGTGTGCGGCCACCGGTGGTCTGGGAGTGCTGGGAAGGAAAGAGTTTCCTGACTGAAAAAAAAAGAACCAAAAAAACCTCACAAAAAGCGGCTCTCGGGCTGTTCCTTCCTGCAGTGACGCCAGGAGTGGGAAGGGGCCGGGGGAAGCCCTGGTGCAGGTGGGAAGGGATTGAGTCCAGGGGTTATGGAGCACCAGGACTGTGTCCCCTGGGCACAGTGGGCAGATCCCCAGTGGGTAAACATCAAACCTGGGCAAGCCTCTGCTGTGGGCAACGCCCCTCCCTGGGCAGACTGCCCCTCATGAGTTGGCATCCCCGTGGGTAGAACCCTCTCCCCATGGGCAGACCCCCTCCCTGGGTACATTCCCTCTAGGCAGCCCCTCGTGGGTAGACAGACCCCCGCTGTTGGTGTCTAAACCCTGTGGGCAGCCCCCCTGCCCCGTGGGGATAACTCTGCTGTGTGAGGTTGGTCAATGAAGTGAGGCTAAATGAGCACAATTAAAGTCAATTTAATGAGGATCCCCCCACATCCACCCCCTAGCCCTGCAGCTGCCTTTGTCCACTGCTGCTGCAGCTCTCACGGTGCCTGTCCCCCCACCTCAGCTAGGGCTGGGCCACCGCAGAGCCCCCTGAGCAAGAGCGGACCCCGAGGATGGGGTGTGGTGGCAGAGGGCACGGCCTGTCGCTGCACAGGGGACATGTTTGGGGGTGCAGTGAAGGGGCCGCAGCCCCGGCAGTTTCCGCCTTGGAAGGGAGGGTCCCTGACACTCCTGGGGCAGGAGCTGGGAGCAACCCCTGGCTCTCCCTGGATCCCCAGCACCGCTGTGGTGAGGACCCCCAGATTGGTGTGTCCCCTCTGCTGTCCTTCACGGCTCATCCCAAGGCTCCCCACGGCTCAGAACGGCACGGAACGGAACAGCAGAGCACGGCTGCGGGGACAGGCGGGTTTCCAGCTGGCCACGGCGTCCCCGGCGCGTCTCAAGGCCGTCTGTGTCCTGTCCAAGGGTCGTGTTTACCGGCGCGGAGGGACAGGGTGGCTCCGCAGCGCTGTCCCCTCCGCTCCCAGCTCAGGGACCTCGCCCCCTGCCCCGCGCCCCCCGCGGGCGGGGACGGTGGGGGGCACGGAGCCGCAGCCGCTCGGGGGTCCGAGGAAAAAGGCAGGAACTTAACTCCCATTAGCCATCCCATTGTACCGGCCGTGGGAATAATCGGGTTTGCTAATGCAATTGCTGCCGCGATGCGAAAATCCGACTGGAAAATGTATTAGAGCAATTATCCGCCTCCCTCCGCAGCCGGCGGAGCATTAATATTCAATTTTGATGTGGAAGCCCTATTATGTTAATGACTTTGGTGACAAAAGTCGTTAATGTAAGTCGGTTCCTTTATGGCGCGGCATTAGCCGGGGCGAGCGCGGCCGCGGCCGCGGGGCGGGATGGAACGGTGCGAGGATCCGGGTTGGGGCTGCTTGGGGAGCCGGGATGAGCCCCCTCCCCACCCCGCACAGCCCTCACGCCTCGGGCCGAGCGGCCGCTCCCCGCAGCCCGAGCTGCCGGTGCTCCGGAGGCTGTGCCGGGGCGGATTATCCGCGCTGCAGCGCATCCGGCAGCGCCGCTCCCTGCGCTGCAGCTGCCCTCCTTTGTTCTCTCCTCGGGCCCCGGGAGATGCTCCGGTGTTTCCCTCCCTGCCTGCCGGAGAGTGCGGCGGGGCCGGCCCGGGCTGGCCGCTGTCCCGGCCATCAGGTGACACCGGGGCTGCGCCGGTGCTCGGTGCTGCTGCCGTGGTTTGGCAGCGCCGTAGGCAGGCCTGGCTGGATGGGGGGATGGAACCAGAGCTGGTGATGGGAGATACGGGGAGGGGGATGAGGGGCAAACCAGCAGCAGAGTCAGCACTCTCTGGCCTGGCCATCAGCAGCCACCACCACGGCTCGCAGTCGGGAATGTCAGTGCCATGGCTAGTGTGACATTGAGCTCTGCTGTGCTGGTGTCCTGGAGCACCGGAGGGACAAACATGGAGCTGGGAGCTGCCTGTGACAGAGAAAGCAACTGTGACCTTCACCTTTCCAGCAAAGAGCTCGTCCTCCTGCCGCTGGGCTAGGAGTGCCATGGGTTTGCCACGAGAGTGGGCATGAGGCTGGACTGGCACTGGGGCTGGTTGGGAACCAGGATATTTCCCACAGCCAAGGAGGGGACAGCAGATCCTAAACACAACCCTGGCACAGGATGGGATTTCCCCCTGGTCCTTTCCGGGATCCCTTGGGAGACTCCAGTCACCTCCGTGTAGTCAGTGCTGGGCACAGCCCTGTCCCAGTGCACAGATCTGCCCGTGGCTCTGTCCCAGCCCTGGAGTTCCCTGTGTGGAAATGGGGGCTCCAGCAGACGAGATGTGCTGCCCAGAGCCCCCAGCACGATGCCCCCCATCCCAGTCCCGGCAATAACGGGCGAGTGGGGCCACAGGCAGCCGAGTACAAAATAACCCTGCTGCCACCTCCGGCTGTCAGGGCCAGCCCCGACCCACAACACACCCCGGACAGAGGCCGAGGTTTGCAGCCGGGGCTGGGGCCGCTCCGCCGTGGTCCCTTCGGGGTCTACGGGAGCAGGAAGGTGCCGAGCCGTCGGTGACACCGGAACCTGGCAGTGACAGCGTATGGACAGGCACGTGTCCTTGGCATTGCTGGGGACACATGCCGGTGGCATGGAGCCCCGCATGGCCGCGCCGGGGTCCCCCGGACCCCTCGCTGTCCCCGGTCCCCGCGGAGGCGGCTCCGCGCGCACGTGGCCGGGCCGGGCCGTGCCCCGCACTCCGCCCCGCGCCTCCATTGGCCCAGCGCCCCAGATCCCGCGTTCCCATTGGCCTAGCGCCCCCGATCCCGCGCTCCCATTGGCCCAGCGCCCCCAATCCCGCGCTCCCATTGGCCCCGGAGCCCTCCACAAACAAAGGCCGGAGCCCGGCGGGGGGCCCGGCGCGCTGTTCTGATTGGCGGAGTCAGAGGGCGGGGCGGCCCCATCAGGCCCCGCCTCCAAGCAGCGCCGGGTGCCCTAATATGGAGTTGGGCGGGGCGCGCTCATTCATGCGCGCGGGGAGGGGCGGGGCCAGCGCGGGGCTGCGCTTCCCGCCCGCGGCGCGCGCGGGTGAATGAACGGGCGCGCGCGGGGCCAGCGCTGCGGACCCGTGCGGCTCGGTAAGGTCCGGTAAGGCACCGTGGGGCTCGGAACGGCTCGGTACAGCTCGGTGCCTGTGCTAGGCGTGGGTACGTGCGGGTGGGGAGCGTGTCGGTGTGTGACGGTGCCGGCGTGGGGCGGGCGCGATCGTGTGCTGAGTGCCCGTGGCCGCGCGTGGATCCCCGTGGTTGTATCCCCGGTGCTGTGTCCACCTGCAGGCCCCTCTGTGCCCTGCACACCCACGCGTGCTTTGTTCTGGGGGGAGAAGGAGGCTTCCCCCACGGCCTTGGCTCTGCATCGCTCCTGCCCAGCCCCTGGGGCAGCATCAGCCTCCCGAACGTTTGGGGTCCCCCATCCCAAAATCCATCCCATGGTGAGTACCCACTGTGGGGCCCCACGGCTGACACCGCGGAGGGGACAGCACGGCCTCACACCTCCCTCCAGCACAGGCTGTGCTCTTTGTCCCATTCTCCTTTAACCCTCCCCCCAGATGAGTTTGGCCCCTTGCCTCCATCCTCATCTCGCCCATAAATTCATTCTCAATCCCATTCCCAACCTGCCAGGCCCTCGCGGGACATGCGGCGGCTCCCAGCTCGTGCTGGAGATACGAACTGAACTTTGGTCCCTGAGCAATTAAGGTGCCTGAAACTGCACTTCATTAATGGTTGTTCCGCAATAAAACCCATCAAACTGCCCTTATTTGCAATATAAAACTGCAATTTGTTTTAATTTATGTTTTTCAATCCCTGCCGGGTGGTTCCCAGAATCTGCCAGGCATCTGTTACTGGGACCAGCTGTTGGGAGCAGGGTGGCCCTGGGTGCTGGGTTCTGGTCCCTGGGTGAAGGGGGGACATGGGGTAGGGATGTGGGTGGGCTTGGCCCAAGTCTGGAGAGGGGGTTCCCTTTCCTTCACATTCCCTGTGGACCCTGCGCTGTGTCGCCCAAGAAAGGAGGGCAGGGATGCTCTGATGGTTCCAGGGAGGAGCATCCCCGTGCCATGGGAGGTTCATGGGAGCCCCCTGGCATGGAGCTGCCCTGAGATGAATTCCCGAACAAGAGTGGGATGAGTGGGAGCAGAGATGGACCCAGCTGTTTTCCTGGGACAGCATCACCCGTGGGAGCTGGGAATCTGGCTCAGCTCAGCTCAGCGTGTGCCAGCACACGTGTGCACATCCCTGCGGAGCAGCGTCGGACACAGCAGCGGCCCCTGGACATCCCGAGCGATTTGTGCTTCCATAAAGCAGCGCAGGATCCCTGTGGGATCAGCCAGCCCTGAGCCCCCATTTCTAATTACAGTAATTGTGGCTCTGGCATCCTCTGGGGCTGCTTGTTCTCCGTGGCTCCAAATCCGGCAGGAGGAATCTGGGCCATGGGGCAAGACTGGGAAGGGCTCTGAGCCACCTGGGATTCCCAGTGGATCCTGTGGTGGGATCCTGCTGCTGGCTCCCGAACCCAGCAGGGCCCTTTGCCGGCTCCAGTGTCCCCTGCCGGCAGAACAGGGTCGGGGTCCCTCGTGCTGCTGCCCGGCCCTTCAGAGTGGTTGGGGCTTTCGAGAGAATTCTCCTTGCTCTCGGCAGGTTTGTGATGGGAAGCTGCCCTGGCTCTGCTGGGACAAAGCCCGGCTCCTGCTGGAGGCAGAATTTGGGATGTTCTGACGGTACCTGAGGGGCTGCAGCAAACCCCAGTCCCTGGGGATGGGCACGGACGAGCCCCGGGGCTGCGGCGCAGGAGGGCGGCAGAGCGGGGGCGGCTTCCCTGATGTCCCTGTCCCGTGTCACGGGGACTCCTGGCTGGCTCTGCACATTTCCCAAGCCCCCAGCTCCCACTCGGACATGGAAAAGCCACCAGAGCCCTTTTGCTGACCATGGATGACATTCCCGAGGGGATCCCTCATCCCACCCCGAGGACACACACGGACACAGGAGCCACCGTTCCAGCACAGGAGCCAGGAAAACACAGCCGGAGCTACCGATCCCGCGCCGCACCTGGAGGGAATTAGGCCGCCTGTTCACCTCCCTGCAAACCTTTTGTAGAGCGAATTCCTGCGGTTTCCCATCGCAATTGCTGCAAATTATACGAGCGCCGCGTTTCGTTCCCGTCCCGACGGGAACGTGCCCTTGGCGTGTGCCACTCCGAGCTGCCGCCACGCTTGGCCTCGGGGGACCCTTCCAGAGCCCCCCCCCATTTTTCCTTGTTTTTCCCTTATCCTGCGGGATGTGGGGGGCTACGTCTGGGGGTGGCTCCGGTTGGGATGGGGAGCAGATGTGTGTGCACAGCTGGATGCGTCCCCAGATGTGCAGGCGGGAGAGGATGCCGGGGGTGATGGGCTGTCCTCGAGGGGCTTTTCTGAGGCCGCCATCACACCGGGGACCCCCGCTGGGGTGCCAGCGCTACCGCAAGATGTGTGTTCATGTACGTGTGTGCACACACGCATGTAAAGGCACGCGCACGCCCATCTCCGTGCCTTTCCACGCATGGATCTGCATGGATGTGTGTTCTCGTGCATTCCCGCACCTCCCTGGCCGTGCGCAGCTCTCCGGGGGTGCCCTCAACCATGGGGACCCCCCCTTTATTCTCCACCACCAGCGAGTCCAGACCTCCAAGGCGGCAGGAGCGTCCCCGCTCGGCCGCGCGGACACTTCCTGCGGCGGCAGCGGAAGTCGGAAGTGCCGCTGTGGCCGGTGCCGGGTCGGGGCGGGCCCGGTGGGGCCATGGCGGGCACGGCCGGCTGAGTGGGACCGGCGGCACCGGGCGCTCCGAGCCGGCGGTGGGGCTCGGGGAGCGGCCACAAACCGGGTCCCCCGCCGCGGGGATCCTCCGCCACGGGCCATGGCGGCGGCGGCGGGTTCCAACTGGGGCCTGATCATGAACGTGGTGAACAGCATCGTGGGGGTGAGCGTGCTCACCGTGCCCTTCTGCTTCCGACAGGTGAGGGACCGCCCGCCAGGGCGCTGTGTCCGAGCGGGGTCCTGCCGGTGTCCCCGGGCTGGGGCGGGGATGTCGGTCCGTGCCCTTGGCAGCCTAAAGCCCCTGCGAGCTCCTCCACGCCCGGGGGAGGCGGGCAGAGGCCACCTGTGCCTTTCTGCTCCGAATCTGGGGGGTGGTTCTCTGGTTGGAAAGGAAAGTCAACAAAGGAAACGCTTCAGACCCAGATCGGACGTCTCTTGTTCCGAACACTGGAAGTTTTGGAATTGGTTTTTCTTAGTCATGAAGTATCCAGCTCAAAACTTCTGCAGCAAACTGAGTGTTTCCCTGTCCTGTGGTCTCCGACTGTTCCTTTCTGTCTGTCTTGTAAGGAGAAGAGAAGAATTAAATCAAAGGATTTACCCATATGATAAACAGGAGTTAACTTGGAGGCTTTTCTAAACTCTCGCTGTGCCCCGACAGCGCTCCCTGGGATCTGGGTCGGTTCCAAAGCACCTGCCTGGTGCCCTGTGGTTCCCAGCCTTGGGAACAGGGAGGGCAGTGAGGCAGTGAGCTGGGTGAGGAGTTTGTGAAGCCAGATGGCTGTTGATAAATAAGTTTGCAGCAGAGATGGCACCTCGGGGTCTATCTGTGCTCCCTGAACCTTTGGGGAGCTGTGGAGGGATGAGCCAGGGTGGGAATTCTACTCCACAAACTGCTCCCAGTTCACACCTGGGTGCTTGGACTGTGGTGTGTTCCACATGTCCTTGTGCCATGGAGAGAGCAATATGGAGCTGGTAGGAAGGGGACGGAACTTCCCGAAAGAGGGAAAAATGTGTCTGGAACACGTGGGGGGAGCTGGGGATGCTGAGGGAGGGTGGCTGGGCTGTGGGGGGGGCCTGACCCCCCATCTCCTGCTGGTCTCTTGCCATTGCAGTGTGGGATCATCCTGGGAGCCGTGCTGCTGATCTTCTGCTCATGGATGACTCACCAGTCCTGCATGTTCCTGGTGAAGTCAGCCAACCTCAGCAAGCGCAGGACCTACCCCGGCCTCGGTGAGATCCCGGCTCTGGGGCTGCTTCCCAGCCCTCCTGCTCTTCTGACAGCACTGTGACCTTGGCCTCCCAACTTGCATTTCCTCAGTGGTGCTGTTGGAACAACAAATGTTTTCTTGCTGCAGTTCCCAGTTCCCCGTGTTCTGCCTCAGCCTCTCCCCCGGGGCAGTGCTGGGGTTGGATCCTGCTCCCCACAGCCCTGTTAGTGGGTGTTGAGTTGTTTTGACTCTGCGGGGCAGGGGAGGAGATGATCCAAACCCCAGCTCCTGGGAGCCATCTGGGATGAATTGTGGGTCTGGGATGAATTAATTATGGGTCTGGGCACGAGTTCCCCACCCAGCGCTGCCGGGACAGCGGGTCCTGCCAGCCTGGCACAGAGCTGGGCTGCCTGGATCCGAGCTGGGAGCTCCTTTATGGCTCAGCAGAGAGGAAACAGAGCGAGGTTCCAAAGGGCTGAGAAAATAAAAACATCTGGAAGATTCCTGGGTGGGTTTTGGCAGAGCTTGGCCGCCCTCAGAGCTCAGTGCTGGCGCCGGGATTGGCCTCTGCTCGTGGCTTCTCATGGGATTCTGACTGACTTGGGGAGCAGGAGGAGGTGTTTGGGTTCCAGTCCTTGGCCTTGGCATATGAAGCAGCAGGAAAAGTTGCCTTTACCTTGTTCTGCCTTACTTCTCTGAGGGAGGAGGAGCTGGTTGTCACTGCCCTGGCACAAGGGCTCGCACCAGCTGCTGACAGATGGGTTTGCTCCTCCCTCAGAGTGCCCGAGGTGCTGCTCCCAGGAAGCACATCCCAGCTTCTGCCGACTTGTATCTGCTAGAAACGGAAAAGATGGAGAAGCTCCTTGGTCTAGGAGGTTGTTTTGGTGCCAGAGGGAAGGGGGAGCCTCCGGAGCGCCCGGCCCAGCTGCCGGTGCCGCCGCTCCCTGCCCCTCACAAGACGCCTTTGTGTGCCGCTTCCCAGAGGACACAGAGTCCCCTGCACCTTGGAGCGTGTCCCAGGAAGAAGGGATCCTCTGCACACCCCAGAGCCAAGGGGCTGCAATACAGAGAGGGCCAGTAATGCTTCCCAGCTTCCTCCTGGCAGCAGCGCCTGTGCCCGCTCCCGGTGCCCTGGGAGAGGTGCCACGGGCCGGGAGCGCTCCCACGCCGCATCCCAATGCTCCGAGGTCGGGCAGCTCCACACAGACCCCCTTTGTCCCCACAGGCTGGGCACGGGGACATCTGGGGGTACTCCTGGGAGGCTTTGGCAGCGCTGAGCCGTGCAGGAAAGTTGTGCACATTCCCTGCAGGCAGGCAGTGCCTTCCGGAGGAACAGCGGCAGCCACGGCCCCGGCACAAAGGGTGTCCCAGGCTGGGGCTGGCGCTGGCTCGTCACCACTGTGGGAAGGGGAAGGGCTGCAGGGAGATGTGTGGGTGAGGAGGGAAACGGGAGGCAGTTCCCAGATGGGTTTTAACCAGGAGATGAGTGAATCCCTCTCCTTCCAGCAGCACTGGGGATGTGCTGGGGCTGTGCTGGGCAGCTCAGCCCTGCAGGGCAAGGGGCTGAAGCTCTGTCCCAGGAACCACGCTGGGTTTAAAAGTTTGTCTAGGTACTGAGGAAGCTCTGCCCAGTTCGGGGGCATTCTAAGATCCCATTCCAAGGATTCGACTGTACCATTTATTTTACAATCATTACCTCCTGGAGAATATAAAGAATCCCATTTTTCCGTTGTCCCCAGGTGGGGACACCTGCCCACAGTGTTTGGAGGCTTGTTCTCATTGAACATCAATTCCAAACAGCCGGGGAGATGGGCAAGTTCCAGCACCAACCAGGGCTGTGTCCCTGTCCAGGCTGGAATGTGCTGTGCAAGGATCAGCAGCTCAGCCTGCTACTGACCCATCCCCAGGAGGGATACTTTCCTCTTGCTGGCTCCTCTTTCTCCTCCCAGACCCTTCGTCTGTGGGCCTGACCCCCCCAGGGCCGTTGCCTTTTCCCTCATGGTTGTGAATTCCCAGAGGAGGCCGGGGCAGAGTGGCCACTCCCCGTGCCCGGGCACGGTGCCCGGTGGCGGCTGTCCCGCTGCCCTGTCACTGATCCAGCAGCTATTTTGGGTGCTCCTCCACATCCCTGCTCCAGGCTGTGGGTCCCTGCCGTGCCTTTTGCTCATTCTGTGGGAGAACATCTCGTTTCCTGAATTTTTTGCTCGAGTAGAGTCCAAGGAAATCAAGAGTTGAAGCTAATATTTAAAATAGCAGAAGAAGCTTCCAGAAGGGATTTGGGTTTGTTTTCTGGCGGGCACTGGGAATGTTGGGCTGTGCCTTGAGGGAAGGCAGAGGGGACACCAGGGTGGTGGGTTCATGCTGGACCTCACTGGCAGATTTGGGCACTGTGGTCTGGGTTTGGCACCAGAGCTCCCCATTCCCGTTCTGCCCAGTAAGAGCTAAAAATAGAAGTAAAGTTTTCTTGGCATTGTCTTTTTGAGAGAAAACCCAGTGATTTGAGGACTACTGAGCGTTTTCTGCTCCAACCCAAGGATGGGAGGGGGGGAAAGCAAAGCCTTGGCAGCCGCCCTTTGGTGTGGGTTGGGAGCACTGGGTATTCTGGGAATGGGATTGAACGTTCTGGGCACCAGCTCAGCTCTCCCAGCCAGTGATGTCGGGCCCAGTTCGAGGGGGAAGATAAAAATAAAAAGGGGACTTGGACTGGAATTCTGCACCACTTTAACTTTCGCCACACACAATCTTGTACAGGAATATTTTCTCTCCCATTGCCTTTAATGGCTGCCATGTGTGGCTGCTGCTTCACACCACTTCTGGTTTTAAATAGAAAAAAAAAGAACCTGCTTGTTGGCTTTCCCTCATCCCTGTTCCTGTCTTATGTGGTTTTCAGTTTCCAAAGAGAAAGGCTGAAAAAGAAAGTGGGAGGGTGGGGGAAACAGCCCCAAAATACCAGTGGTGGGTTCCTGCTGCACTGCCCTGTGTCACTTTCAGTGTCTAATTGTGAACTGACATCTTGCCCTGTTCTGGACCTTTCTTTGACTAACTTCCACTCTTTTTTCCCTTTTATGCCAGCATTTCATGTCTATGGAAAAGCAGGAAAGATGTTGGTGGAAACAAGGTAAATCTGCTGCTGATTCAAAGTGTGAACAGTTTGGGTGTCTTCGGTGAAAGCTCTTCTGAGCCTTGCTGTGCTCTCCTTCCTTCCTTCCTTCCCCTGCTGCCTCCTGGAATTCCTTGGGAGGCTGAGTGAGGTGCCCTGGGCACAGCTCACAGGTGGCACCTCCATCCTGCTGCCCAGGCTCTGGGAGCACAGAAGGTGCTCAGGGATGAGCTCCTCTCCAGCTCTGCTGTGAAATCACAGCCCTGTCACTCGTGGCAGCTTTCCAGAGGTGACATCCCTGCTGTTGAGTTAGTGGGAGGGAGTGTTTGGATCCCGGGATCTGCTCTGCTCCTGCTCTCTGTGCTCCCTTCCCTGCGAGATGCCTTGAGGGGGAATCCTGCCTCCATCTCTGCTTCCTCCCATGACCCAGTGCAGATGTCAGGTGATGGCACAATCCTCAGAGCCCTGCTTTTTCCAGCAGGGGTTCTTTTCCAGGCATGCTGAGCCCAGGGCTGGCAGTGGTGCCGGGTCCTTCACTCTTCCCAGCTACAAACTTCTGCACAGCACTAAAAATACACAGAATATTCCTCAGATGTTTCTTGTCCATGCAAGCAGAGGCTGTAATTGCCACAGGGATGTTCTATAATTAGAATTGGGAAGGAAAGTGGTCCAGGAGTGGGAGGAGAAGCAGTTCATGGACAATCTTTTCATTAAAGTGTGGTCTATTGTGTGGGGAGACGTTGGAGAGCCCACTGAATATTGAGACTCTCATGGCAGGGTCCTGCTGTGGGTGTGGGGCTCTGAGAGCCTCGTGCTGATTCTTTTGAATTTTTCCAGGAGTTCAAGGAGATCTTTTCATCTCCATGATTAATTTTCCTTATTTGTTTTTTTTTTTCCCATGGCTCCCAACAGGAGTTACACCCTTGCATGGGTTGTGGGCAATGCTGCCTGTCCGAGTGTTTGGTGTGGAGGGAGGTTCCCTGGTGGCTGTTTTATGGGGATGGAGTGCAGAAGGGTTGTCCTGCTCTTCCCAGCTCTGAGGATGGAAGCCTGGCCCTCCTAACCCATCCCTGTTTGTGTTTGCAGCATGATTGGGCTGATGCTGGGCACTTGCATCGCTTTCTACGTCGTCATCGGCGATTTGGGCTCCAACTTCTTTGCCCAGATGCTCGGATTCCAGGTGAATAAATCATTCCTGCAGTGCTCCCAGACCTTGCACTGAGCCCTGTGATCCCTGGGTGCGGCAGAGCTCCTGCCTTGGAGTGTGCTCAGCACCCCCTGGGGTCCCAGGGGGCTTTGTGGGGTCCCCTCCCGGGGGGCTCCTCGTGCACGGAGCCTGCAGCTCTGGGAAGTCTGGGAAGCTCAGACATATGGCAAACAATCAGCTGTGTAAAACTCCAATAAGGCATTTCCATCAAAGGAATTCTTTTTAACTTGGTCCCTTATTAATTCTGGAGCAGATTCCTGGGGGAGATAATGCTTCCTGCCTTAATTCCTGCCCCAGTGGGTAGTGACAGGCAGTTCCTCTGCCTGAGCTCTCCTCCCTGTAGCTCAGGAGGGATTTTTGTCCTGTCCTTGGCTGTTTTTGTGGCCAAAGTCTCTGTGTTCCTGCCTCCTCAGCCGTGTGATGAGCCTGCTGCTGGCTCAGGATGCTCAGAGGCAAGAGGTGCTCCTCAGAGCCGGCACGAGGGCCGTGCAGGGAAGCAAAAGGATTTTTGGTAGAGTGTTATCTGTGCTGCCTGATGCTCCTAAGCTCAGATTAAGGGACTGTGAAGTTAAAAAAGATGCGTCGAGGCTGCAGCCAAATTAGGTATTAAATATTTCCAAGCATTCCAGAGTGTTCTGCTATAATAAATACCAGTGTGAGGCTTTGATTAATTTTCTGGATTGGAGTTTTCAACACTTTCAATTTCTCGTCTCCCCAAGTAAATTTAAGTTTTATTTAATTGCATGAAAATACCTAAATAGCTTGTGCTGGATTAACATTTAACCCCCCCAGCCACCCCTCAAATTCTTCCATCTCGGACCTGTCACACACTGCAGAGCAACAGTGGCACCCAGTGACTGGCTCAGCTCAGCACAGACAGAGCACCGAGCTTGCAGCATCTTCAAACACCTCCAGACACAGAACTTCACTGTTTTAAAGTTGCTTTTCACTCTGGAAAGATGACCCGTGGTGGTGTTTGCTGCTTGGGAGGGTGTGTTGAGTGTGCTCCGTGCTGCAGGTGTTGATGCAGGTGTGTTCTGCAGGTGTCGGGCGCCTTCCGCATCGTGCTGCTCATCGCTGTGTCCCTGTGCATTGTCCTTCCCCTGAGCCTCCAGAGGAACATGATGGCCTCCATCCAGTCCTTCAGTGCCATGGCTCTCATCTTCTACAGCGTGTTCATGTTCGTGGTGGGTACGGACACCAGGGATCCCATTTTCCTGCTTTCTGTTCATTTGTGGTGACCAGTTTTACCCCCCAGATGCTCCTGTGAGTCCCTCATGGAGCCCCAGCCCTGTCTCACCCAAATTTCAGGGCTGGAAGGAAAGGGAGGTGTGGGAATTCTTTCCGTGTAACTTTTCTAGTAGGCTGTGCAGGGTCACACCTCAGAGCTGGTGTGGAGCCTCCCAGGAGCTGCGCCTTTAAGAAACCACAACACTCACAAGAGCTGGCTGCACTGAAACGTCTCTGGGGATTAGAAACCCCATCCAAGGATATTATAAACAGACATTCAGACATATTTACCTTCTGCTTCCTGTGCAACCCAATTCCTGCCAGTTCTTGTGTCCGTGGCAGGGGAGCTCCCCGGCCTCAGCTCCATCCCCTTTCCATAAAGTTTTTCCTGTGTTGTTAAATGGCCCTGGAGCAGCAGGTGGGATCCTGGTTTAGGACCCTTTGTCTCTCTCTGCTGAACAGAATTCTGTAAGGCCAACGGTGCTTCCTGTTTGGATTTAAAAACACATTTTAAAAAACACATTTAAAAAGTGCGAAAAAGGTTGCTTTGAGCAATAATTTTCACAGTTAATGTGTCAGTTGAAATTGTCCCACGCTGGTGTGTGCTGTGATGTTTGATGGCATCAAACAAGGTAGGGGGGAATGTCAGAGATCCCTTGAAATACTCCCTGGGGTCCCGTGTGTTTGGGAATGGAGCTGGGGGATTGGGATGGGGCTGTGGTGGCAGCTCAGGCTGCTCCCAGCAGAGCTGTCACACGCTGCCTCTTATCCCAGCCTGGCACTGCTGCTGCTGTGGAGCTGTTTGGGGCTGGCTCCTCACCCCTGCTCTGTGTCCTGGCTGCAGGTTGTGGTGTCCTCCTTCAATCACGGGCTCTTCAGCGGGCAGTGGCTGCAGCGAGTGAGTTACATGCGCTGGGAGGGCATTTTCCGCTGCATCCCCATCTTTGGAATGTCTTTTGCCTGCCAGTCGTAAGTACCTGCCATTCCCAGCCCTGAGTTTGTGTGAGGGCACGGGGTCAGGAGGATCTGCAAGGGATAGATACCATCTGCTTTGGTGGTTTGTTTTCATCGGAGTATTTTACAGCTCACTGAAGTTCAGCCTCTCATTCAGTCGTGACCCTTTTGTTACTCAGACCCTTTTGTTATTCCATTTCACCTGGGAATTCTTGTAATGGAGCAGTGTGAGATCACTGGAGCCAAATAGCTCCTCAGGAGCTTCTGGTGCAGCTGCAGGAGGGATGAAATTCCCCTGGTTCTTGAAGGGAGTGCTGGAGCTTTGTCACCCCACTGTGTGACCCCCACATGGCCTCCCCTGATAAGTGAATTCTAGGGGCTGCTCTGCTTCCCCACATTTCTTGGAGAACACTCCGAAGATCACACAGTTGGCTTTGGAGGATTGTTCCTGCATTTCCAGTTCCCTGAGTTTAGTGGCACATGGGAGGAGGTGAGAGCAGACCAGGCTGTTTCCACCTCTCCAGTTCCCTGTTTTTGTGAGGGTTTCTGCTGCCAAGTGGAAGGAGGTGAGGGCAGGCCAGGCTGTTCCAGGTTTCCACCTTTCCAGTTCCCTGTTTTTGTGAGGGTTTTTGCTGCCAAGTGGAAGGAGGTGAGGGCAGGCCAGGCTGTTCCAGGTTTCCAGCAGCATTCCCTGCTGCACCAGGACAGCACATGAGTGCTACGTGCCTGGCCAGGGCTGTGACAGCTCTAATCAGTGTAAATCCAGCCTGGACAGGGAAGGACCATCCTCCTCTGGAAGCCTGGCAGAGCTGGGCTTCCCCCCGTGTAGCTCCAGCAAACAGGTCTCGTGCCAGCAGTAAATGAATGTGACAGATAAAATTTGCTCAGACTGCTGTGTTTACACCCACTCCAAGATCCAAATCATCATTTCCCACTTACTGGCTCTCTTGGCAGCTCAGATCCTACCCCGGCACACTCCAGGCTTGCTGTTTAATGTCTCCATTACAACTGGCAAAGAGAATTGTGTTCTCTTGCAGCTTTACCTTGTTAACAAATCCCTTCTATTTTTTTTTTTTCCTTATGGAAGCCACACAGTACCCAGCACAATTTTCCTGGGAGTTGGAAATGCAGGGAAATGGTTTGGTCTGGATCTGTGTGTGTGCCGAAACATGGGCTCCATGGCAGCACTTTTGTGGCAAACCAAATCTAAAGCTAAACATCAGGAAAATACACTGTTCCCAGCCCAGGCAGTATTTATATATATATATATATATTTTATTTCTTTCCATCTGTGTGTTCTCTCTCTCTCTTTACCTGCCCTCTATATATTCTGTTCCTCTCTTTATATGTAGTTTATCTGTATAGTTTCACCTGGGTAGATTTAATTTTGCTAACTTCTGAATCACCTTTTTCACCATCCCACACACTGCAGAGCCTCCCTGTTTCCCTCTTTTTTCCTTCCCAAGCCTGAATGTTTGGCTGGACCCTTCTCTTGGAGGCTGAAGGCCAGAGTGTAGCTGGAGGTGACTCTGGAGAGGACAGGGAAGAATCCCAAATGGAGAGACTTTGGGAAGCCAGTCTCCTCATTCCCAGGGAGGAATCCTAAATGGAAGGACTTTTTGAAACCAGTTTCCTTTCTCCCAGGGAGGAATCCTAAATGCAGAGATTCCCAGTGAAGCCAGTCTCCTTTCTCTCAGGGAGGAATCCTAAATGGAGAGACTTTGGGAACCCAGTTTCCTTTCTCCCAAAGGGAAATCCCAAATGGAGACTCCCAGGAAATCCCAAATGGTGCTCCCTGCTGGCACTTCCAGCCCCAGCACGTGTCCCGACATGCTCAGCTTCCTTTGACGTCCAGGGATGAAGGGTTAAGGATCTTTGTGCTTGGCCTCAGCCTGACACACTTCCTGGGAATGGCTTGGTGCCCACTGGAGCTGGGGATACCCCTTCCCATCTCCCTGCCTTCTCCCGAGAGTTCCAGGATGTAACCGCTAGAATTAACGTAACAAGAGGTTAATGAGTTGCTAAAATATGCACCTGCTGTCAAAAAGAACATTCCCCACGCTTTCCAAGGCTGTAAATACCCCAAATCCCAGGGAATTTGCTCTCCCGGCTTTCTCTGAAGCGAGCTGAAGTAGGACAGGCGCTGTGCTGGGGTTTGTTTGTTTAACTTTTCCTTCAGACAGTGGGATGCTCCAACCTTCTTCCCGCTTTTCCTCTGTAAACACTGTGTTGCTTTAATTATCAGCACGGAGAGCTCCAAGAACAATAATCTCTGGCGCTGGGGCTGGCCCAGAGCCACCCACGGCCCCGGGAACAAGCGGTCATTCATTTTGCAACCCTTTCTGAACCCAAATGTTTACATCACACGTTTCGCTCCACGTGGTGGGGTGGGGAGAGCAGGAATATTTTTGCAACACTTAAAAGTTATGAGTGTTCTGAAATCTCTTGGCATTAGCAGTATAAATTGTGGAATAGCAGCAGGTGTTTATGCTCCAGAGGGGGAAGGCGTCAGGGATTCGTTGCTGCTGGGCTGAGGCAGAGAACGGGTTGGGATTGGGGCTTTTCTCCCATTTTCTGCAGGTTTCCTTAAATATTTTACCCTTTTTACAGGCAGGTCTTGCCTACTTACGACAGCTTGGATGAGCCTTCTGTCAAAATCATGAGCTCCATATTTGCTTCTTCCCTAAACGTGGTCACCACCTTTTACATCATGGTAAGAACTTCCCCTTCTCTTCCCTTGCCAGAAATCTGGAGGGGCCACAGGGATGAGGATTTATCTACAGCTGGGAGTGGTTTCTGCTTATCTGTATTTATTCTAACAGATAAGTTGTCATGCTGAAAGCAGAGTGAGGTGGGAGGTGATGAACCCAAGAGCACGGGGGGCACTGGGAGAATCCAGGTTTTCAGAGTAGCACGTTTCCTTGGATGGAGGCAGAGTGGAGGCCCAGCTCTTCCAGGGTCCAGCCTGGAGCAGGGGCTGCCCAGAGTTTGGGAGAGCTTTTTCCAGCCTGTTGTGAAGGAAGTTATGCCTCATAAGGCAGCAGTTAATAAAACTGGGTTAATAATTCCTGAGGAGAGCCGTGGCCCATGAGCCAGGCTGCTGCAGGGAGCTGTGACATCCCCTCTGTTAGAGAGGGACAGTCCATGGGCCTGGCAGCAAGCAAAGGAAAACCCCTGGATTTGATGAGAAACTTGCTTTTAGGCAGTTCCCACTCTTGATTAACGACCTGTCCCAGGTTTTGGGGTGCTGGGGCTGCTGGCAGGTTGCCCGTGGAAGTGACCTCACCCTCCCCCTTGGCTGCTCCAACTGGAGGTCACTGTCCTGTCCCCTCTGTGAGGAGCAGGTGTGAAGTGTTGGGAGTCCAACCCCACTCCCCTTTCCAGGTGGGCTTCTTTGGCTACGTGAGTTACACTGAGGCCATTGCTGGGAACGTCCTGATGAACTTCCCTTCCAATGTGGTGACGGAGATGATCCGAGTGGGATTCATGATGTCGGTGGCAGTGGGGTTCCCCATGATGATCCTGCCGTGCAGACAGGCACTGAACACCCTGCTCTTTGAGCAGCAGGTAAGATCCCAGGGCTGCCTCGATGTGAAACTTGATTTTTTGAAGGGTTTTTGCATCTCTTTGGTCTCTGACTGGGCCCTAAACCTGCCTTGGCTCTGTGAGACTCTGGTGATAATGGCATGTGACAGGCAATCACTGTCCAGAGGGACAAAGCTTTAACTCCCATAAAATCCTCAGTGCAGCAGGGCCCTGTGGCCATCTCTAAATCCTGCTCTGCTCAATGGTTAATCCCTGGCACTTGGATGTTCGTGTCCTCTCTGCAGAGGAATTCCATGGGCTGAAGGGCTGCAGTTCTCAGTGTAAAGCCCATGTCCCGTGGCTGCTGCTCCCTGCTCTGCTGGGGATTCCAGCTCTGGCACAGACACGTTACACAGCTCAGAGCCAAGGTGGTTCTTCCTCTCAGAAAGAGGGAGAAATGGGCTTTGGAAGCAGCGGAGCCTCCTCATTTCCTGCTGCTCCAGCTGCTCTCCTTTTGCTGGCCAACTCATTGAGCTCCTGTTCCCGGCCTCAGAGCCCAGCCCAGCTCCATTTCTTCTTGCTTCCGTGTATGCCTGCTCATTCCTGCTCCATTATTCTCACCCAGCACCTTTGTCAGCAGCCCTGGAGCAGCCCTTTCCCCTCTGGGTTCTGATGTCCCCTTCCTCCAGCTCCTCCCGGGCAGTGGGATATGGGATCCAGCCCCCTCCCACACGTTCCACCTTTCCCAGGGCCAGCTCCTCAGCCAGCCTTTGTGACTGAAGCTGGTCTGTGTGCTGCAGACTGTGAGTCCCTTGTGGCAGTGGCGTGTTCTCCTCTGTGCATTGTGCGCACGGAGCGCGCCGATGGGATTCAGCAAATAACAGTGAGAGATTGTGGGAATGTTCTGAGGCCTTTGTGTATCTGCATAAATAGAAACCTCTTAGGCAGGAAATAAAACTTGAGCAATTTATAGCTTTAAATCCTGCCACTTCTGCCTGTGAGAAGCCCCTGGCTCTTTTCTCACGTTGGGAAGGCCTGAGGATGGGGGCAGACGGTCGGTGAGAGCCAGCGGGTGCAGAGGAGGAAGCTCTGGAAACACTCGGGAGCACTTTGGATCTCGCCTGGGCTCAGCCCATGCCTGGTTGGGCTCTGAAGGGCTCGCTTTGCCTTCCTCTCCCATCTGTGCAGCAGCAGAGCACGGACCTGCTGGGTCTGCAGGGCACACTGGGGCCTCTGCCTTCCACACCTCCCACCCAGGATGGGATGGGATGGGAAGCAGAGGGCCTCTGGAATTCCTCCAGCAGCTGCCCAGCAGCACCCATCCTCCCCTGGGCTGTCTCCCGGTTGGAGGAGCTGCTCCTGTGGTGTTGCACAGTGGGAATGGCTCTGCTGCAGAGCTGTTGGGGAACACCTCTCACTAGCACAGCCAGAGCTCTTCCCCTGTGACTTCTCCCTCCTGCTGCACCCCTGAGCTCCTTCCTCCTGCCCTTGGCCTTGTGCTGCTCTCCGAGTCCCTGCACAGGGACTGGGGCACAGCTGGGATGGGCTGGAACTGCAGGGAGCATTGCTGAGGGAGTTGCTGGGAGGCTGAGGGGATTGCTGAGGGTCTGGGGACTGCGCTAGCAGAGCTAAACTCTCCCCTCCACCCTTGCCCTCCCAGCAGAAGGACGGCACCTTCGCTGCCGGGGGCTACATGCCCCCGCTCCGGTTCAAAGCCCTGACGTTGGCTGTTGTGTTTGGAACCATGGTCGGAGGCATCATGATCCCAAATGGTGAGTGAGGAGCTGGGAACAAGGGCTGGCTGCTTTCTCTGGTCTCTGTTATTTGTTTTCCTGGCTGGGGTAACCAGACTCACACCCCATCCTGCCCGGGGGCTCTGGCAGCCATCCCGTGCTGCTGCTCTGGCACTCCTGGACAAAAACCTTTGCTGACTTTTCCTCTTCTTCCCCAGTGGAAACAGTCCTGGGCCTGACAGGTGCGACCATGGGAAGCCTCATTTGTTTCATCTGCCCAGCTCTTATTTACAAGAAGATCCACAAGAATGCGCTTTGTTCACAGGTCAGTGCTGATGCTGCTTGACATCCCCCTAAGCCCTCTGCAGAGCCTGGGAACGTGCTTCATTTGGCTGCAGCACACAAACTGCTCAGCACCTCCTCCAGCCTCCCCCTCCAGTCTGCCCAGTACAGGTGGGGGCTGTTCTGGGTGGGTGTCCACCACTTAGGGATGCACAGGCAGTGGCAGAGGTGCTGGCCCAAGCTGGAACACCAGCTCTTTTTGTCCCTCCAGCAGCAAGTGAAACAGTCATTCTGTGCATAAAACGCTGCTTCCAGTCCTCCTCCTGGTGGGATTCAGGTTTTGGATCCTCAGAACAGGAAATCCAGGCAGCCTGTAAAACCTTAAAGCCTCACATCCCGACCTGCCCGGGCTGGGTAAAACAAACAGGGCTCCACGATGTGGTTTGTGCTGCCGACCCTCAGCTTTCTGCTTTCAACCAAAATAATAGTAAAAAGGAACACACACATAGAGGTGTTGCTTCAGGAATTGATTTTCTGAGGGATTGGGGTCGTTCAGAGGCTGTTAGAAGTTTAACTTTTCCTTTTGCTCCAGTTTGAATTGGCCTCCTCAGGGACTGAAACAAAGTGGCTCTTTGCTGGGCTTGATCTCTCTGCTCCTGCAAATACCGTGGGCTGAAATTAACAGGTTCTGGATTTTTTTCCTAACAATAATTTAATCCACTGCCTTTTTCACAGGCCTCTGTCCCAACATTCCCATTCAGGACAGTCAGTGGGCTGGGAATAAGGTTTTGGGCACAGTGTGGAGTCAGCAGGGGAAAGCAGAACGTTTTTGTGGGGCCCACAGAACTGATGGCTTGTTCTGTGCTTAATGACTTGTGGCTTTGCAAACCTACGTGAATTTTTTAAGCAGGGTGTGTTTTTTTTCTTCCCTGTGCTTTCCCTGACACAAGGAAATAGTCCAACTTTCCAGCTTTCACTCTGCATTCTGACACTTAGCTCCGAACTTCTTTGAGTGAAACCCCGAGCAGGAGTCTGAATGCCAGCCTGGGTTTTTCAGGGAAACAAAGAGCACTTTCAAGAATTGCTTTCTATTCCGGCTGAGCCAGAGTGTTTCCCTGCAGTGCCTCGAGGCTGCACTCAGGACAGGCTGAGCTCTCAGCCTGGCTGCTCGGGGTGGGACACTGGGGCCCTCACAATGCCTGACCCCAAACCCGGTCACGAGGCTGAGGGAGATGTTTGTCCTGCAGAAATCCCCACAAAGGAGGAAGGGCTTATCTAAAGCATCAGGCCCCGGGTTACCTCTTGAGGGGCTGGCAGCAAGCTGTCCAGCCTTTCCCTGAGTGATCCATTGCCTGTCAGGTTTGCATTCCTGCTTGCAGCGAGGACACACCTGCCTGCCCTGCTCAGCACCTCCCCACCTCCATCTCGGAGCCCATCCTCTCCTCCTCCCTCCAGGTCTTTGCAAAGGCTCATTTATTCTTTCCCTGGAGCTCTGTCTTTGGTCTCCTCCTTCATTCCTGCTCTCCTTTGATCAGGTGCTCCACTCCATCAAAGTCAGCTCCTGAGGAAGGTGGCGGGCGGGGGGAGAGGAGCCAGCCCTGGGCTCAGCTGTCCTTCCCTTCCTGTCCCTGTCCATGAACGTTCTCCCTCCTTCCCTGCCTCAGCTTTAGCCTCCTTCAGAGCAGCAAACCTCAGTGCCAGCTTTTACACTTCTCTAGGTTATCTTGGCTCTTGTGCTGCTGAGAACTGGCTGCTTTTATCAGGCCACTTCTGGCACCCAGCAGCGTCCAGTGTCAGGCAGGTGGTGACATAGAAGACCAGGTTTTACAGGAGATGGTGCAAACTGAGGCTATGAAACAGGGGTTTTGCACTAAAAGTAGTGAAGAGGATTTCAGGTGGTGGAGGAGGGAAATGGGCAGATGTTTGCTGGCCAGCAAAAAGCTTCTGCTGAGGAACTGGGAAGGATTGGAACTGGAAGGGTTAGGTTGGAAAGGCAGGTCCCAGAGCAGTTAAAAAGCCCGGAGTCAGGCACACAGTGCTGTGAGTGCAGCAGGGAGAGTGTTCCCTTTCTTGTGGTTAAGCATCTGTTCCTGTCAAGGTCCACGTCCCGCTGCTCCCCAGGAGCCCCGGGTTTGGCAGAGCTGCTGCAGGGCGTGTGGGGGTCTGTGAACAGAGTGTGCAGCTGCCAACAGGAAGGTGTTGCCTTCCCAGTGTTGACACAAGCTTGTCCGAGAGGCCCCTCCTAGGGAGGCCGGAGTTGCTGTTGTCCCAGTTGGGGAAGAGGAGCTGCCGGAGGTCAGGAAGTGACCCCTGGGCTCGCTCCTGTGCGGGTGGAAAAGAGATTCCCTGTGCCCTTCCCTGGCAGCACAGGGGCCAGCACACCTTCCCCCCAGCGCATCCAGGGGTACAGCCCCCCAACCAAACACAGCATCTCTGAGGAGGGGCCCAGCAGTGACCCGGGCTGTGCATTCCTTCTCCATGACTCCGTCCCTCGGAACGCGCGGTGTCCAGGAGGACGGGGATGGCGTCACGCCACACCAGTGCAGCGTGTTTGCTTCCCGTGGCTGCAGGAGGAGGGCTGAGCTAATGGCTCTGCTCTGCAGGGTTGGAGTCATCATCTTCTGGGAGGAAGGAGGGCAGAGAGAGCACGACCGGCTGAGGAAACGGCCCCGTAAACTTCCTCTCCTGAATTCCTGTCCGTGCTCGGAGCGTGGCTCCCAGGAGACCATGGCTCCTGGCCATGCTGACCTGCCCCAGGGCTTTCCAAGCTCTCACCGTGTCCATGCTGAGAGGGGCTTCTGCAGAAAGGTCTCTGCTCTCAGTGAGATCACTGGGTCTGGAGGAGATCATTCCCATGGGAATGACCTTGGGTCAGAAGTGCCTTGCAGTGCTGAGCCTCCCCTTGCTCCAGGATTTCTGGGTGCTGTGGGGATTGGTGGCTCCTCTGCCTGGATTGGCACCCGAGTCCTTGCAGCCCTCACTCCCGTTCCTTCGATCACCTTGGTGGTCCCCTGAGCACAAACTGCCTGCTTTTCCATTTCCACGGAATTAAGCCAAATCATGGCCTTCTTATTCTGGCCTTCAGTTGGGGAAGGGGTAGGTGAGGAGGGGGGAGCTGGGTGAGGGCAGCTCAGGGACAGCCCAGCCTGTCTCCAACTGCCACGTGTGCCCGTACCCGCTGCTCCAGGAGCTCGCAGCTGAACTCCAAATGTGCAACAATCAAAGGGGTTTCAATCCGAAGCATTTGAGCCCCTGGTTCCCCACTAAGATAAGAAACAACAAAAATCCTTTTAAAGCATTTAATGTTTTCAGCCGTTTCCTACAGTTCCCTCCTCTCCCACGTTGCTCCTGGTTCCTGTGGCACCAGAATAGATCCTCTTTGTGGAAACGCTCTTCCTCTGCGCTGTTGTTTCTGGAAGGTGCCAGAACAGCCTCCCAGGCACAAAATGCATTTGTGCCGGGGCTGTGGATTGTGGGAGGGGAGGAAGTGGAGCAACTCGAGCCCAGGGCAGCAGTGCAGGACCTGCTGACTCGGCGTTTGCCCCGGGGGGATGCATGGCAGGATATCTGCTCTTTGTGCACCCCGGCAAGGCGGGCAGCACATTCTGCTCCTGTTTCCTCTGCAGCAGCTCTAAGCTCTGCCCTCTGCTCCCTGGCCACGCTGCCCCTGATCCAGAGCTGCTCCATGTCCCGCCAGCCTTTTCCTTCCGAAGGCGTCGGGCTGTCTGGGGGTGTGCTGGGAACGGGCCCTCGGGCTCTCCTGGGCCCGGCTCTGACCACACTGCTCCGTCTTTCTGGGTGACCTCCCTCAGCACGAGGCTGGTGTGGAAAGCATCAACCCCTCCTCCCCCTCTGGAAGTGCCAATGTTTTAATTCCTCCTTCCAATTTCACCTCTCCCCTTGATTTGCAGTTTTCTGGCAGCTTCCAGTGATAGAAGTGCTCCCTGTGGCCGTTCCTGGTTTTCCCCGCACTGAGAAGCATCTTTTTGTTGTGCTTTTTGTGAGCTGGGATGTAAATCTGCACAGTGAGGATTGGGAGTCGTGGAACCATGGGATGGTTTGGGCTGGGAGGGACCTTCAAGCTCATCCAGTTCCACCTCGTGCCATGGGCAGGGACACCTTCCACTAGACCAGGTTGTCCAAGTGCCATCCAACACTTCCTATGACTCACGTGGAATCAGATCCTTTTAGATCAATTTGTCATCACATAACAAGCTGTAAAAATTCTTCTGCTGCTCATCACTTTCTCCTTTTTGAGGTTGAGGAATTCCAAGAGCCCTTCCCTCCACAGGATCCAGATTCCATCCTTCTATTTTTATCGTGTTTGATCCTAGCTTTCTGGGAAACAGGGAGTCATTTCTCAGCAGCTTCTTGAGCCCTGGGACCAGGCCCTGTGTGTGGACATGTTACCCTTGCTTTCAAAACCAAGGATTTTTAAGCAGCTCCCTGGAATGGTTGGGGGCTGTAACCAGGCCAGGCTCCTCTGTGCTCAGCCAGACCCAATTTCATGGAGTTCTCATGCTGGGAATACCAGGGAATGAGTCTCTGCAGCAGGACTTGTGTCTGCCACATGCATTTTCCTATCTCTGTGTCCTTTCCACTCACTCTGCTAATTTTGAGCCCTTCCAAAGCCTTTCCAACAGCTTCCAGCCTCTGAAATTCCCATTCCCATGGCTCTGCGTCCAAATACAAACTTCAGCCAGGAGCAACTGGTTTTCCTGTTTCTCTCTGACATTTCTCTTCTCTCCCTAACACTGTGCTGAGCTTGAAATTATGTGGGAATGCCGTGGGGAGCAGTCCCCGTGGATTTCCTGTGCTCACTGTGCCTCTGGCACTCTGTGCAGATTATCCTGTGGATTGGGCTGGGAATGCTGGTGATCAGCACCTACACCACCCTGTCTGCCACCGAGGACACCCCTGTGAGGACAGAAGCAGTGGGCTTGGAGCACCTGGACAGAGAGGAGAACAGAATTGACCAGGATTCAGTTAAACTTCCAGGTATGTGCTTGCTGGAGTTGGGTTTCCCAGCCTTGTTCCCTCTTAAAAAGAGGGGTTTTTTTGTTTTTTGGTTTTTTTAGTGTGGCTGAAACAGGGTAATTTCCAGGCAGCTCTGTGCATCTTCCCAGCTTCCTGGGGCCTTTTCCCAAGAAAAGCTTCACTTTTGTCTGCTGGAAAAGCTGCTGTGAACTCCCTTGGTACTTTGTGGGAGTTGTTCTTTCGAGAAGGGAAAGGTGTGGTGCAGGCCTGGGATCCCCTGGAGGGACAGAGCAGGGATTCCTATTTGGGATGAGCACAGTGCCCACCTGGCCCAGCAGGACTGTTCTCCCCTCTGCCATCCCAAGCCATCCATCACCCTCAAAGGCAGAGAAATTTATGGGAACTGCCTCTTTTTTTTTTTTTTTTTTGGTGCCGAGGGTATAAATTTGGACTCGGCTTTCTCTGTGACAAAGCCTGTGATTATGCCTCGGCTTTGTTTACTGGTTCTTGTTATTTATTATTTGTTTGCTGGGGCTGCTGATGGAATTACGGCCGCTCCTCCCTTTCCCAGCTGCTCCGGAGCGAGGCCGTGGCGCGCAGGTGCCGCCTGACCCCGCGCTGCCCCTCGGCCTGTTCCTTCACTTCACTTTTGTTTCCTTCTGCTCCTGCGGGGTTTTTTTTTTTCCTCTTTTTTTTTATTTTAATTTTGTTCTTTGGAGGCCTTGAAATATCCTCGCAGAGATTGAGAGCGGAAGGGAGAAAGGGGCTGGCTCTTGTGGAGATTATCCTCCCTCCTGGTTCTTGGCTGGGTTCCTGCCCGGCAGCTTGGAGCGTCTCCCACACCGGTGCTGCTGCCGATAACATTCACTCTGGGCTTGCTCTGTGGTGGAGTTTACTTGTGCTTTACTCGTGGCTTACTCAAGGCTGTGTGTGCCTTCCTGGGCGTGCAGATGCCGGTGAACTCCGAGCAAAAAATGCTCCCAATCCCTTAATGGAGCCCTCAGCAGGGCCTGGAGGAGGGATGCGATTGAATTCTTCCGTCTTGGTTAATTTTGGAGCAGTAATGGCCAAAGAACAGCTGCTCCTTTCAGGAGGAATCGCTAATGACACGTGTTCTGACTGGGAAAATTAAAAAATCCCATAAAACACGGTGTGTCCGCCAGAGCTTGCTGAATCTTCTCCCCTTCTCGGCGTGAGCCCGGGCGCTGGAGCGGGATGCCAGGCTCTGATCATCCGAGCGATCCCAGAGCCCTCCGGCAGCAGCTCTGAGTGCTGCTGGATTAAATAATCCCACCCGGGAAGCAGGAAGGCGGGTTTAGTGCTCCCGGGTCATAAACTTCCCAGGGAGGAGCCGTGCATTTCCAAGGGAAAGCTCAGCTGTCCCCTGAGGTCCCTTTGCCAGCGGGGGCTCCGTCCCCGGAGAGGAGGAAGAGGAGGAGGGAGATGGAGCCGAGCAGAGAAGGGGGACAAGGACCTGCAGGGTGGATGTGGGGACTACCCCGGGAGAGCTGCAATTCCTTGGATCTGTGCCTCCCTGTGCCTCCGCAGGATGTCGGCTTGACTAGCAATGAGAGGCGTTAAATGGTGCCCTTCATCCCCCGCCGCGGCTCCCCCTCGTCCTCACCCGCCTTGTTTTGCAGAGCAGGAGCTGCCGCCTGGAACGCGCTGCAGCAGCTGCATCCTGTCCTTGCAGGGGCTCAGGATGCGGGCTGGGCCACCCCCGGCACCTGGGTGCCCTCCGGATGGGCCGAATTCCGCCCTCGGGGCTGCAGCAGGATCCCACGGCTTCTCCCTGGGCTTCTCCCTGGCCGGGTGCTCTGCCCCTTCCCCAGGGCACAGGGTGCCTTGTGCCCCTTCCCTGGCTGCAGGGTGCTGCTCCAGGCTCCTTTCCTGGCTGGAGGATGCTGCTCCCAGCCCTTTTCCTGCATGGAGGGTTCTTCCAGACTCCTTCTTCCAGGCACAAGGTGCCTGTGGGTCAGAGGGTGCTCAGCCCCTTCCCTGGGCACAGCTTTGCTCCGTGCCCTTTCCCATCCAAGGCAAACCACGGGGCCTTTCCCCAGCGCTGCCTTCCCCGCCTGCCTCCCGCCTGTCAGCGTGTGAGAGGAGTTTTATTGGCCTCTTTGATGTTGTGGAGCCCAGAACTGGAGAGACTTTCATTAAAGCCCTGCCCCGTGGGCCCGGGGATTATGAATATTAGAACATTGGCCTTTTATGTGAACACGTATTGACCAGCGGCCTCGCAATCGTGTTTTTCCTAACGACACCCAAGTGCCCATTACAGCCCCAGCCTGTGGTGCTGGAGGTTTTACTGTCAGCAGCTCTTCGGGAAAGGGATAAAACCCCTTCCAGCCCCGTCCTGCCGCGGCTGCGCCTCTGTTAAAAGGTTGCTAAGCTGCCTCTGAAAGCTCAGGAAGGCAATTATCCATTTAAAAAAAAAAAAAAAGAAGGCAAAAAAAAAGCTAATTAGGCAATTTCTCTCCGTATTTAAAGCACCCTCGAGGGTCTCAGGGGGGATTAAGATTTTGTAATATTTTTCAGCTCCTTACTTGATCGTTGCTGCTTCATCTTCTCCCTGGCATTGTGCAATGTTGGGTAACAAAGCCCTGATTCAGGCTCCTTGTGCAAGAGCCCTTTTCCCGGTGTGCCAGGGCACTGTGCTCCGGCCATCCCGGTGTCCTGGGGGATGGGGTGGGCTGTGTTACGTGGACCGGGACAAAATTTGGGGTTGTTTTTGGCGCGTGGCATCCCTGCATCCATGTGCTTTGCCCCCCGAAAGCAACCTGGCCGAGGCAGGCTGGGTCCCTGCCGGCATTCCCAGCCGGAGCAGCCCCGGAGATGTGTGGAACGTGGCTCCTGCATCCTGCTTAGCTGCAGGAACAGCTTGGCTCCGCCGCGGCTCTCCCTGGTGCTTTGTGCGAGCGAGCTTTTAATAGTGCCTGTGACACAGAAAAGGAACCAGCAGCCTCTGGTAATTTGGGTTGGTTTTTACTGCTGGTGCGTCAGGAGACAACTGTGAACTAATTTCAGGGATGCCATTCCATAACCTTGTGAAATCTGGACCCGTTTCTGGGGGAGGGAGGGCTCCTGGAGGCGCAGCTGGGCTGGGGGCTCCCCGGGGAGGGCCTGGCCCTGCCCTGCTCCGGGCATGTCCGAGGGCAGCGTTTGCCCCCAGCCCTCTGCCCTGCTTGTTCAGCTCCGTTTTCCTTGGCACCAGCTCCTGGATCTCGCTCTGTATCATGCGATGAAGGAATTTCAGCAGACCTGGAGCTGCACTGGCACAAGCAGGTCCTGATCCCCGTGTCCCTGGTCAGCCCTGGGGTGATGCCCTGGAGGGGTTGGTTTGTCCCAGAGCTCCCTGTGCTTCCCTAAGGCTCTCCCTGGATTGGGGGTGAGCACAGCAGGGTCCATCCTGCTGCCTCTGCCCGGGGCAGGGGCTGTGGAGGCACATTTCAGCACATTTCAGCTCCGAGAGGCTGCAAAAGCGTGTGAGGAGGGATTTAGTGCCTGCCTGGGACCATTGCAACGATCCGAACCAGGAGCGGGGGGAGAAGGGAAGCTTTTAGGTTGCTAATCATGAAATTTTATGGCAGCCTGGAGAGGCTGTTGCCAAACCACAACACACCCAGGCACGCACACACACAAATCAGCTGCAGGACGCCCCGGCTTCCCCTCGTGTGAGCAGGGCTGCCGGGGAGCCGGGGGGTCAGAGCGAACCCTCCCGGTGCTGCCTCACACCCCGGCCTCTCCTTGGGAGCCAAAAAGCTTTTACAGCCTCTCAGGCCTTGCCTGTAAAGTCCAAGGCCGCTCATAAAACATGACGAGGAGCAGCGTTACTGGAAGATGCTCCAAAGGGACCTGGAGGGCAAGAAGACAGGCAGAGCCCCGGCAAAACTCTTCCCTGCGAAGCACCCGGAGCCCCGGATGGATTTCCAGGCAGCCTGAGAGGTTGTTAATTCACGCCCTGATGATGAACTTAATTTTGTCTCCCGCTGAGCAAATGATGGCTTAGAGGCAGCTTGGCCTTATTGCGGCGTGGAGACTTTTGGGTTTGTGTTTTGTTTGTGTTTTGGGCTTTTCCTGCATTGTTTGCAGAGCTGGGGAACGTGCCTCTGCCTGATTTATGATGGAAGCTGCCAGGGACACTCCCGGAGCAGAGCAGAGCGGGGCCTCCCCCAGCCCCTCGGGCTGCCCTGGGCCCTCGGGGGCTTCACCTGCCGATCTGGGCAGGGGAACTGCTGGGTTTAACTCCTCCAGTTCCTGCTGGCAAGGAAAGCTTCCCCCCATCTTCCTTCTTATTTCCTCCTCCCTTCCTTTTTATTTCCCCCTCCCTCCTTTTTATTTCCGCTTGAACATCATCTCGCTGCCTCAGCTCATCGTTCCCATGTGCTGTGGGAACAGCCCTGCCTGTGCTGGGGTTCTCTGGATCCTCTGGTCCTCTCTGACCAGAGCCATCTCCCGCCTCCACGAACCAATTAACGAGAAACTTTCCTCCAATAGAGTAAATAATTTCTTGCATGGAGGCCAGGATTGAGCTGGGAACATCCGCAGCCTCCCCGGCCTCGGCCTCCTGCTTCCCAGGGCCCCTGGCCAGGGCTGGGCACTGGTTCCTGCAGCCCAGCTTTTCCTGAAAAGGAGGAGTGTCCTGCCCTGACTTGCTGAACTCTGGGAAGTCCCTCAATGGAGAGGGGGGACCCTTGGGTACTAGACTCGAATTTCTCAGAAAATCCGAGTCCTTTTCCCCTCCCACCATCAGTCCCAAAGCGAAGGAACGTGGAACGCCGGCCAGCCCCACGCACGTCCCTCCTCTGGGTGTGGAGCTCCGGGCTCGAGTCCGTGTTTCTGGAGAAGCTCAAGGTCCTGCTGGCACAGATCCCTCTGGGCCAGGAGTTTGTACTTATTTTTTTGTGAATTTTTGTTGTTCCCCCCCCCCCCTCCCCAGCTCAGGCAAGGCCCACGCTGAAGTTGTGGCAATCCCTTCTTTCCCATGAGTTCATCTCGTAATAAATCGCACCAGCCCTGCAGAGGGGGAGGAGAAAATGGAAAGATGTTTATAGAATAATTCCCCAAAGGAAATCACACGGGGGAGGGCGAAGGGGGAAGAGTTGGGAATTTTTTTTGTTACAGAAGATAGATTTTTTTTTTTAAGAGTTTGTTGGATGGAAAAAAATCTGCAGAACAACTTCACTGCTGGGAAACAATTCGATTTCCTCCTCTACTGCTCTCCAAAGGAAGAGTTCACTCCCTGTGTGGGTTTTCTGCCACACTGGGGGTGGAAGGGACCCTTCCCATCCCATGGAATGTGCAAAAGATTCCATGTGGAACACTCTGGTCGTACCAGTGCTGAACACAGTGACTGGTTTGACTGGGATGTGTCTTCCAAAAACATTCCATGTCTTTGAGATCAAGGTGGGGAGAAACTCCCCCGTCTCCCTCAGGAGTTTTTCCCTAATTAATGCCTGTTTAATCCCCCTCCTCAAAACTTCTGCGGGAAAAGGAAACCTCCCCACTCCTCCTCCGAGAGGCGTCTGAAGAGCTGTGGGAGCACTCGGGCACTGAAAGGGGGGAAAAATCAAAATAAAGGAGGTTTTAAAACGTTTCACAACAAACAGCAGCGGGGGGACGAGAGCTGGACTGGAGCCCAGCTCAGGTTCTGGTGCTGAGGGGGTTCGGGTCTGGATTCCAGCTCGGTCTCTCCCGGAGCCGGGGGTCTGGGACAGGGAGCCGGGGGGATGCTACCATCTGGTGGCACTGGCTCGCAGCAGCAGCTCCCTGCTCCATCCCGGCTCCATCCCTGCTCCATCCCTGCTCTCTTCTGGCTTCATCCCAGCTCTATCCCCTGCTCCATTCCTGCTCGATTCCTGCTCCATTCCTGCACACTTCCCTGCCAGCAGCTCCATAAAAACCCATGACAGGGAAAACACCCAGGTGACCCTGGAACAAAAGCTCCCCCAGCCCCACTGTGCTAAGGCTGGAGGGAAATCAGTGGCTGGGCTGGGTGCAATTCCCAGATCCCACGCCTCATCCCTGTCCCCATCCTGTGTCTCCAGAGCAGAACCCAGTGGTGGAGGAGCCCGAGGATGACCGTGATAAACCCAAAGTGCCCGAGGAGAAGGAGGAGATGGAGCAGCCACAGATCAAGGTGCCCGTGCAGGTGCCCAAGAGAGAGGAGGAGAGAGGAAAGGTGGAAGAGAAAGTGCAGCTGGACCGTCCTGATCAAGGTAAAGGTGATCCTGGGAAAAGGAGCTGGACTGGGAGCTGGGGGTGGGTGTTGTGGGACTCTGAGATAAAGATCCTGAACTCTGCTCACTACCCTCCCCTCAGTCCACCTCCTGGTGGTATTGGTGGATTGAAGGTGATTTAGTGTTTGATGCTCTGGAGGCTTGTTGGGAACGTGGCCTCCAGATGAGGGAGAGAAGGCAGGGCTGGGCAAGGGCAGCATGGAGCTGGGTATACTGGGTGTACTGGGTAAACTGGGTGAACTGGGAAGCTGCTGCCTCTGACCCTGCCCGTGCCCCCAGGGATTGCCGTGCCCGTGGGGGAAGCTCATCGCCACGAGCCCCCGGTCCCACACGATGAGGTGGTCGTGGACATGGGGCGGGAGCAGGAGGACTCTGACGAGAACAAAGTGGCTCCTGGAGGAGCCAACGACCGTCTGCTGGAGGAGCCAGCCAGGCTGAAGCCCCAGAAGGAGGCACTGGACCCAAAACAGGGGAAGGAAGTGGTTGCTGAGAACCAGCAGCGGGAAGAGACTGTCCCAAATCTGGAGAAGGTCCCGGAGGCAGCGGTGCCGCAGGGTGGAAGGCCACCCTACAAGGAGCTGGAGCCAGGGGAAGCCAAGCTGGAAGCCAAGGCACAGGTGGCCGTGCTGGATGGTGACACTGCTGAGGCTGCTGAGCGGGACAAGCCACAGCTCCAGCTCCCTAGGAAAGCAGAGGAGGCTGTAAAGCCCATGGAGAAGGAAGCAGAGCCTGGTAAGCTCCTTTCACAGCAGCTCATCTGAGCAAGCTCTTCTGGGCCTGTAATGCCTCTGGGGATGGGGCAATTTGGTCATTCCCATCTCCATCCTGGTGCTTCCTTTTAACTCCACGAGTGGAGCACGTGAGTGTGCACAGCCCCTCCGGCAGCTGCTGCGGGAAGGGAGGAATCTGGTGGCTTTGACAGCTACTGCAAGAGCTGTCAAACAGTTGTTCCCTACCCGCCAAAATGTCAGGTGCCATGCTGTTCCTGCACGGCTCCCAAATCACCGGGGACACGGAGCCGGGAGATCTTGACAGGGAACACATTGCCAAGTGCCCGTCTAAAAGCCAGTTAGAGCTGTTCTTGCATGTTAATTGGCCGAGGTACTTAGTGCTGGCTCGCTGCCACCAGGCATGGGATTGTTAAATATTGGGTTTATTACTTCCCTTGCAGCCGTCGGGTTGGCTACAAACAGTGCTGGGATGGCATTGGAGGCGTTTTAGGGAACATCTGCACTGACAGCAGAGCTCTGTGGTCCTTTGCAGGTGAAAAGCAGGAGCTGCCCCTCCCGGAGAGAGCAGAACTGCTGGAGAACCAGAACACTGAGGACAAACAGGAGAAGGCAGGGGGTGAGTGTGTCCCCGGGGTGTGCGGGGCTGGGGCCGGAGCTCCCCGGATCCCTCTCTGTGGGAGGATGGTGTCTTGAGGCCACAGCCTCTGCATAGCATCAGGTGTGCCTGTCCCATCTCTGGCACACCTGGCAGGGCCACTCGGGGACCTGAGTCAAGCTGGCACCTGGGCCCAGCTGCTCCCCTGTGTCAGAGCCCTGGGAAGAGGGAGACAGGAGTGAAACTGCTCTGGCAGCATGGGCAGGGGCACACGGGGACACCTGAACACATCACAGGGAAAGCTCCTTCCCCTCAAGGCCCTGGCTGTTCCGTCCCTGGGGCATCAGAGCCGGAGCTGCAAAGCCCTTCCTCAGGCTGAGCTCTTCCCTCCAACTTCTGCCTGGCAAGGAGGAGTTGGAGTCTGAGCTTGGACTTGTGTGCAGGTCCCTCACTCTCATCCCATCCGCTTCCAGCTTCCTTCTCTTTCTCTTGGCAGGGTTTGTGGAGTTGGATCTTCCTGCCAAGGAGAGCCCTTGCAGCCCATCCAGAGCTGATGAGGGCTTTGATTTCTCAGGGCTTTGGGTCACAGGGGTTTTATTTCCTCTTTTTCCCCTTTTCCAGAAGCAGGACCAGCAAAACTTCTGGACCACAACATGCTGCTGCAGGTGATCAAGGAGCAGCAGGTGCAGCACAAGCAGCTCCTGGACCAGCAGGCAAAGCTGCTGGCAGTGATCGAGGAGCAGCACAAGGAGATCCACCAGCAGCGGCAGGAGGAGGGGGCAGAGGAGAAGCCAAAGCCAGGTAAGGACATGGCCAGGGAGCAGGACCTCTCCACAGGCTGCTCACGGCTCCGAGCAGCTCTAAAATCAAGCTGGGAGAGATCTGAGTTCCTCTGGCACATGGCAAAGTGCCCACAGCCATTTCTGTAGGGATAAGCCACAGCTCTGCTCATCCTCCTGTGTGGCCTCATCTCGTGTCTCACAGAATGTGGTGGCAGGAGAAGGGAATGTCCTGAGAAAAGCCTTTTCCGTGTGGTTTTGTCCTGCAGCAGAAGCACAGCCGGAGCCTGCCGTGCCCCTCTCCAGGAGCAGGGAGGACGAGGGCCTGGGAGCCAAGGGGGACATGGCTGGGAAGCCACTGAGCAAGGAGCAGCTGGAGCAGCGCCCGGGCCAGCAGCCCCCCGATTCCAAAGAGCAGCACAGGGACATCGTGGGGAAGCTGGAAGAGGCTGAGCACAGGCGCGACATTCCTGTGGCTCCTCCCAAGGAGCGGAAGGTGCCGCTGCAAGAGAATGACAGAACTGTTAAGAATCCTGTGGAGAACCGGGATCCCCTCCATGGGGATGCCCAGCGTGTTCCAGCAGCCAGAAACCACCTGGAGAAAAAGCCCTTGGCGGAGGATTTGGGAGGAAAACGTGAAGCCAAAGCTGGAAGAGATGTCCACCAGAAGAAGAATTTCCTGAAAGCCGTGGAAGCAGCTACAGCTCCCATCCAAAGAGAACAGCCGGGGGCTGCCAAAGTTCAGGGAGTAGCAGGAAGGAGTTTGGAAAGAGACTCAGGAACAGACCTTAAAGCCAAAACTCTGAGTCAGGTGGAGCCCAAGGACCTGGCAGTGCTGCCGGACTCTTCCAGTAACAGGAATGTGGCAGTGAGGGAGCAGCACCCCCGGGAGGGGGCGGGTGGGCGGCAGCGCGACCCGGCTGGCCACGGGCACAGGAAGGAGGAGGATCCCCGGGAGGAGCCGCGGGGCCGGCAGGGCCATGGGGGTGGGGGTGGAGGTCCCTCCAATGGCTCCGACAGGAAACCCAGCCCTCAGGATGCTCCAGCACCGAAGTCCGAGAACGGAGCGGCCGCCCCCAGGGATCCGCAGCAGCAGCCGGACCTCAAACCCAACCGGGACCTGAAGCTGCAGGGGGGCCTGGACCTGCGGCGCAGGAGACGGGACCTGCTGCCTCCCGACCAGGAGGAGGATGGGGACGAGGATGGAGAGGAGGAGGCGGCTGCAGCAGGAGCTGGGGGGGTCCTGATCGGCCTGAACCCCCTTCCCGACCTGAAGGTGAACGACCTGCGGAGCGCGCTGGAGACGCGGCTGAGCCAGGTGGCCGAGGGCGCGCAGCACCTGGGGCACAGCCGCCACATCCAGCAGGTGACACAGGACAGGAGCCCGTGACGTGGCTGTGGCTGTGCTCCATTGGGCTCACCGGTGCTGCTCAGGTATGGAGAGAACTAAGCCAGCAGCTCTTTGCTGGTTGCAGCGCTCGGATCCACAGGATCTCCTTGGATCCCTGAGAACCGCCCCGAGGGCTTCCACAGCAGCACCCCCAGTGTGTGCCTGCGGGCAGCCAAGGAGATGGTGGCATTGGAAGTGACATTCCTGCTGTCCCCTGCCTTCCAGAGCTGCCATCCACCTCGGCTTCCTGCCAGGCCGCTGCTCCAAGGACCTTTTCCAGCATCTCATTCATATCAAATTGCCTTCTCCAACCATCTCCCAAATCCTCTCAGAAGCAGGAAGGGGCTCCGCTGTCCCAGCTGTGCCGAGGGGACCTGGGATCCACACCTTGGGAAGGGCTTTACCCCAGAGAAGCTGTGAGCTGAGAACCAGGAGATGCTCCAGTGCTGGATAGGGAGCAGAGCCTCATTTGTTTGGGACACAGTGGTGGTTTAGGAGCCTCATTTAGTAGAAACGCTGCCTTAACCGGGCACAACTCCTGTTGTGCTGCCTCTGTCCCAGGGATGGGATTCCTTGGCCACACACTGGGGTCACACAGAGCTCTGCCCCTGCTACCCTCCCTGGGCTCTCCTCTCTTATGTTCCCCAGCTCTACTTCCCCTCTCAAAAGTGCATTAAGAAACTGAACTTCCCCCCAGCCCTTCCCAACAGAGCTTGATTTTTCTGCCAGAGGTGAGTAGTTTGGGAAAAAACATGGCAGAGCCAGGTGGATCCAAGGGCTCCACCTACCTCTTCCTGTGTTCCGGGTGCTCTTCCCAGCCTCCCCCCGCCCTGTTCTGCATCCAGACAGGTCTTTGCTCCACCTCTGGAAATTTGTTTGTTGAGTGAGGAAGGGAAGAGCTTCCCCAAGAACTCTTGTGTTGTTTCAGGCTTCATCCCTTGGGGGTTTTTTGGGTTTCGTGTTTTTACTTCCTGACCTGCGAATGTACGGAATTCAATCCCAAAGCTCTCCCTAGACTGGCTGAGAATTCCCAGCCTGGAGCCCTCAGACCTCATCACTGTGGTGGGTTTTATATCCCCAAATGTCTTTGGTGACCTCGAGTCTGTGTCCAGTGGGACCCTGCAGAGCTGGGACGGGGTGGGACTGTCCCTGCCTGGTGCTCCCAGGGTGTCACAACCCCGAGTGACAGGGAAGCGACCTCGGGAGTCCTTTGGGAAGATCACCCGGAACACTGTGGCCTTAAACCCCCTGAACCTAACGAGCTTCTCCATTAATTAACGCTGTCGTCAAGCACAAGCACCACGGCCGGGAGCCCCGGAGCCGCTCCGAGAGGCAGGGATGGGCTCTGGAGCACGGCTCCAGCCCTGCTGGATCCCGGGGAGATGGATCCGGGCTGTGGCACCAACCAGCCTTGCTGAAGTGAGAGGGAGCCGGATCGGCTCCTTCATTCCCTGTGCTGCGGGCTCAGACCCGCCTGTCTGTTGTTCTCTGTGTGAACAGAAGGGACCAAAGACGCTCCTGACATTCCTGCTCCTGGGAATGGCGTGGGCACCCCGAGCTGGGCTGGAAGCTGGCGGGAGCTGCCTTGTCCCGCCGGGAACGGCTCCCCCGGGGCGGGTGGAACGCTGAGAGGGAGAGCCCGGAGCGCGGGCTGAACCCATCAATAAAATAAGCTGAAGCATTCTGATCTGAATTATTTTATTTTTTTAATAAATAAAAATAGTTCTGTGACCCTCACCCAGCCCGAGGCTGCACCTACTCCGGACCGAGGAGCGGGTGGGCAGCTCCGGGACCGGGGAGGTTCCGTCATTTGAGGACAAACCGGTGGATTTGAGGGTTTTATTCCCCCCGAGCGTCTCCAGGCGGGGACGGCTCCGGGATCACTTCGGTGTCGCCTTTGCCTGCAAAGAGCGGCGGTCAGGACGGGCCGAGGCCGCCTCCCTCCGCCAGCACCGGGATCGGGACTGGGACAGAGACGTACCGCCCGGGCGAAGCATTCCCGCAGCGCCTGGAACTCCTCCAGGCACGCGTCCCGCCGCAGCTCCGCCGGTCCCGCCGCCGCCGCCGCCACGCACCGCCCGTAGGCCGCGGCCTGCGGGAATCACAAGGGACGGGAGCGGGATCTACCGGGACCCGCCCACCCCGGAGCCGTCCCCCTGTGCCCCCCGGCCCCACCTGGTCCCCGCAGGCCGCCAGCGCCGCCGGGAAGCGCCGCAGCCGCGCCCGCGCCCGCAGCCACACTCCGCGCCCCGACATCGCCTCAGCGCACGGGCGCCGCCATTCCCGGGCGGCCGCCATTGGCTGCCCGCCCCGCTCGTCACACACCGCCCGCTCCTATTGGGTGGTACCACCCCGAACCCCGCCCCTTCTGATTGGTTATTCGGCGCGGGCGGCTGTGATTGGCGGGAGTGCCTGTTGTTTACTTCCCGCCTCCTTCAGGCGTCAACTTCATGGGGCTCTTCCTCCTGGAGCCCCTCCCTCTCTCACCGCTGACTGGTTTAGCGGCAGAGCTTCGGATCCTCATTGGTGTAAATCAACTTCCGGGGGGCGGTTCCCTGACGCCGCCGGGGGACCGGGCAGGGCCGGTGCCGGCAGTGTCATGGCGGTGCCGCTGCGGGATCGGCTGAGTTTCCTGAGCCGGGTACGGACGGGGGCTTTTGGGGGGTGCGGGGGCGGTCCGCCAGGGCGTGACGTCGCTGCTCACTTTCGACGTCATCGCTGCACCCCCCCTCTCGCTGTGACCGGCCTCACACAGCCCTGACCGGGCCGGGCCTGTCCCGGGGCCTCGGTCCAGTCCCCGCCACCGGGGTCCGGGGTGGGTCCGCCCCCTCTCACGCCGCCCTCTCCTCCTCCAGCTGCCGGTACTGCTGCGGGGCACGGCCGACGACGACACCCCCTGCCCTGGGTACCTGTTCGAGGAGATCGCCAGTATCCTTCAGGAAGGGAGGGAACAAGGCAGGGGGTTACCCGGGGCAGGGAGGGGATCCCGGGACAGAGGGAGCTCCCCGGGGCTGCTCCAGGCCGTGGTGGGCTCTGGAGGCCTGTGGGGCTGTTTGGGGGCAGCCATGGGACTGTGGGTCCTGGCTGGGACCCTGTGGAGAGGCTGAATTCCTGGCACTCGGGAGGCTGCTGGCGCCCTCTGATCCCGGCTGGATCCCTAACTCGTCCCTAGAGATCTCCCACGAGTCCCCCGGGAGCAGCCAGTGCCTGCTGGAGCATCTCCTCACACGGCTGCAGAGCAGCTCCTGCCACGTCAAGTTGAAGGTGAGTCTGTGCTGGGAGCACTGGGAGGGCGATGGGATGGAGCCTCCCCGCTCCAGGGAGGGCAGCTGTGACCTGACCTTGTCCCCCGAGCCAGGTGCTGAAGATCTTGCTGCACACCTGCTCCCAGGGCTCCCCTCAGTTCGTCCTGCAGCTGAAGAGGAACGCTAACTTCATCCGGGAGGCTGCAGGTAACGAGCTGGGGGCACTTGGGAGAGCAGCAACAGCCCCGTGGGGGGCTGGAGACCTCAGAAGGGCTCCTGCTGCAGGGGCTGTGCCAGGTAACAGGGTCCTACCCCACCTGGGAGCATCCCCCACCCTCCTCTCTCCGTGTCTGCAGTGTTCTCCGGGCCCCCAGACCCCCTCCACGGCAACAGCTTGAACCAGAAGGTGCGGGCGGCTGCACAGGTGGGTGCTGGTGGGAGCCCCCTCCTCTGAGGACTCTGGGGTTCCCAGCGCTGCCCACGCTCCTCTCTCTCCCTCTCTCAATGCCACAGGACCTGGCCAGCATTCTGTTCTCGGATGCGCCGCTGCCGCAGCCCCTGGCGCTGCCCGCCCGGCCCCCGGCCCCCGCCGGTGAGTGCAGCCCCCCGGGGCAGGCCCTCGGTCACAGGGGTGGGGAAACATCAGGAAAAGGGAACCCTGAGTGCCCGTGCTCCCTCTGACATTCCCTGTGCCTCCCCAGGGATGGGCTCCAGCCCCAGCCCCTGTGGCTCCCTGCAGGGATTCGGCTTCAGCAGCGACAAAAGCGGCTCTGGTGAGTCCTGGCTGGGCCCTCACTGGGCCCTTTCCTGCTGGGAGCTGGGGCAGGGCCATGGGGGTCACTTTGTGCCTCGTCTTCTGGGCTCCCAGAGTTCCCTCACTCCCTTTTCCCAGGCTGGAACTCAGTGTTGGGGTGATCCCATGGGGCTGGGCTCCCAGGATTCTCCCAACATCCCAGCCTCTCGCAGCTTCCACAGGAGAGGCTCTGCTGAGCAGCCTCCAGCGAGCGGCCGAGGCTGTGGCCCAGGCTGTGCTCCCGGCACCGGGGGAGCCCCGGCGGCTCCGTGGGGACCTCCCTGAGGACACCTACGAGCCTGTCCGAGCTCCATCCCCTGCCAGCAGCCCGGCCGTGCCACCCCCGACCCCTCCCGCGCCGCGTGGGTCCCGAGGTGGGTCCTGCCAGAGCAGCCGGGGGAGTTTGGGGGGTCCCCACCCCAATGCTGGGAGGTTTGGGGACCCCAGCTCAGCAGCACTGTCCCTGCAGTGAGCCACCAGCCGGGGCTGGCCGGGGGCGGCTGGGAGGAGGCAGACAGCGGGCACAGCTCCCGGGAATCCTCGCAGGGCAACGAGCGGAGCCGCACCTCGGACTCGGGCAGCAAATCCGGCAGCGACAGCCGCTCCGGGGCCAGCCGGGAGCTGAGCCACGGGGCTGAGAGGTGAGAGGGGCCCGGGGGGCTCCCCTGGCCTGGGACTGTCCCAGGTGCATTCCCGGGAGCGCTGTTCTCGTTTTCCACACCGTTGATCCAGAGTGTCCCCAGCGCTGCTGTCTGTGTTCTGCCTGGGATGTTTCTCCTGCAAGCCATGGCAGAGCTGCTCAGGGTGGGGGTCCCTGTCTGTCAGGGGGTGTGCAGGGACCCCAGGAGGAATAAGCAGGTGGCCCCTGTCCCCATGAGGTGTGTCCACAGCAGGGTGGATGCTGACAGCCCGGGTGACTGCCGGAGGGAGCTGAGCCTGGTGTCGGGACTGACACGCGGGGCCAGGGTCTTCCTCACCAGGGAGGAAGCTCAGCACTTCCTCAAGGAGTAAGTGTTAGAGGGGAGTGCTCCCTGGGGCTGGGGGGCTTCTGGGGTAACCTGACCCCATCCCTGGCTGCCCAGACCTGGACTCTGGGGATGGGAAAGCACTGCAGGTGACTGTGACCCCCACCCCTGCAGGTGTGGGCTCCTGAACTGTGAGGTGGTGCTGGAGCTGCTGGGCCGGGCACTGGAGGATCCCAGTGACAGCGTCCGCATGGTGAGCACAGGGGCTCCCCTGGGAGGGCTGGGGGTTGTGGGGACCTGCGTGGCTCAGCCATGCTGCCCCTTTTCCACAGAGGTCCATGTGTGCCATCTCTGCCCTCGGTTGCTCCGACCTGCTCTCCCCAGAGCAGATCTTTGCTGTGATCCAGCAGCGCCTGCAGCACCTCAGCCAAGGCAGCCCTGGGCCTGTGGCCAACCGAGCAACAAAGGTGACTCTGGGGACATCCCTGTGCCAAATCCCCAGGGTGGGGGCTCCTGGCACTGGTCTGACTGCCTTTGGGGACACACAGTTCTTGGGAATGGCTCCCAGAGGGGTGGCTTTGGCTGCCTTTTCCAGGAGCAGGGAACCTGGGTGGAGTGATGCTCCCTCTGAACTCTGGGAGGGGACGCTGGGGACAGTCCCTCTGCCTGGGAAAAGGTGCCAGGGCCAATCCCCTTTGCTGATGCTGCTCTCACTCTGCCCATCCTGTCCCAGATGCTGCGGCAGTTCGAGGCACTGTGCCGGGCCCAGCCCTCCCCGAGGGCCCCACGCCCACCCTCAGCGCCCTCGGTGGGCTCGGCTGGGGACCTGCTCATGGACATCCCAGCCCTGGCCAGCGAGAGCTTCCTGAGCCCTCTGAGCCCGGCCCCGACCCCTGCAGCCCCCACGGCCCCCAGTGAGGAGCCAGGGGTGGCATCAGAGCCCCCTGGGCAACCCGGGGCCGCAGTGCCAGCCTGTCCCTGCGAGCAGGACGGGGGCAGCAGACTGGCAGGGGACACGGCAGCCCCCAGCCTGTCCCTGTTTGCTGGCATGGAGCTGGTGGCCCCTCCTGGCACAGTGCTCCGGCCACACTCGCCACCGGTGGAGCCACAGACGCCATCCCAGCCTCAAGATGGGGGCATGGACACGGAGGGCACCCTGCAGCCATCGGCCTTCGCCTTCCTCAACATGTAGCTGCTGTGAGGCCCCGGGGGCTGCGGGGGCTCTGCCCCCATCCCTGCGGGGCCTGCGCTGTCCTGGTGCCTCAGGGGGGACACGGTCTGAAATGGCCACAAGGGCCAGGGCTTCCGTCAGGTGACAATGTCCCTCTCACTGTCTGTGGTGTTCCAGGGCAGGCAGAGAAGCACGACCCCTTGCTCCTCTGTGCTGGACAGGGGTGTGGGACTTGCTGGGACTGAGCTGGGGGTGCTTTAGGAACCCCAGCACGGCCATGGGTGTTCTTGGGTGGCCTCTAGCTGCTGCCTGGGCTCTGTGAGGGTGGGGTGGGTGAAGGCGCCATCCCCATGGGGCTGGGACCCACCAATAAACCCCCACTCGGGTCTGGGAACGTGTGACTTCTTCCTGCGCCTTTGACAGAGCCTGGCCCATGGCTTCTCCTCCTCCATTTTCCTATATCCCCATGGCCCCTCAACAGCCTCACAGCTTCCCACTGTTCTCACAACCCCCCTAGTAGCCTCATGGTTCCCCCCTCTTCCTCACAGCTCACTTCTTACCCCAGAACCCCTAATAGCTCCACTTTTTTTTGTGGCCCCCAATAATACCGTGAGCCCCCCTGCCCCATAGTTCTGTCTCGCCAACCTGCCTCCTCTAATAGCCCTATGACTCCCTCATCTTCCTGACAGCTCCCCCCACTCATAGCTCCCCAGTAGCCCCAGTCCCCAAAATCTCATTTTCCCCCGAAAAATACCCCATGGCGCCCCGCCCACGTGGGCTGAGCCCCGCCCCTTTCTCGGCCCTCCGAGCCCCGCCCATCCACACTCTCTTCTCATTGGTTTGCTTCCGATAAGCACCGCCCCCGCAGCAGGCCACACCTCCCTCTCCGTCCCTCCTTACTCCCGCCCCTCCCTCCGCCTCAGCCAATTGAGTCTCTCCTCCCGCCCTTTCCTCCCTTCCCATTGGCCGCTCGCCGCCAGCCCCGCCCAATGGCTGTGGCCGGAGCGCGGCCGTAGGTGAGGGGATGGGGGCGTTTAATGGCGGCTGAGGGGGGTCCAGGGGAGCCAAGGGAGTTCCAGGGGCAGCGGGGACAGGATCGGGGCCTCGCTTTCGGCATCTCACCCGCGTGTGGGTGCGTGGGGCTCATTACCGTGGTCGTGAGAGGTTGGGGTCTGAAGGCTTGAGGAGGCTTGGAGGGTTTGGGGTCTGGGCTGGAGGTCTGCGGGGATTGGGAGTTGGGGGGTCCCGGAGGGGTCTGGGTCATGAGGGGCTCGGGGCCTGGGGATATGGGCTGGGGTCATGGGAGGCTTGGGGCTGGGTTTTCTGGGGGTCCTGGGGAGGGGTCTGGGCCATGGGAGCTTGGAGTTGGGTACCTTGTGGCTCTTGGTGGGAGTCTGGGACTTGAGACCCAGGGATGGAGGTCCTGGAGCCAGCTGGGAACTGGGAGCTTGGGCTTGGACCTGTGGCTGGGGTCCTGAGCCTTGGGAGTGGGGGAATTTGGGGGGATCTGGGTTTTGGGGGCTTAGAGGCATAGGTGTGGGAGCTGGATCATCCTGAGGGGCTCCGGGATTTGGGAGCTTCAGGCCAGGGCTTACCTCTGTGTCATAAGGGGGCTTGGGGCCATGAGGGGCCTGGGGCTTCAAAGCTAGGGAGTCTGAGCTTCAGGGATTTGGGAGGCTGGGGCTCAAGGTGCCGTGCTGGGCCTGGGCTCCTGAGCCTGTGTTCCTGCTGGGCGGTTTCCATGAGAGCCGTTTGTTTCTCCAGGCTGTGGAGCCAGAGGCATTGCCAAGGGCTGTGGTGGAGCCCTGAGAGGGGAAGCCAGGTCTGCTGGGGAGGGAGTTTAGGGACAGTGTGGGTAATAAAGAAATAAAGTGATCTGGTGCTTTCGTGGATCAGCACTGGGGCTGGCAAAATGCAGAGGGGAAGAGGTGGGAATGTGCTGCCCCAAGCTGGGGGGGTCCCAGCTTTTCCTGTGCCCCCCGAGAGGGCACGGACGCTCCTGAACAAACTCTTGGCAGGGACTGGGAGCTTGGCAGGAGAGGATCCTTTGGGATCAGGTGGTTCTTCAGCATCCCAGCCTGATGTGGGTTGTGGAGTGAGCTGAACCTCCAGCCTGCACAGATGGGGCCGTTCTGGGCCCTTGTGATCCTCTGGCAGCCATGGGCTGTGTGGAGTGAAGGAGCCTGGGATGGGGAGCAGGGCTTTTCCCTCCCTTTAGTCTTCTGCTGGAATCCCATAAATGTGACAGCAGCTCATGGGGGAGTTCACCTGGGCTGTGTGTGGGTTATTTGCCACGTGGCAATTTGGAGGAAGGTGTTTTGTCCAGTTGGGCAGCAGTTCCAGCTCTGTGTGCCGGTGCTCACCTGGTTCTGAGGCTGGATGCTCCATGCCTTCCCCTCTCTGTGCTGTGCTTCCAGGGCTCCTTCCTCCTGCTCCATCATGAAGAGCACCCGGAGCTGCTGCTCCGTCCAGAGCTCTGATGTCGCAGACCTGATCCTGACGGGGCTCCCGGCGCCGGTGTCGCGGCGCCCCGGCAGTGCCTCTCCTGCCAAGCTCATGGCACGCTCCGTGTCCGTGGCTGCCGACAGCAAAGCCAAGAGGAACGCCCCGGTGAGCCCTGTCCTTCCCTTTCCTGTGCCAGGGCAGGGAGCTCATGCCTGGCATATGGGATGGCTCCAGGCATGCCCATGTCCCTCTCGATGTGGTTCCCCCAGCACCAGCTCGGCTTTGTTCTAGAACTGCCCTCAGTGATCACTGCTGGTGGCTCTCTGCTCGGTGCAGAAGTAGGGAGCATCAGGATTCCATCTTTGCCCATCTTGCCCTTCACCTCCCTGCACCAATTTCCACCTGGAAAGTCCCGATTTCCCTGCTGGGATGTCAGGCCCATCCTGCTCCTGTTCCTGCTGCACTGGGGGCTCCTGAGTGGGGGTTCCACAGAGGGAATGAGCCCCAGGTGCTTGCTGGGTTCTGTCAGGATCCAGCAGACAGTCTGTGCTCCGTGCTGAGTAATCCTTTGGCAGCATTCCCACGCCCTTGTTCCCTGGAGCTTGTGCTAAGGAACGTGTTCCTGCTGGCTCAGCAGTGCCCAACTGAGGTGTCATTGCTTGCTGCCTCAAGGAGAGCTTGGCAGCCCTGGGGTGATGGGAACTCCGTGTCCCACTGGGTGAGAGGGTGGGGGGAGCCTGCCTGTGCTCTTCCTGAACGTGGCTGCTGAATTTATCCCTGCTCTCCACAGGAAGATGCGGGATCCCGGGCCATGAACAACCTGCGCAGGTCCAACAGCACCACCCAGGTGAACCAGCGGGTGAACAGCTCACACAGGTACAGCTCCAGCCACAGACTCTGTCCATCTGTCCTGTGGGTGGCACTGGGGGACACCCCACCCATGTGTCCAACCTCTCTGTGTGGGAACAGGAGCCTTTCCAAAATACCCTGAGCTCTGTGATGCACATCAGGAGTTAAAACCTGGCCATGGAAAACCAAGGTCTGGCGCTTTGGTTATTTTTTTGAGGAGGAAATCCCCTGTTTAGGGTTTCATAGGATCACAGAACAGCCTGACTTCTCTGTCAGAGTAGTGCCCAGCTTCTATGAGCAACTTGTGCCAAGGCCTCACTACCATCACAGGGAAGGATTTCTATTTGGGGAAAGGGAGTGTATTTCTGTGGCTGTGACAAAAAACATTCCATTTGATTCCAACAGCCCTCATGGACCCTCCAGGCCATAACTGGGCTGTGTGAGGAGACAAAAGTTCTCTGTTCCCAGTGCCTTCTGAGTTGGGATTTTCCATTCTCCTGTTGGTCTGTGCCCATCCCTATCACCACACACCACCACAGTTTTACCATCTGTGTAAAAACGAGTCATTTGTGGATTTTGTGGCCATGTAACGATTCTCCAGCCCCTTTCTCCTCTGTGTCACACTGGAGTATCCAAATGCCCTGCATAGGCAGAGTGTGTCCTGTGGCTGGAGTTATCCCAGAACCCCTGTTCTCTCCTCTCTGCCTTCCCTGGGTCTGGATAAAGCTCGGAGCAGACAGCAGACTTCCTGGCCTTCTTTGAGGGCGATCCAGGAGGAAGGAAGAAACTGGCGACTCTGAGCAAAACCTCCCCGGAAAAGAAAACCACATGGAATATCTTGGTGAGGACGGCAGGCTCTGGGAGTGGGTGGGCCAGGTCGGCTCTGTGCTCCTGCTGGTGTTTGCCCAGGTGGGTTTAGTACCCTTATCCCTGCTGTCTCCATGGCAGGATGACCAGCCCCGGGCATTCCCGGGCCTCTCTGGCTCCCACGGCCTCGAGCTGCCTGCGGGCATGAGGAGGAAGGAAGCCACGGTGCTCCTGGCTGCCAACTTCACTGCCAACAACAGGTGGGACAAAGGGTCCTGAGGAGGGGAGTGGGAAGAAATGCATGGAGAAAACACCCAGAGGGGGGAAGGTGCTGTTCCTGACGCTCCTGTTCTCTCCACACAAGGAGCAACAAGGGCGCAATGGGCAACTGCGTCACCACCATGGTGCACAACAACTACTCCACTGCTGAGAAGGGCCCTGCTCCCAAGAGCTCCAACCAGGCTCCCAGTTCCCTCAAGTGAGTGTGGGGGGTGTCCTGGCTCTGCAGCTGGGCTGGCCCCAGGGTTGTGTGTGGCACAGAACAGGGCTGATTGGCTTCATCTTGTGTCCCAGCAATGTCGTCAAAGCGACCTCGAACGAGGACGGGGAAGGCAGCAGCAGCTTCGTGAAGTCTCAGAAGAATTTCTCCAGCAACAACATCATGACCCGCAACAGCAACAGCAGCAGTAGCAGCAGCAGCAGCAGCAGCATTCCCCGGAGGAGGGAGGTGACCGAGGAGGAGGCCGAGAGGTGAGGGAAGGGGCAGGAGGGCAGTGCCAGGAGGTGTGAGGAGCTCCAGGGCAGTTCGTTCTTGTCCTGTGGGATTTCACGCTGGGGAAAGGCCACTCTCAGTGCACTCTTAGTGTCCTGGTGCTGTGGGGAAGCCACAGTGTGAGCTGTGCTGACCCTCCCTCGCTGTGCCCACAGGTTCATCCAGCAGGTGAACCTGGCTGCTGTCACCATCCAGCGCTGGTACCGGCGCCACTCGCAGCGGCACAGGACGGCGGCTGCGGCTCTGGGGCGCCTGATGGCTGCCAAGAGGGAGGTTGGTCCTGTCCCCTGCTCTGTAGCCCAGGCCACCCAACACCCGTGTCCCACTGCCCACGCAATTGGAGTCCCTTTAGTCCCCAGACCTGGGCTGTGAGAGTTGAGGGGGCTCTGACTTTGCATCCAGCAGCCTCCCATGGTCCAGAGAGCTGGGGAGGGTCGTGTTCCCTCAGAGCTGTGCTGGCTGTGTCCAGGGATTAGCCTGGGTTGGGTTCCAGCAGCAGCTGAAGCCCAAAGGCTCAGCACCACACAGCTCCAGTTCCCCCAGCCCCTGACTGGGAGCAATCAGACACTGGCAGTAGCAGCACAGATCTCCCTGAATTGCCATTGTCAGAGCCACACTGGTGGCCAGAGAAGGGATGCCCCATCTCAGCTTATCTAACGAATCCCTAATGAGGTGGCTTGTTAGAGTGACGAGGTTTCACAGCTATTTGTGTTTCTTTGTGTTCAATTATTTATCCCAGTAATGAAAAGCTCCGTTGCTCTTGCGTGTGAGTCTATTTTTAAGCCTTGTCTCCTCGATGGTTGCAGACCCAGATGATGATATAATAATAATAATAATAATTGCATTGAGGATCTGAAGAAAATGAGCTGCTCTAAGGTGGAGCTGTGCCAAGGGCTCTTCACCTGCACAGAGGGGAGGATGGAAAGCCTGCATTTGGGGTGACCCAGGTGTGGGTGCCTTCTCAGTGCTGGGTGCTGGAGAGCTCTCAGTAACATTTTTGACCCTCCCCTCTGTAAGGAAAGGCAGCAGCGGATGGAGGAGGGGAATATCCTGGATTTGCAGGAGAGGAAGGACGAGGAACGCCGGAAGATCCGAGAGGAGAAGGCACGGCTGGCCCGGCACGCTGCCATCCAGGTAGGGCCAGGGCCAGGCCTGTGTGACACCATTTGCTGGCATCATCCAGCGAGGCAGCAGAGGCCTCTCTGCATCTCCAGAGCCTTGGCACAGGGCAGGATCAGAGCCAGCCTTGGAAATGGAGTGCTCCCTCCGGAGATGGAGGTGCCACGGAGCAGTTTCCTGCTGTGCTCCTGCCAAGCCTTGGCAGCTCCTTCTGAGCTTGTGAAGACACTGCTGGTTTCTGTGTAGTTCTCAGGAAAATGGTGACCATGTTGAGACAGGGAGACTCCAAGCTCTGTGGAATGGCCAAGGATGTGTATGGGAATGGGATCCTTCTCAGGAGCAGGGTCCCTCCAGAGAGGGCCGAGTACCACTCCATGTCCCTTGGCAGGAAGCAGCACGTCCATTGTCACCCTGCTCTTGCAGCTGGTGGTGCAGATGGGGTTGGCACAGGCTGCAGGAGCTGGCAGTAAAGCTGGGAATGTTTGAAACCCCAAATTTTCTTTGCCCTAATTGGAATCATGTTCCATCTGGGAGGGGTTGGGGGAGACACATCAGTGAGCAGCTGGAGGATGCAAAAACGCTGCCACAGCCTTGCAAACACAGGCTTGTGCCTTCCCAAAACTTCAGGACATCGATGGCTCCTCTGTCCCCACAGGAGTTGCAGCAGAAAAGGGCCCAAAAGGCCTCAGAGACAAAACACTCACCAGAAGAGCTGGTGCTGGTGAAGGAGAGCAGGAGGGTGCCCAAGAAGAAGCCTGGTGCCAAACCTGCCTCAGCCAGGAATGTCAGCCCGGCTGGCAGCCTCACCAAAGCCAACAACGCCGGTGAGTCCCTCTGGCGTGTCCCCAAAGCTTTGGGAGTGAGGGGAAGGAGAGCTCAAGGAGCTGTTTGCTCTGAGGAGCTGCTTCCCAGGGGCTGGCTGTGGTGAGTGCCTGAGAACAGTCTGGTTCCTGCAGAGGCCAAATCCCCCCTGGCAGCCGGGGAGCCTGAAGGAAACAGCCTGGGAGCTCTTGGCTCTGTGCCCTCACAGGACCCCGGCTCAGAGGACAAACTGCAGGTGGGTCTGGCTGTGCCTCCTGGGGGCCCTGCTCTGCCAGCACAACATCAGAGCTTCTGGGGAGACCCAGAAAACTCATTCTCTCATCTTCTCCCTTAGGATGTGAGCACCAGGGAGACAGGTAATGAGGACCTGGAGACAGCAGTGACTGCTGGCAGCAGGGCTCCATCCAAGGTCACGCTCAACGAGCTGCTGGACACACTCCGGCTGCTGGAGGAGGAGCCAGAGCTGCTGCCCCCACCCAAGCTCCTCAAGAAGGACAAATATGCCTGGATGGACAGGGTGAGCTGGGGATGAGACTGCTGTGTCCATCCTTGGACAGTGATGGCTGCCTGGTGAGAAACAGCTGGGCACTGCCAGGGAAGGTGGTGGAGGAGCTTGGAGTGGGTGATGGAGGAATTTGGAGGAGGAGATGGAGGAGTTTGGAGGTGGTAGAGGAATTGTTTGGTGCATTGAGGGCTTGGACATTTGCAAGGAACAGTAACCCGTGCAACAGCTGGTGGTGGGGCAGGGTTTATCCCAGAGGATCAGGCTGGTTACTGGGGTGCAGTGATGGAGAAAAGCCAGCACCTCTCCTCCCGAGCCTTCCCCCCTCATTCACCACGGTGATTTCCCAGCAGGAGCCCAGCTCCAACTCCCTGACTGCTGATAACTTGGAGAAGTTTGGGAAGCTGAACCACCCACCAGGGGTCCCTGAGGATGGGGCTCTGCTCTCAGAGGCCAAGCTCCAAAGCATCATCAGTTTCCTGGATGAGATGGAGAAGTCAGAGCAGGAGAGGCCCAGGTCTGCTGCCTCAGCCACGCAGCGGGAGGTGAGTCCCTCTGGCTTGTGGGAATCATCCCCTGTCTCCCTGTCCTCATTCCAGGTGGTTCCACCACCTTTTCATCACGTTTTTTCTGCTGTGGTAGGGCTTCCTTTTGGAAGAGGAGCTGGCTCACGTGGAGCAGGTGTCAGCTGTTGCCACGGAGGTGACAAACTCCATGATGAAGCTGAAGCTGGAAGTGGAGGAGAAGAAGAGAGCCATCAGCCTGCTACAGACTGCTCTGGTGTGTCAGCTTCACATGTGGTTCTTGGGGCTATGAAGCACATGATCAGAACTGTCTCTTGGTTTTACAGAATTATGGAATTGTTTGGGTTGGAGGGGACCTTAAAGATCATCATTTGACCCCTGCTCCCCACAGACTCAGCAGCGGGAACTGACCGACCGACACATCAAACAGACCGAGAAGGAGCTCGGCCACCAGCTCAGGCTGCAGAGGGAGCAGTATGAGGCAGCTATCCAGAGGCACCTGGCCTTCATTGACCAGGTAATCCCTCATCCCAACTCCTGAAGGCAGAGGCTGAGCTGGCTGCTCCTGCCTGATGCTGGCTCCTCGCCTTGCCCAGCTCCTCGATGACAAGAAGGTGCTGAGTGAGAAGTGTGAGGCCGTGGTGGCAGAGCTGAAACAAGTGGACCAGAAGTATGGCCAGAAGATCGCCCAGATGCAGGAGCAGCATGAGCTGGTGAGGGGACAGGGAACATGGGGGGACACGTGCTGGTTTTGCTCAAATGGGGCCTCTGCCCAGGGCAGTACAGTCTCTGTCACCTCGGTGGGACCTGGATACTCCAAGGACATCTTCCCTGTGCACATAAAATCTCTGTCACCACAGAGCTTTATCCTGGCTCCCCAGAAGGCTCTTGTCCTCTGCTGCCCAGGGCCAGGAGCATGGCACTGACCAAGGGACAGTGTAAGCTCCCAGGCTCTGCTTGGAGAGACCCTTCACACATACCTGGCACAGGTTTCCCAGAGAAGTTGTGGCTACCCCATCCCTGGAAGTGTCCAAGGCCAGGTTGGACAGGACTTGGAGCAGCCTGGGGTAATGGAAGCTGTCCCTGTCCATGGCAGGGTTTGGAACTGGATGAGCTTTAAGGTCCCTTCCAACCCAAACCATTTTGTAATTCCATGATCCCCCTGAAGGCAGAGCTCACCCTGGTCTCTGGAGGTGACCAGGGTGTGGTGCTGGCACAAACCCAATGCCATGGAGGAATTTTGCTGCTTCTGCCCTGTTCCAGGCCTGGCAGGAAGGCAGCACCGCTGGGCTCATCCCAGCTCTGCCATCCCAGTCCCTGCTTGTCCTTGACCTTGGAGCTGAGCTCATGCCTGGCCTGACCATGGGAGTCCCTTGGTTCTGGAGCAGGCTCCAATCACACAGGCTCCTGGCCAGTCCCTCAGCTTGTCCTTGTCCCTTGTACTATCTCCCCTCTTCCCCATGGACTCTGCCCAGCTCTGTCCTGCCCGTGGCTCCCACAGACACGGCTGTGTGGATTTGCCTCTCTCCCACCATCCCCCTTCTCTCTCCATCCCCTCCTTTCTTTCTCCCCAGGTCTGGCGCACTTTGGGCCCCTTTTGTGAGGTAAATGTGGTCTTTGCTCTCTTTTGTGCCTTGCCCTCTGCTCTCGTGCCCTGACCTGCTCTAGCCCTGCTCCATCCCCTGCCAGAGGGTTTTCCATGGCAGGGAGAGGGAAGGCTGGAGAGGAAAGCACCATCACACAGGGACAGATGGGCTGCCCTGCATGCAGGGACCTTCCCAGTTCCCCTTTCCTGTCCATCGGTGCTCTCGTGTCTTGGCAGTGAGCACTTTCCCAAGGGGATAGAGGAGAAGGCACTGGGAGAGTGTGTGGCCACTTCTCTGGGCTGGAGGAACACACCTGGCCAGGGCTGTGCATGTATCCATGTGCAGCTCCACAGCTTCCTTCTCAACAGCCCGGCCCCAGGCCTTTTCTCTCCCTGCTTCTCTGAGGTTTTTTCATTTGCTTCCAAACAGGAGATTAAGAAACTGAAGGAAATCATGAGCGCAACGGAGAAAATCCGGCGGGAGAAGTGGATTGAGGAGAAAACCAAAAAGATCAAAGAAATCACGGTGAAAGGTACGAGCAGGTTCCCTCAGCCAGGGGCAGTGCCAGGGTGGTCCAGGAGAGATTGGGAAGAGCTCCTTGGTGTGGGCAGCGCTTGCTCCCTGTTTCTGGTGGAGCAGACGCCAGAGGACAAGAAAACCCTTGTGTGCTCATCCCCCCTCCTTACGAGCCCCTTTGAGCAGGATGAAGGCACTGGGGTGGGATCCAGGCCGAGCCATTCCCGTCCTTCCCGCTGTCCCAGGGCTGGAGCCGGAGATCCAGAAGCTCTTGGCCAAGCACCGTGAGGACATCAGGCAGCTGAAGCTGCTGCACGAGGCCGAGCTGCTGCAGTCGGACGAGCGGGCGGCGCAGCGCTACGGGCGGCAGGCGCAGGAGCTGCGGGGGCTGCTGGAGAGGGAGAAGGAGGAGCAGAGCCAGCGAGAGCGGGAGCGGGCCCGGCAGAGGTGTGTCACTGCAGGCTCAGTGCCAGTCCGGGGCTCACCGCTCTGGGGTGCTGCCCAGCACTGCTGGTGGGATCTTAATATTTGCAGCTCCACGGGGAGCAGCCCCTTTTCTCTCCACCGGGTTCAGGTGGGCGATGCTGCTGAGCTGGGAGCATCCTCTGGCATCGTGAAGGGCAAGGTGGAAGAGTCTGAGTGTTCAAAGGCACATCCCTGGAGTGTCTGTGTCCCACAGGTGTGAGCAGCAGCTGGAGCAGGAGGAGCAGGCACTGGAGCTGCAGCGGCGCCGGCTCTATGCTGAGGTGGCCGAGGAGAAGGAGAGGCTGAGCCAGCAAGCAGCCAGGTGAGCGGGCTGGGGGCCTGGGGCTGGGGGCCAGACTCCTTTGGGAAGAGGGGCTGGCGTGGATGCTGGGAGCTGTGTCTGTGCAGGCAGCAAGCAGAGGCAGAGGAGCTGCGGCGGCAGCTGGAGGCCAACAGCTCAGCCCTCACCCGGGCACTGCGGGACAAGCACGCCAAGGAGAAGGAGGAGCAGGAGAAGCAGCACCAGGTCTGGTTTCCCCTCACCTCCAGCCCTTTGGGTGCTGGTACCACCACGCCTCGGACCCCCTCCAGCCAGCACAGAGGCTCAGGGCTGAGCTGTTGTTTTCCCTTCTCACAGGCAGAACTGAAGGTGCTGAAGGACCAGCTGGAGCTGGAGAAGCAGGCCTGGGAGGCCAACTATGTGAAGAAGGAGGTAATGGCCAGAGCTGTCCTCCAAAGGTGCCACCCATAGGCTCTGAGAGGAATTTGAGGCCTCGTTTGCTGTCTCCATTCCAGGAAGCCTGGCTGCTGTCTCGGGAGCGGGAGCTGCGGGAGGAGATGAGGAAGGAGAGGGACAAAGAGATTGAGCTGGTGATCCAGCGCCTGGAGGCCGACACATCCTTGGCCAAGGAGGAGTGCGAGAGGGCAGCAGAGAACAGGTGAGGGGGAAAGGGAGGAGGCAGGTCCCAGCTCCTCCAGGGGCTGGTCCCCTTTCCCTGTCCCCTGGGCATCTCTCCAGTGAGCTCTGGAGCAGTGTTAGTGCAGGCAGGATTAGCTCACAGGGACAAAGTTTACATCTCACCTGAGGAAACAGCCCTGGATCTCTTGTGCGGCCTTGCTGCTGTGCCCTGATCCCTCCTGATCCCTGATCCTGGGGCTGAGATGAGCCAGGCTGCCTGTCCTTCCTGCCCTTAGGATCAAGAGGATCCGAGACAAGTACGAGGTGGAGCTGCAGGAGCTGGAGCGGTCGGAGCGGAAGCTGCAGGAGCGCTGCAATGAGCTCAAGGGGCGGCTGGCCGAGCTGGAGGGGGAGAGCAGCCGGCTGCAGGGCCTGCTGAAGCACAAGGAGCAGGAGGTGGAGGAGATCCGGAAGGTGAGCGAGGAGCAGAGCCAGGGCCCTGCCTGGCCCGTGCCCAGCTGTGCCAGGGGCACAGAGGCCTGACCGAGGTGATCTGGCAGGAATTTGCAGACAGGCTCGTGGGGACGGAGGAGGAGAACGCGCGGCTGAAGGCAGAGATGGCAGAGCTGAGGGCACGGCAGCACCTGGAGCTGGACAGGCTGGTACAGGAGAAGGACCGGGAGCTGGAGGAGGTGCACAGGAGGTGAGGGAGCCCAGGTGTGGTACAGGAGCTCAGTGCTGCATCCTTGGGAATGGCTTCCAGCCCTGTCCAGGTAAACCAGGCAGAGGAGTCTTGCCCAAGCTGGCTGCTGCTCAGCCACCCTGAATCCTCTGTCTCTTGTCACTGCTGGCCTGCTCTGTGCCATCCTCTCGCCAGGGCTGACCTGAGTGCCAGTGGAGCACAGCTCTGTGTGCTTTCCTCCCTGGCTGTAACCTGGCCAGGATCACTGTCACCTCCTGGGGGCTCTCTGTGGCTCACACATGATACCTGTGACTGCAGCCACATGATCTTCTTCTCCAGAGGGGCAGGGCACAGCCACAGAGGCTGAGAGCAGCTGGGACAAAATGATTATTAAGCCTTAGGAGGCTAATGTCCCTTTGTTCCTGTAGACGAGTCAGTCCACACTACACAGCACCCACCCATAGAATAAAGGTGCTGCCAGTGTGTGATGGCACCTGGAACCCAACTTTGGCTGGGAGAGAGGGGCTGAGCTCCTGGGGCTGAACCCGCCTGGGGGCAGGGCCCAGCCCCGTGTTTGGCACTGTTTGGCTCAGCCCCCATGTCCTTGTCAGGGTGAAGGCAGCAGTGCTGAGGAAGGAGGAGAGCATGAGCAGCCTGCGGAAGCAGTACGAGGTGAGTGAGGGCTCCCTGCCCTGCCCTGGCTGTGGCTGTGGCTGGGCACTGTGAGCTCTCTCTCCCCTGTGCTCCGTGGCAGGCAGCTGTGCAGAGAGCCAACCTCCTGGAATCCCTGCTGGAGCAGCAGCGGCAGCTGGCCATGGAGTGACCGTCCTGCTGGGGCTGGGCTCAGGCTCTCCCCTCCCTCTTGTCTTGTTCTCCACAGCCTGGTCCCAATGCCATGGCCGTGCTGGGACACTTGGTGGCCTTCAGATGTTTGGCAGTTTTGTTCTGATAATAAATCTCTGCTGGTTTCTAACAGCTGTTTCTATACTTGTGCGCATCAGTGCCAGGGCACGAGTGGCTCCTTCTCGAGGTCTGTGCCCACTCCCACCTTCCCAACCCCATGCTTGCATCCCAAAGACCCTTTCTTTGCTCTGAGGGTGCCCAGCACCCCAATCTACGCCTTGCTTCCTGTTCTAAACTGAAATGTCCAGTAGGATCCAGGGCAGGATGTGATCCCACAGCCTCTGCTACCTGCACATTCCTCAACCCCCCCCCCGACAGGGCCGGGAAATGCCTGGGCTGGGCCGGTGGCATCTGTTTCCTCTCTGTTTGCACTCTCCGGGAGTGTGCAGCCGCTCTGGTCCCTCCCCCGGGCCGGCAGATGTTTTCTCAGCAGAGTCCCTGGTGTTTCCCATCCGTCCTGCGCTCGGCTGGAGCCTCCCCCTGCCCCATGGCAGCACTGCCAGAGCCCCCGCGGTCACATGGAGCCGCAGAGGGACCCTTTGTCACCGCAGGAAGCTGCGCAGGGGCTCGGCCACTTCCCGACGCTGGCGTTTGTCCCAGCGTGGGCTCCAGGCTGCAGCTCCCGGGGGCGGTGTGAGCCCGTGGATGGCCCAGATCCCTGCCCGTGCTTTGGCACTGCATTTGGGTGTTGTGGGGCACGACCCGCTCCTGCAGCTCCGGGGCAGGGACACACAGAGTGGCTGGGTCCTGCACAGCGGCGCCGTGGCCGTGCCGCTCTCTGTTCCCTTCTCTCCGCTGTGCCAGGCTGGGGAGCTCATCCTGGTGAGCTGGGAAAGGCCGGGCATTGCGCTTGTTCGGCTCTTGCTGTTTTTCCAAGGAATTTCCTGAGCGCCGCTTCCGACCCTGCACAGCCTCCACGTGGGCCACCCCAGCGGCTCCTGCCCCCGGCTCTGGAAGATCTGGCGTGGGAGAAAGGGGCTCAGTCCCCGGCCAGGGGATCAACTGTAGGACCCCGAGCCCCGTGCGGCATCGCCACTGTGGGGTGAACACCCACCCGCGGTCCCCGGGGTGTGCCCGGCCCGGCTCCCGCCGCTCCCCGGGGCTCCGGCATCTTCCCGGCCCCTCCCCGGCATCGCCCGGGCTAATTTCTAGGCCAGTGCCCGGTTCAGGCATGAATACATCAGCGCCGTTGCATAACGGGGATGCGGATTTTCACCGGCTGGCTGCCCGTGCCTGCGCCCCCCGCCCGCATCCCGGGGGTCCCACGGGACTGCGTGGCAGGAGCGTGTCCGTGTCCTGTCCCTGTCCTGTCCCTGTCCTGTCCCTGCCGAACCGTGGCACCGCGGGTGCTCAGCCGGGCTGGTGGCGACCGTGCGGCCGCTGCGGGCTCTGCCAAAGATCCCCCATGAAGGAGCGAGCCCCTCTCCCCCCGGCTGCCCCGGGATTAGGGGGATGAGCGGAGCCCGCTGCCTGCCGCGGGGCCGGGAAGGAGGTCAGGAGGAGCACCGGGGGCTTTTGGCAGCCGCCGCACGGGAATCGCGGCTCAATCTGGTGTCTGCCCGGGAGGGGATTAGCTGCAGCCCCAGACAAATCAGCCGAGAAGCCGGAGCGAGTGGCAGGATCCGAGCAGGGTAATCTCCCCTTGGGAAGGATCTGTAATCTCCCCTGCTAATTGGGGCGGCGGCAGCGGCACTGCCCCGGCCGGGAGGGGATGTCAGGGGACCGGTGCCACCCTGTGCCTCTGCCGGGGTTGGACCAGCGCTGCCACAGCCCCGACCTCAGGGCTGCACCTGAGGGGCTCCCTGGGGCCTTGGGCCTCGATTCTCCTTTGGGATTTTTCCTTTTTACAGCCACGTTGGAAATGTGGTGGGAAGCAGGACAAGTGGCAGGGGGCACAGGGCAGGTGGTGGGTTTGGGTGACCGTGACAGATCCTCCTCCTGGATGCTCTGAGGCCCAGGAAGGCTCATGGAGGAGCTCAGAGTGTCCCATATGTCGATCATGGCCATTTGCACATCCAGAAAGGACCAGGGACCAAGTGGAGCAGAGCACAATGGGAGCAATGGGGTGCCCATGAGCTGCACCCCAGCTGGGGGTCTCCAAAATGAGTGATGGGGCACCAGCAGTCACCTGCTCCCCCTGGCAGAGGGACTGGGGGGTCCTGTGGGACAGAGCTGCTCCAGAGAGAAATGCGGATGCAAGGGAGAAGGGAGAAACTGGCTCCAGCGTGTTTATTCTCCCAGCAGCCGGTAATTTTTCCAGGCCTGTATCTATTTGTGGCGACGTGACATGTGCAGCGTGGTGCTGTTCTGTGCAGGCTTGAAGGCTTGTAAAAAATTAATCGTGTACGCAAAATTTGGCTTTAAATATTCAAACTGGCAGTGGGGATGTGCGAGCCCCGTGCTCAGAGCTGGGGTGGGAAAAAGGAGTTCCCTGGAATGGGATGGGACAGGACGGGACAGGATGGGACAGGATGGTCCTGCCATGACCCTGAAGGAAAGTCCAGCCTGGTTCCCAGGTGGGCTCGGTGACAATGGCACCCACAGCTTTGCCAGGGTCTGGCTGGGAGCTGCCGGGGGTGTGGGATGTTCCCTGCCGAGGAATTGGGACTGTTGGGTTTTGGAGCATCCCGTGTTTGGAGGGCACACTCCCATGTGCCAGGGCTGTGGCATCGAGCAGGCAAGGCCAAGCCATGGCCCCACATGGGGCAGCCCCCCAGCCCAAGGGGGACCCCACACCTTTAGGCCTGGCTGGGGCTGCTGGGGGCTCTGCTCCCCCTCAGGATGGGACTGGGGGGCTGCAGGGTGAGGCTGTGCTGGGCCACAGGGGCAGAGATGGGGTGCAGGGTGTGTGTGTGAGGGGGGGCTGGTGGCAGGTTGAGGCTGTGGGCAGAGCTGCCCATCCTGTCTCTGTTTCCCATCCCCGGCCCCATCCCTGCTCGCGGTGCCCGGGATGGGTCAAAGCCGGAGCAGTTCCTTACTTGGGGGATCCCAGCCCTGCTCCCGGGGGATCCCGTCCCCACTCTGGGGGGTGGCTGCCCCTCGGGGGTCCCGTCCCGGTCCGGGGGGCCCCTATGGACCCCATCCATCCCGGCGGGACCGCGCGGGGGCGGCGGCGGCGCATCCCGGGGGGGAGGACGCGGGTCCCGGTGCGGTCCCGGGGCTGCGGCTCCGCCACCTGCCGCCCCCGCCCGCCCGGTCCCGCTGCTCGGCGGCGGCGCGGCCCCTCCCCGGGGCACGGGGCGCGGGGCCGCGGGGCCGCCATGGAGGAGGAGCCGCCGCCGCCGCCGCCGCCGCCGCCGCCGCCGCCGTGCCCAGCGCGGGGCCAGCGGCAGCCGGCGGCCGTGGGGCTCCCGCCGCCGCCGCGCCATGGGCCGCTTCCCCGCCGCCGCCACTGCCATGGCGGCCGCCTTCCTCAGCCCCAGCCTCGCCTTCAGCTCCCACTTCGACCCCGGTAAGTGCCGCAGCGCCGGGGCTGGAGGACCCGCACCCCCCCAGCGCGCACCGAGCCTCCCCCGGTGCTCCGCCGTGTGCTCGGCTCAGCCCCGCACCGGCTGCCCGCGCTCCCCTCCCGGTGCACCGGGAACGAGCATCCCCGCATCGCGCTGCACCGCGAACAGAGCATCCATCCCCTCGCCCTCATCGCCGGGAATGTCACTGAGCGGGCTCCCGGCTCTGACAGCCGGACCCGAGCCGGTGTGGCGGTGTGACACCCCTGTGTGGTGCTGGGACACACCGATGTGGCCGTGGGACATCCCGGGGTGGCGGCGCGGTGGGATCGCTGCCGCAGCCGGGCGGCATTTTGTTCCGCGGGCTGGAGCGCGGAGGAATCCCGGGGCTGCGCTGCCTCTGAAGGCATCTCCGCGACTGAAACGGAATAATAACAACAAGGGAGGATGGTGATGGTGAGAGGGAGGAAGACGGAGCCGGGGCTGAGCCCCCACCGCCTGAGACACGCGGCGGCCGCGGAGCCGGGGGTCTGAGGGTCCCCCCCGGGGCTGGGGAAGCCGGCGGGGCTCGCTGGGGTGCGGGGGCACGGCAGCGGCGTTTTGGGGCGCAGGCGTTATGTAAGCGCCGTGTTCCGGCCGCGGCGCAGCTGCAGGAAGATGCTGCAGCCGCGGAGCAGCGCGGGGCTGGCGACTGCGCTGCGTTTTTGGGGCTGCGGCCGCCGCAGCCGCCCCTCACCGCCGCCCCTCGTGTCCCTGCCGGTGCGGGGCTGGCACCGCGCGGGCACCGGGACCCCTCGTGGGAGCGTCCGGCGGGCGCTCGGCTCCGGCCCTTTGTTTACCAGCCCGGGATAACGCGTGTCGGCTCCCGCCGCTCCCGGCGCCTCCTCCGGCACCGCGAAGGCGGCGGAACGGTGCCCGTGCCCGGCGCGGTGGTGCCGGAGGCTCCGGCTCTCGGTGCCGGGTTCCCGCATCCCTCCCCGCCTCCTTTCCCCCGTCTCTCCTTCCCTCGCTGCTCCCGCTCCCCCGGCTGCGCACGGTCGGAATCCGTGGGGGGATTTGGAAATGAGCCGCACCAGGACTCACCGAACGGGGACTTTGTCCCCAGCTGCTCGTAATTTGCTTCTAAAATCTCGTTATTTACATCCAAAATGCGGCAGTGCCGGGACGGAGCCGTTTGCCCGGCTCAGCCCTTGAGGAGATTTTGCTTTGGTTTTTGGTGTGGCCCCGCTCCAGGCGAATCCTGCCAGCCTGGGGGCTCTTAAGGCAGCTTTGGTTTCAGAACCCTCCAGCCCTGTTCCCATCCCTGCCTGTCGCTGTGCTGCCAGGCCCAGGGCTCGGCGCTGCCGTGCAGCTGCCACCCACCAGCACCGGGAGAGGAATTCAAGGGGGGAACAAACCAGATTCTGGATTTCGCGGCTTTGTGGATTCGGTCCATGTGGCAGCAGCTCCTGCCTGTGTGGCATCGTGGCTGCCTGTGCCAGCCTGGCTCCCTGGGGTTGGCTTGTGCCAGTGAGGAACTGGGGAAGCAGTTTGTAGGGCGCGATGGCACCACAGCTGGGACAGCACAGGAGAGGCTCAGGCGCTCTGGTGCTGCTGAAGGAGCATCTCCTCCTGGCCCTGCATTCCCTGGAAATGCACAGTTGGAAGCAGCTGCTGTTGAAGCTGGGCCATAGGTGGCCTGGTGGCATGGAACAGTGACAGCAGTGTCACCTGGGGCGGAGGTGCCACAGGGATGTGCAGCTGCCCGTGTTCCGGCCTCGCCTGCTGGTTTTGGCTTGTCCCAACATCTGCCTCAGGCTGTGCCAGCTCTGCCAGGGATTCGTTCCCTCCCAGGTGCTGGGGGCTCGGGGGGAGGGTCCCAGCTCTGCAGCCTCCTGGTTCTCATCTCGTTTCACCCATTCCCATTGCCAGGCCTGGAGAGGCTCCTGCACAGAGCACTGGACCCAACGTGCGCCCCACATCTCCTGGGCTTCCCGTGGGAATCGGGTGCCCACTCCCACCCTGGGGAGTCGAGGAAAAGGGAGGGCAGGGGGTCCCCCCAGCCCGGTGGTTTTGGGTCCACCTGGCACCTGCTGCCATCCCTTTCCCCAGGCTCTCAGTGACAGCAGCGTGGCGAGTGCTGGTGCTCCATGTCTGGCGCCTCTGGCTGCTCCTGGCACAAGGATGGGAAAGGACTTGGGGGACCGTGGTGACAAAGGGACCATGGCAGGCAGAAGGAGCCTGGCAACCCCTGGCACCTACTGGGCCATACAGGGGGAAGGTGACGGTGGGACTGGACACACAGAGGGGATTTGGGACAGGGCAGCAGGAGCTCCTCTGCTGGGAGGTGACAGTGGTGGCAGCACTGTGCCCGATGTCCTGTCTTGCCACATGTTTCCCGCTGGGGGATGGCACTCTGGGCTGGAGGACAGAGCAGCTGGGCACAGAGGCAGGAGGTGACTCCTGCTGCCCTCAAGGATGTCAGGGGCAGGCAGCGTGGGGTGACATGTGGCAAGGCCCCTGTCCTGGCACAGGGGATGACATTGGCACAGCACATCAGGGTAGCCAGGCTCCACCTGGCTCAGTGAGGGGACAGAGCCAGGATCCTATTCCCTGAGGGTGTCACTTTGCTCCCTCCCTCCTGCCCCAAGCACACGGGTGGGTGTGTTCTGGAACGTTGACACCGATCCCTGTCAAAGCCAATTAGCAGAAATTAATATGCCGGGGTTGAAAGGGCCCCGCGCTGCCGGGGGGAGCGGGACTGTGACTCACGGGCTCCCTGCCCGGCACTCCCGGCCCTGCCTGGCACACCCTGTGCCAGGGCAGCCCGTGGCTCTGCCCTCCCAGCCAGAGCAGGGCTCCAGTGCCCACCTTGCTGTGCACCCCGAGCCAAACCTTGGCACCCTGGTGACAGCAGGACGTGTGGGGCAGCATTGGCACTGCCAGCACGGTGCCAGGTGTGGGTTAAGCCAAGGGGTGCACATCCAGCCGGGGTCTGTGTTTATTGTTCAGTGTCTGTAGTCAGGCAGCATCCCAGGTTTTTCCTTGGTGTGACGTCACCTCCTCACCATCCCACTGCTGGGCTGGAAAATCCCGGGATTTGGGTCAAATGGGCAGTTGGGCTGCTCTGGTGCCATGGCTGAGCCTGTTCCCACCCTGTGCTGCACTGATCTGGCAAGTGAAGGGGTGCTGGGGCCACTGCCTGGGAGGGTGGGATGCAGGGATAATGGTCCTGGCCGTGCACTGCTGCCCCTCCAGGGCTGGGCTTGGCTCCAGACACTCTCGTCCTGCCCCAGCAAGTGCCCCTCACATTCCCAGTGGGAATTTGTTCCCCGAGTGGGCTGAGCCAGAGGGACCCCACGGGGCCGTGTCTCGGGGCTGGAGGGTGACAGGGCTGGCCCGGAGAGGAGCTGCTGTGTGCTGACTCAGCGTGCCCACTGACAGGAAAATGAATCTCCTGTGGGCATTAATCCCCCTGACAGCCCGGGAAGCACCATCAGAGCATGGCACAGCCGTCTCAGGGCTGCCACTGCCATCACTGCCATCGGCCAAGCTCCGAGAGCCACCCCAGGCCCTGATGATCGGGGATACTGGGGGGACAGGGAACATCCTGGGGGGACATGGAACATCCTGGGGGGACATAGAACATCCTGGGATGCTCCAGAGCTGGTGCTCGTGGTGGAGCTCAGAACCGGCCAAGGGATAGTGAGCGTTTGGTGATTGTGGGTTTGGGAAGGCACTGGAGGAATGGGAACAGGATTTCCCGTAGAGCCACTGTCCCGCAGCCCAGACTGTTGAGGGATCCCAGTTCCCACCCCTTCCCCTCTGCCAGCCACGTCCACGTCCTCCCTGCAGCCTGGTGCCAGCAGCGGGGTTAACGCCGTTTGTTTAATTACTGGAGCGAAGGAAAATTCCAGTGTGGGCAAACGCAGGAAGAGGAGCAGCAGTGCCCGCCTGGCTGGGCAGGGCATCCACGAGCGCCCAGGCTCCCGTCCCAGCTGTGCCAGGGTGTCCTGCTGCCAGGCCAGCGTGGCCCTTCACCTTTCCAAAATACCTCAGCGGTTTTGTGCTGCTCACGCGTGCCCTGTGCCCACCCTCAGCCGCCGCCATGGCAAAGGAGGGATTTTCCATTCGCCCTGGTCTGTGTGCTCCTGTGACAGGTGATTTGGGCACCACGGACTGACCCAAGGGTGGATGTGTGGCAGGGAGGTGCCAACCACATGCCCAGAGCATCCTTGATACCAAGCCCTGCTCCCTGCGGTGCCAGGGCAGTGGGGTCTGGGCTGTGCTGGGGGGCAGAGCCAGACCCCAAACTCGGGTTCTTTCCTGTGCCAGGGCACCCCGTGCCCGCTCACCCCTCGGCCCCCTCCTGCTCGGGCCCTGCTCTGGAGCCGGAGCTCCAGGTTTCATAACGCCGAGGAGCATTTTGGATATAAATAGGCCGCCCCGCTCGCGCCGCCGCTCCCGCTGTTACGTAAACGCTGCTGGGCACGGCCAGAGCCTCGGCGGGGCCGGTGCCACGTGCTGGGCACTGTCCCTGGTGTGGCACTGTCCCTGGTGTGGCACTGTCCCCGGTGTGGCACTGTCCCCGGTGTCGCACTGCCCCCGGTGTGGCACTGTCCCCGGTGTGGCACTGTCCCTGGTGTGGCACTGTCCCCCGGTGTGGCATTGTCCCTGGTGTGGCACTACCCCCGGTGTGGCACTGTCCCCGGTGTGGCACTACCTCCGGTGTGGCACTGTCCCCGGCACTGTCCCCGGCACTGTCCCCGGTGTGGCACTGTCCCCGGTGTGGCACTGTCCCCGGTGTGGCACTGTCCCCGGCACTGTCCCCGGCACTGTCCCCGGTGTGGCACTGTCCCCGGCACTGTCCCCGGCACTGTCCCCGGTGTGGCACTGTCCCCGGTGTGGCACTGTCCCCGGCATTGCCCTGGCATGGCACGGCCCCACTCAACGCTCACTTAAAACACCAAGCACGAGAGTTCTGTTTAAATCATCAATTTGGTCTTGCTCTGCATGCCTTTTATAATATTCTTTTATTTATTATTACAACATATTATTATAATCCTAATAATTCTATAATCCAGATAGACTATATAATTATATATAAAAATACAATATATGTAATTCAATGTATAATTCTATATATAATTCTGTACACAGTTCCAATATGCTATATATAATAATAGTATATTATTACTATATATTACTACAGTATACAGTATTATTAGAATTACATTATAATGATTATATTATCATAATAATATTAGTATTATTTTCCGTGGAAACAGAGGGGAATTATTGGCTCTTGGCTCTGCATCAGGGCGGGCTTTGATGGAGGAACTTGATTTTTTTGTCCCTAATCAGGCTGACACGCGTGGTGTGTGCGCAGCCCGGCCTGTCCCTAGCACAGTCCTTGTTTTTATTTCGTTGCTTCAGAAAATGATGGATGATTTTCTGTTATTTTCCACCTATTTATTTTTTTGCTGCTATTTCAGCCCTAGATGGTAAAACCAGAATTAAAGGGCAGAATCAATCCTGTTGGTGAAATACGCCACGTTAAAAGATACAGAAGGAGAAGGGATTAGCCAGGCGTGCCTGGAATTCACAATTAACTGATCTATTAATCACCAGAGAGGCTGCCCGAACGGCTCTGGCTCTTCCTGGTGGGAAAAGGTCTCCAGCAAAGGGGACAAAGGGTGCTGCTCCCTGCTCCCGGATCCTACAGCAGCCCGGTGGAGGAGCCTCTGGGTACCACTGCGAGGGATGCAGGATCCTGAGGCACGCCAGGGCAGGATGCTGTGGGTACCAGCTCCGTGCCAGGCTCCTGGCTGGCACCGTGGCTACCACCAGCCCCGTCCCTCCTTCACGGCTGCTTCCATGGCTTCCAGGCTCAGGGACACAGCTCAGAGGGGCCGTCCCGGTTCCTGGTGGTGCCTCAGTTTCCCGCAGAGCTGCACAGTCCCCGGGCTGTGCTCACACCCCAAATGGCAGCGGGGGTTTTGTGCCGCCTGGGTGCGTGTGGGCGAGCAGAGCGCGCGTCCTGCGGGCTGTGAAATTGCTTCCCTGGAAGCTGCCCATGGCCTCAGGGATTAACGTGATGCCAGGGCTGTGCCTGCCTCGGGAGAGTGGATGGGGCTGAGGGACATGATCCTGCCCAAATCCCATCCCAATCCTGCCCTAGTCCTGCCCGAATCCTGCCCCATTTCCTGCCCCAATCCCGTCCTGCTCCCTGCCCAAATCCTACCTTGCTTCTGTCCAAATCTCTCCCGAATCCTTCCCCATTTCCTGCCCCAATGTTGCGTTGTTCCCTGCCCATATCCTGCCCTTCTCCCTGCCCAAATCCAACCCTTCCCAGCAGGATCTGGCATGTTTCCAGGCTGGGATCCGCGGTGTGCGGCGAGAGGGCAGGGGGGATGTACGGACCACGCTCCCAAGGCGCCAGAGCATCCATCCCCTCCTGGATGACCCCAGCTGGGAATCACCACTGGGGAAACTGAGGCACGGGCTGTGCAGGGAGGGGCGCGGTGGGAGCGCCGTGCCCCGGAGCCTGGGGCAGCGCCTGTGCCCGTGGCCTCGCCCGGTTCGGGAGCCCCGGGCTGCCTCCAGCTCTGCGGGAGCCCCGGCTCGGCCCTTCCGCACACGTCAGCCGCTGCTGGCCGGGCGGGCTCCGCCGGCACCGCCGGGATCGCCGGGATCGCCGGGATCGCCGCGATCGCCGGGATCGCCGCGATCGCCGGGATCGCCGGGATCGCCGGGCGGCCGCAGCATCGCCCCGCCGGCGGCCGAAGGCAGCGGGGCCATGGCCGGCCCGGCGGCCGCGGCAGCCCCGGGGCCGTGAGTCAGCACGGGAGAGGGACGGCCACGCTCCGGGCGAGCGGCACCGGCACCGGGACACTCCGGCCTCTGCCCGACCCCGCTCGGAGCCCGCGCTGCGGCCGCGACCTGCGCTGGGTGGGCGACGCAACAGGCGGGGGGGGGGGTAACACGGGCGGGGCTGTGCCGGCTGCGGGTGCGCGGTGGCTTGTGTGGGGTGGGAGGGAGGCTGCTGCACCCCACTGCACCCCGCTGCACCCCACTGCACCCCGCTGCATCCTGCTGCATTCTGCTGCATCCCATTGCATCCCATTACACCCCATAGCATCGGGCATCCCCTCTCTTCCTCCGTTGTCCTTCTGCTCCCGTGTGCCAGGGTTGGGTGTGAGGCTGGGGCGAATGTCCCTGGAGCTGTGGCCACCATCCCATCGCCACCAGCCCCTCAGCAGTCTCCTCCCGCCGGGTGAGAGTGGGACACGCGTGGCCAGGGTCGCTGGGTGCTGGGTGGTGATGGGTGGAGGGGCTGCAGGTGATGCCGCAGTTTTGGGGGATGCACCGAGCTGGCCGTTCTTAGCCTGACCCCCGTGGTGAGGAGGGCACGGCTTCGGTGCCAGGGGACCTCGCTCCTGCTGGGAGAGTGGGAGGCAGAGCCTGGGAATGGAGGGCAGGATGTGCTGGGGACCCCGGTTTTTCTTGAGAGTCCTGGGGTACTTCAGGCTGCACTCAGCCAGCCCTGTGCCTCGGTGTCCCTTGTGTCCTGGTGTCCCTTGTGTTCTGTCCCTCTTGTGTCCTGGTGCTCCCTGCACGCCAGTGCTCCAGCAGCTGCTGCTGCAGGTGCATCTGACCTGGTTTGGGGATAATTTGGCATCTGAGATGAAGCCACACTTCCCGTCATCGTTGCTGTGGGTACAGGGAGGGAAGGTGCCACTGGGTCATGGCACTGGTGGTGCCCCTGCCCAGTCTGGGCTGGTCACGCCTCCCAGGTTGTGCAGGTGGGGAAACCGAGGCAGGAGCAGCTGGATCTCACTGGTCTGTTCTTCCTTGGGAACCTCCAGTTCCCGAGCTGAGGGGCAGCTCAGCTGACGGTCCCCTCGGACGGGCTCCCGTCCCCGTGCTCTGCTCCCCGTTCCGTTCAAAGGCTCCTTTCAGTGAGTCATTTTCTCTTTTGCTGTCCCACTATCCAGGGAAAATGGTGACGTTGGCGGTACAAAGTGTGTTCACCATGGAAACCAGCTGGAAGGGGGGGCACGCCGCCCCCCGCTCCTCCCAGGTTCGGCTTTGCATCCCGAGCCTCAGAAGATGGCTCTGGAGCTCCTTCCCTGCTCCCTGGCATGGCTGGGCTGTGCCAAGGCCCGTGGGGCCACTCACTGCCATGCTGGGAGCCAGGGTGCCCTGTGCCCACCCCGCGTGGTGCCGGGCAGTGCCGGTGCCCACCAGGGCAGCAGAACCTTCCCCAGCCCCCGGTGCCCTTCAAGTGCTGGTCTCAAGGACACGCAGGAGCCCGTGGTGGAGCTCTGGAGCAGGGCAGCGTGGCCAGGGCACAGGGACAGGGATGCTCCGTGCTCCACGTGCTGCAGCCGCGTGTGTGCCATGAGCATCCCCGAGGGGCTCGGCACCGACTTGGTGACCCAGGCAGGGACCACGGCACGGGTGGGGGTCTGTGCCAGGCTCATGGTTGAGCACAGGGCACCTGTCCCGGCCGGGCTCCGCGGGGCTCTGGGGTGTCTCTGGTGACCGGCTCCGCTGGCAGTGCCACGACTTTCCGGCTGCTGCCACCACAACGGAGCCGGTTGTTTGGGCAGGCTCTGGGCAGAATAGTAATGTGACAGCTGCAGCTGGCAGCGGGGCCTGCTGGGGATGGGCAGCTGTGACGTGGCCACCTCCGCTGCCACCGTGGCCACCGTGTGCCCTGCCACCCCACGGGACACTGCACAGCTGGAGTGGGGTGGCAGGTGCCGGGATTTGGGGTGTGCTGGTGCCCAGTGGATGCAGTGCCCAGCCAGTCCAGCCATGTCCCTTCCCCATCACCAGTGGCCTGGCAGCTCATGGGACCAAATTCCTGTCCTTGCAGCTCCCACAGCCTTGGGATGCCACCATGCTGTGGCCAAACCCACTGGGGGGCAAATCCAAGGGCTGGGGCTCAGCTGGGTGGGGGTGCCTGGGACCCTTGAGCTGGTACAGCCCCTGTCCACGGGGTGTAATTGTCCCCCTGCACCCACGGGGACAAGGCACTCCCCATGCAGGTCCTGCCTGGGCTTTAGGGAGTCCCTCCTGGGCTCCCCACTGAAGGGGCCACACAGACACTGGGACCCTGCTCCCGCTGACTGCCCCCCTGTGCCCCCACATCCCATGACCCCATTGGCACAGCCTGACCCCTCCCTGGTGCCCCCAGCCTGACCACCTCGTGTCCCCACAGACGGCACCCCCCTTAGTGAGCTCTCCTGGTCCTCCTCGCTGGCTGTGGTGGCCGTTTCCTTCTCGGGGCTCTTCACCTTCATCTTCCTCATGTTGGCCTGTCTGTGCTGCAAGAAGGGGGACATTGGCTTCAAGGTGAGCTGAGGGCCCGGGTGGGGGTGTTCCCCAGGCCAGGGTGGGGGGTTCCCAGGGATCCAGAGAGGCACGGAGGTGTCTGGAGGTTCCTGGTGCAGAATTCTCAGCCCCAGCGCCAGGGCTGGATGTGTGCTGGCTCAGGATAGCCGTGCTGGCAGGGAAGGGTCCAGCCCCTCACTGCCTGCCGGGGCTGCGGGGCTCACTGGGGGTTGTATCCTGGATCCCAGCTCCACAGAGCCTGGATCTGTGGGATTCAGGATCCTTGGGGTCGTATCCTGACCCATCCGTGCTCCCGGCTCCATGGCGAAGGGCCCGGTCCCACCCGCACGCCCCCGAGGGTGGGAGGCACCCTGACCTCACAGGCACAGAATGTGCCGAGAAAACGCTTTTTCCCTAATTGCTGAGATTTTTGTGGAGGCTTTTGGCGCCCGCGGCGGGAGGGGGTCAGGCTGGGGGGGACACGCCGGGTGTTGTGAAACGTCCCACACCGCCGGAGCACCTCGCCGTGCCGGGGGGGGGACACTGACCCCCCGGTGCCCCCGCACTGCGTATTTAGGGGTGCGCAGCCGGGCCGGTGTCCGGCAGGACGCGGCGCATGGCCCGCGGTGGCACATGGCACACGGTGCGGTGCTGGCAGCGCCATGAGGCACAGCCTGGCACGGAGAGATGTTCACCGTCGCCTACCTCCTCGCCCGGGCGGCTTTTGGGAGCCGGGGGCTGCCGGGGTGGCACAGACAGGTAATGGCATGGGCGGTGGGGAAGGTGTGCTCTCCCCGTGTGCGGGCACGGTGGGATTTCTGAGCCCCCTTGAGCCTGGCGGGGCTGAGGGGTGTGCAGGGCACTGCCAGCAGTGGGGAACTCACGGGGTCAGTTGTCTCTGCTCCATGTGTCACCCTCCTGCACCCTGCTCCAGGAGTTTGAGAACGCCGAGGGGGACGACTACGTGACCGAGCTGTCGGCCCAGGGCTCGCCTGCCCCCCAGCATGGCCCCGAGGTTTATGTCCTGCCCCTCACCAAGGTGTCCCTGCCCATGGCCAAGCAGCCGGGACGCTCAGGTAAGCCAGGGAGGGGCCAGGACTCCTGAGTGCCACGTTTGGGGGTCTCTGATCACTGGGCACGGGGTGATGTGGGGATGTTGAGTCTTCCCTGCTGTGGAGGGACAGCCCTGGCAGGGGCAGGCAGCTGGGGGGTGCTGCAGGGCCCCCCTGTGCGAGGGTCCCTTGTCCCTGTCTCCAGGCATTCGCGTGTCCCAGCCCAGGGGAGCAGCACCAGGGTGGGACGGGACACGGCCACCCTGAACGGTGACATCCACGAGTCCTGGTCCCATGTAAACAAGCCCATGAGTGGGAGAGGAATGTGGGGGGCGCCTGGTTGTGCCCCCTCCTGCCCTGTGTCACTCCCTGCCCAAAGAATGGCCACAGTGGAGGGGGGCAGAGAGGACCAACAATGGCCCCATTGCTGCCTGCCCTTGGCACGGGCTCCCGAGGGGCTGGACTGTGCCGGGGGGGGGCCGGGCAGGGGCTAAATGCCAGTGCTGTGCTGGGCTCAGCTCTGCACACCCTGCGGAGGAGAAGGGGCAGGGAGCCAGCTCTGCTGCCATCCCGTTTGGGGACACTGATACCCCACGTCCCCTGATCGTGGGAGGATGCCTGGAGAAGAGGATGCCTGGGATGCAGGATTCCTGGGCATGGATGCTCCGGAGCATCCTGGGGGGGCAGAGAGCCTGGCAGCGGATGGCACGGTGAGGACAGCAGGGACTGGCTGGGACTGGTGGGGAGCACAGGCAGGTGGGCAGGGGGATGTGTGGGCAGGGGGATGTGTGGGCAGGGGGACAGGGGGACAGCTGGATGGGCTCTGTTACAGTGCAGCTCCTCAAGTCGGCGGACCTGGGGCGGCAGAGCCTGCTGTACCTGAAGGAGATCGGGCATGGCTGGTTCGGCAAGGTGAGCCCAGGGCCAGGGACCCCCGGACACCCCACCCCGGTGGGACACGGGGCCCTGGCTGTGCCAGGGGTGTTTGGGGTGTGGATGGAGGGACAAGCCTGTCCCTTGCCCCAGGTGTTCCTGGGCGAGGTGAACTCGGGCATCAGCAGCACCCAGGTGGTGGTGAAGGAGCTGAAGGCGAGTGCCAGCGTGCAGGACCAGATGCAGTTCCTGGAAGAAGCGCAGCCCTACAGGTACCTCTGGGGTCACTCCACAGTGCTGGGAGCGGGGAGGCTGTGGCATGGGGGCAGATCCGCTCCGTGCCACCCAACCATGGCTGCCCCTTGCAGGTGCCAGCCAAGCTCTGGGGCAGTTCTGTCCCTACATCGTGGCAGGACCAGGGCTTTGCGGAGCCACTGGCCGTGGCATGGGGCAGCTCTGAGGTCATGGGCAGAGCTGGGCCAGGGGGGATCATGAGGCTGCTCCTGCCCCAGCACAGCTGAACAAATGTCCCTTTGTGACACATCCCGGGCGCTGGGACGTGCTGGTACCCGCTCCCGGCAGCCCGTGGGGCAGCCCCAGTGCAGGCAGGACGATGGCTCCTGGGGGACTGGTGACATCCCCATGGCACAGAAAGGGCAACGGTGCCCGGGGGGCTGCCACCAACCCTCCCACCCCAGTGCCAGCACAGGCAGGGCGGTGATACACAAACCCCCATTGCTGTGCCCCACGCAGAGCCCTCCAGCACACCAACCTGCTGCAGTGCCTGGCCCAGTGCGCCGAGGTCACCCCGTACCTGCTGGTGATGGAGTTCTGCCCGCTGGTGAGTCCCTGTGCCCTCTCCCCGCGGTGCCCCCGTGGGTGCTGGGCACGGGGGGTGACAGTGGCACTGCCCGCAGGGTGACCTGAAGGGGTACCTGCGGAGCTGCCGGGGGGCCGAGGCCATGACCCCGGACCTGCTGACCCTGCAGAGGATGGCGTGCGAGGTGGCCTGTGGCGTCCTGCACCTGCACAGGAACAACTACATCCACAGGTAGGCTGGCCTGGCATCCCGGGGGTGCAATGCAGGGTCTGGATGGGGGGGTTCCCAACGTGCCAGGGCTCCTGCCCCACCACTGCTCCTCCTGCCCAACAATATCCTGGTGCTGAGTGAGTTGCAGACGGAGACTCCAGCATCAGTGATTTTGTTGAGGAGGGGGCGCGCTGCCATCGGGGGCCGCCGGAGTGTCCCCACCTGAGCCTGGCTCTGCAGGTGGGTCCCCACGAGGGTGCTCAAGCTGTGGGAGGGGAAAATGGGACCCCGAGCTGTGCTGGAGAGGGACTCCCTTAGGGCAGCCTGTGCCCTGGGCTGCATGACCCGCCCAGTGCCCGAGCAGCCGCCCGGCAGCCCGGCCGCATGCCAGGGCTCACGTTGCCCGGGAACACACCCGCCTTCTGCTTGGCTCGGCGTGTGACGGATGGACGGACGGACAGCGGCGCAGCTGGGGCCGCGCAGGCATTCCTGCTGTGCACTGAGAGCCGCGTTATCGGCACGCCCGGAGCCGGGAGGGGAACGGCCCCGGAGCTGGGCGGAGAACGGCCCCGGAGCCGAGAGGGGAACGGTCCCTCCGCTGCCCCAGCCGGGTCCCCGGTGGGTGCTCGCCGAGCTCTCGGTGCCGGTGACAGCTCCGGGTTTGCTTGGCAGCGACCTGGCCCTGCGGAACTGCCTCCTCACCGCCGACCTCACCGTGAAGATCGGGGACTACGGGCTCTCGCACTGCAAGTACAAAGTAAGGCTGGTTTGGAGGGAGGAGGGGGTTGTGGGCGGCGCTGGGGTCCCGCGGTACCCCCACGTACACCCACCCTGGCACAGACCCGGCTGAGCCTTCCCCCACCCTCAGGCACACATCTCCCTCCCCAGCGGTGTCGGGGCACCCCTGCGTTTGCTGGTGTGCGGGGGGGTTCACACCACCCTGTGAGGGACCCTTAGTGCCACCCGCTGTGCCCCCCTGAGCATGAAAGAGGGTCCCCCCGCCCCTCCGAGCGCCCTGGCACCCACCCAGTGGGGTGACTCTGCCTGGGCTGGTCCAGACGTGCCCCTCTGCCAAGCACAGGTCCCTGCAGGCAGCTGCCAGCACAGCCTGGGGTTGCCCACGCATCCATTTGTCTCTGTGTCCTGCTCCAGTTTGCCCAGGGCTCCTGCAGAGCTGGGATTGCAGAACCGGGGGTCTGGAGGGGTTCGGGTGGGGGAGCAGAGGGGGGAAGGAGGGGAGGCAACAAGGGACAGCAGGTGCCAGGAGCAGAGTAGGACAGGCTGAGGGCAGATCTGGGGGCAGTGCTGGAGGGTGGGGAGGCGGGGGGTGGCGGTGCCGCGGTGTGGCCGGTCCCTGACGCCATGGATTGACGTTCTCTTCTCGTACTGACCCTGCACACTTGGCAGGACGACTACTTCGTGACGGCCGACCAGCTGTGGGTGCCGCTGCGCTGGATCGCGCCCGAGCTCATCGATGAGGTGCACGGCAACCTGCTCGTGGTGGACCAGACCAAGGCCAGCAACGTCTGGTGAGCGGCTCGGGGGGGCACGGGGGGGCTGCAGCCTCACGGGACGCATCGGGGTGGTTTTGGGGCCGGTGGTCGGGGGTGGGACGGGGGTCTCCCTGCACCCCCAGCATGGCACCGTGCCCGCAGGTCGCTGGGCGTCACCATCTGGGAGCTGTTTGAGCTGGGCAGCCAGCCCTACGACCACTACTCTGACCGCCAAGTGCTGGCCTACGCAATCAAGGAGCAGCAGCTGAAGCTGCCTAAGCCCCAGCTGAAGCTGTCGCTGTCGGAGCGCTGGTGAGGAGCCCGAGCCGCCCCCTCCCCTGCCCCGCGGCACGGGCGGGGGCCGGGCTGACGCCGCCTGCTCCCCACGGCAGGTACGAGGTGATGCAGTTCTGCTGGCTGCAGCCCGAGCAGCGCCCCACGGCCGAGGAAGTGCACCTGCTGCTGTCCTACCTGTGCGCCAAGGGGGCCACGGAGGCGGAGGAGGACTTCGAGAAGCGCTGGAATTCCATGAAACCCAACGGCAGCGCCAGCGGCAGCCACCACGGCCCCGAGCTCTCGTCCTTCCCGCTGCTGGAGCAGTTCTCTGCCGACGGGTTCCCCTCCGACGGAGACGACATCCTCACCGTCATGGAGACCAGCCACGGCCTCAACTTCGAGTACAAGTGGGAGCACACCAAGACCGAGCACTTCCAGGCTCCCCTGGGGTCCCTGAGCCCCAGCAGCGCCGCCCGCTACCACGACCTCTACTATCCGGCCACGACAGCGGGGCTCAGCCTGGGGGTGTCCCCGTCGTGCTACGAGTGCAAGGCGTCCGGCTGTCCCGGTGTGCCAGCGCCCGGCGTGGTGCCCATCCTGGGCGCCCACAGCCCCTCGCTGGGCAGCGAGTACTACATCCGCATCGAGGGTCCCGGCGAGGGCAGCGCCGAGCTGGACTACGCCATGTGCACCTACAGCCCGGCGGGCGAGCAGGGGGCTCTGAGACCCCCGGGCTGCTGGAGAGCGCAGGGCGGCCACAGCGGGGGCACCTACGATTCGGATGGCAGCCCCACCGTGTCCCTGAGTATGGAGCCGCTGCTGGGCCACGCACCCGCGGCCGAGGGCTCCTGGGAGTGCGCCGAGTACTACCCCTACCCCTGCCCCGGGCAGGAGCCGCGGGGCTACGAGCCGTCCCCCAGCCACGGGGCCGAGGGGTACCTGCTGGAGGAGGAGCCCCCCCAGCCGGGCAGCCAGGACTGGCCCGTCCCCGCCTTCCAGCCCGGTGTCTTTGCCGACCCTCTGGGCGTGTCGCCGTCGGGGAACTGCGCCTACAGCCCCGCGGGGTACGGGGGCACAGCGGGGCCGGGCGGGGGGGCCCCGCCGGACTGCGTGGCGGTGGAGCTGGGTGAGGACAGCCCCCCCTTGGACCCCCAGCCTGCCGGTGCCAGCCCCCAGCCTCAGCGCCACCCCTGGGCCTCCAACAGCTCCTCCAACAACAACATCGGCGGCGGCAGCCCCCGCGAGCCCGCGGCCGGCGACAGCTGGTGCTACCGCCGCATGATCACCTTCCGCGGGCTCATGGCCAAGCCGCTGGGCACGGTGCCCCGCGGGCAGCCCCAGCTCGGGGGGTCCCCACCGGGACACGACTTCCTCCGCCCGCGGCAGGATCAGCCCCTCGCCATGGCCGGCGGCTCCTCCTCCCCGTGCCGCTCGCCCTCCCCGCGGCGGCAGGCCTGGCACGGCCGTGACTCATCACCCTGCGGCCCCGCGCAGCCCGGCACGCTGGCGGAGAGCCCCGCCGCTCCCCGGGGCCCCGCCGCGGCCCCGCCACCTGCGCCGGGGGCCCCGCGCGATGCCCAGCCCGAGGAGAGCGCGGCCGCCGCAGGGGGAAGCCCTGCCCGCAGCCCGCTGGCCCCCGCGGGGCCGGGGGAGGCCGCTCCCCCCATGGCTGGCACGGCCGCTCCGAGCCCCGGCCCCCCCGGCGAGCCCGGCGCAGACGGAGCCCAGCCCGCACCGGAGCCCGCCGAGACACCCGCGGAGGCCGTGCCCGAGAGCGGCGCCGGTGCCGCCGGTGACGCCGAGCGGACGCCGGACAAGACCTTCTCCAGCAGCAGCTTCCCCAGCGTGGACGAGGGCAGCGACGAGGACACGGCCGAGCTGACCTCCGGCGTCTTCACCGACTTCTCCGGGGAGTACACGGAGCGGGCGGAGGCGGCGCCGGCGCTCAGGTCCCTGCAGAAGCAGGTGGGCACGCCGGACTCGCTGGAGTCGCTGGACATCCCCTCCACCGCCAGCTCCTGCGAGGTGCTCAGCCCCGGAGCCTTCGCGCCCGCCGGCCAAGCCCGGGCCCTGGACAGCGGCTACGACACCGAGAACAACGAGTCCCCCGAGTTCGTCCTTAAGGAGCCCCACGAGCCCCGAGAGCCCGAGGCCTTCAGCCAGCTGGGAAAGCCGCCCCCGGGGCTGCCGGGGGGCGAGGGCGAGGCTGCGGCCCCTGAAACGCGGCTGCCCAGTGCAGAACTGCCCGGCCTGGCCGAGAAGAGCCCCTATCGCGACTCTGCCTATTTCTCTGACTGCGACGCCGAGGCCGAGCGCGGGCACAAGGACGAGGGCGACAGCGATGGGTCCCGCACCCCGGAGGCGGAGGAGGGTCCCCGCTCCCCTGCGCAGGACATGGGGCGAGGAGAGGACCCGCTGCACCCGCCGGGGGCACCCGGCAGCCCCCCGGCAGCGCCTGGCGTGGCGGTGGCGGTGCCCGCGCCAGCGGCGGTGGCTTTGGAGGGGGACTGGGTGGGGACAGAGGCCGAGAGCTCACCGGAGCAGGCACCTGGCACCGAGCAGAGCCCCGCTGGCACGGGGCTGGTGCCGGGCAGCCCCCCGCGCCCTGACACAGACACCTGTCCCCCGGGCTCTGTGACCCCCAAGACTTTCCTCTTGACCCCGGTGCCAGTGAGCCCTGGGGAGCCATCAGCTGCTGGAGGGACCTGCGTGCCCGAGGGCGTCCCTGGACATGGGGGAGCCACAGGGGGGGACAAACAGACTGTGACCCCCGCGCTCGGGGAGCTGGGGCTGCCCCTGGAGGGGACTGGGGCGGGCGATGCGCCGGGGGGTCCCAGCACGCTGCTCCCTGGGGGAGAGTCACCCCCGGGGCTCTCCCCAACCCCGGCTGCCCCCGAGCGCCGCGAGGAGCCGGAGGAGGAGGAGGAGGACACGGAAGACAGCGACGAGTCGGATGAGGAGCTGCGCTGCTACAACATCCAGGAGCAGAGCGAGGAGAGCGAGGAGGAGCCGGCGGCCGTGCCCATCGTGGTGGCCGAGAGCCAGAGCGGCCGGAACCTGCGCAGCCTCCTCAAGATGCCCAGCCTGCTGTCCGAGTCCTTCTGCGAGGACCTGGAGCGCAAGAAAAAGGCCGTGTCCTTCTACGACGACGTGACCATCTACCTCTTCGACCAGGTGGGTGCCCTGGGGGACACCAGAGCTGGGTGCTGGGCACGGTTTCGCTGCCTTTTGGTGGTGGGAGCCATCTCCAGCCGTGCCCCCAGTGAGGTTCCTTCCTGCTGTTTTCTCATCCCCAGGAAAGCCCCACGCGGGAGCTGGCTGAGCAGGGCTTCCCGGAGCCCACCCTGCCTTCGGGGCAGCCCCCCTCGCCTTCGGGTCAGCCCCCCGCCAGTGGCAGCCCCCCCAGCCCCACCGACAGGCTCGGAGCCTCTGACGACTCCTCGGACGGCAACGCCTCGGAGGAGAGTAAGAGAGCAGGAGTTTAATGGGGCCGGTCACTGTGGGGTGGTGGGAGGGCAGCGCTTATGGGGAGGCAGTTATGGGGTCATGGGGTCAGAGGTTATGGGGTCATGGGGGGTCAGTTATGGGGTCATGGGGTCAGAGGTTATGGGGTCATGGGGGGTCAGTTATGGGGTCATGGGGTCAGAGGTTATGGGGTGATGGGGGGTCAGTTATGGGGTCATGGGGTCAGAGGTTATGGGGTGATGGGGGGTCAGTTATGGGGTCATGGGGTCAGAGGTTATGGGGTGATGGGGATGCAATTATAGGGTCATGGGTCAGAGGTTATGGTGGAACCCTCACCGAGGGCTCAGCCCCCTCACTTTGTATCCCAGGCGGTGGCTTCGAGTGGGACGATGACTTCCCACTGATGCCAGTGAAGCCGTCCCTGGTGGCCTCGCTGCCAGGGACACCAGCAGAGCCCCCCGCGGCCGTGCCCGCCCTGGTGCCAGCGCAGAAACAGGTGCTGCCCATCCAGTTCTCCCGGTTCACGGTGTCACCTGCCCCGGTGTCCCGGTTCTCCATCACCCACGTCTCCGACTCGGACATGGACTCCATAGGAGGTGAGTCCCCCCCGGGGTCTGCTCTGTGGGTGCCCCTGTCCCGGTGCCACCCGCACTGTGAGCCATGGGGACGGTCACTGGTGTCCCATGAGGGACCAGGACCCTCTGATGTCTCTCTGGGCTCCTTGCAGGCAGCAGCGAGGACGGTGACCGGGAGTGAGCCCACCGGGACGCAGCCGGCATTGCCCCGGCACCGGGGCGGCGCAGGACGGCGCGGGGGCCGCCCGTGGGCTCCCACACCCCGCTGGGCAGATTTTTTTAGGCAGATTTTTATCGGAAGGAACTCGTTTGCTGCTTGGAGTGGGAGCGGGGCCGGCGCGGCCCCCGCGGGGCCAGGCGGTGGGTGACGGTGACACCGTGTGCGTGTGGCTGTGAGCGTGCGTGTAAAATAGACACTTATATATATATATATATACATATATATATATAAATTATAGCGTTTCGAGGGTAGTGCCCTGACCTTGCTAACATTTGCCGAGTGTCCTCCCCAGTGAAGTTCCCCCTTGGCTTCTTGCCCACGTGTGCTCCCCGAGGCGGTTTTTCCCCACACCCCTTGTCCCCCTCCCGGGCTGTCCCCTCCCCTGTGCTGTGTGCTCAGTCTTGCACCTTGTGGCAGCTTGGCTGTCCCACAGCGGCCCCACGGCTGCCCCAGAGGCACTCCACGACATTCCTGACCGAGGGGCCACTGCCTGCTGCCACTCTGGATGTCACTCCCCGTGCCAGGGGTGTCACCGGCTGCCCAGAGTGGTCCCCATGGCTTTGGAGCTCCCCTCCCTTGGTTTGCAGGGATCAGTCCCAGCTGGGGACCCTGAGGACTGCTGGCACCCTTGCCCATTGTAGCGGGGAGCAGCACGTGGAGGGCTGGTTGTGGGGGGCATATCCCTCACCGGGACCTGCCAACCTATTTTTGTATTTAAACAAAATTATTAAAAACCCCAACCCCAAACCCACCCCAAAACCAAAACTTGCTGTTGACTGAACCCACATTGATGCGATTTTAAGTTATTGCTGCCAAAGAGACGTATAGGGGAGGGGGGGGGAGGGGGGCGCGCTCGTGGTTCTTTGTTCTGTTTTTTTTTCTTTTTTTTTTCCTTTTTTTTTTGTCTGTTTCTTTGTTCTTTTGGTTTTTTTTTAAATTCATTCGAGGCTTAGGATAATTGTGCAATTCCAGCTTCCGGAAGGAAATAGAAGTAAGCGGAGCTGAGCGAAACCTTGAATTCAGGGCTGGTTCCTTTTGGGGTCTATAGACCAAACCCTGAGGTGAGAAATGTCCCCCCTGAGCCCCCCCGCCCCTGTCCTGGCTCCTGTGCAGGGGGATGAGGGCACACGGGTGTCCCCGTGCAGGGACACTGCACAGACAGCAGGGATGGGGCTGCTGCCAGGGGTTCTGCTCCATGCCACAGGGTGATCCCTCCTGGGCTGGACACAGCTCTGGCACCAGGATCCATGGGATGTGCCCGTCCCCAGCCCAGCCTGGCACTGCCATGGGTCCCAGCCTGGCAGAGGTGTCCCCAAACTCACCACCCTTCTCCTAGCTCGCCCAGCCCAGCCTGGAGCTGTGTCCCAGTGCTCAGGAGGCTCTTGTGGGGACCAGGGACTGTTCTCCAGTCCAGGTCACAGCCAGGGCCTTGGGGGATCCCAACTTCAGCCCCCCCATACCCCCACTGCTGGTTCCTCCCCCTACTGAGCAATTAGTGCTTATTTAAGTGTTTTATTTAAGCCCTCACCTGGCCTGTAACCCCCCCACCCCAATTTTCCCGAGCTTTTTCCTTTTCCTTCACAACAGAGGAGCCACCCCCTGCACTGACCGGGGGTGCAGCACCCAGGGGTGCTGCCCATGCAGGACTGGGATGCTCCTGGGATTCCTTTCCCGCAGCACCCACCCTCCTACCCCCTGATCCCCCTTCCCTGCAGCCCCCAACACCACGGGGGGTTTTCTCAGCCCCCACCCCACACCCCAGGTTTGGTCTATGGCGCCGCAGGTCCCGGCTCCGGAGGGTGGATGAGGACAGAGCTGTGGCTTGGGTAACTTTTTTAATAGAAAGGCTCTTCTTACATGGTCTATTTTCTCAATACGGGTCATAATTGCTGTATTTTTTATCAGTGCTGATTTCCATACAGCTCCCAGCATGTGTGTCAAATCTCATCGGGCCAATAATAAAGTTTTTAAAATATCTTAAGCCGTTTCCTGCCCCGATCATTGCCCAGCACCCAGGATGGAGCCAGCTCGGGAGGGCAAACCCCTCTCCAGGGCCAGGCAGGAGCCTCTGGCCAGGGACAGCGCTGCAGGAGGGAGGGCTGGGGGAGGTTGAATTGCTCATAAATTACGTTTTCTCACACAAAATTATTTCAGGTTACGTCTTCCAGGTGCCACCGACCCAGGAGGTGCAGCGAAGCCCCCGGGGGCTGGCTGGAGCCACGGTGGCAGCCTGGGGGGCCCAGGGGACAGCCCCTGGCACGGGGGTGGAAGAGGACACCGCAGTGGCCGAGGGGACCCCAGGCCTGTCCCCACCCCGGGCTGTGACCACCAGCCCTGTCCCACCCAGTGCCCCAGCACAGCCCTTTCCCTCCCCCCTGCCCTGTCTGGCCCCCCACCCATCTGCTGCAGCCCTGGGAGAGGAAGAGGAGGCACATCATGGAGCTGGGAGCCCTGGTGCAGAGCTGGAGCCTGGGTGGTCACAGGAGAAGCTGTTTTCCTGCAGTGGAGCTGGAAAACCCATCCGAGGGGACGCAGGAGAGATGAGCCACCACATCTGACTGGGACTGAGCCCCCTGGGCTGGGAACACTCTGTGCCCAGCCAGGCACCCACTGCCCGGGCTGTGGGGACCAGGACATGCTGCACCAGTGACCAGAAAGTGCAAAAAGGAGAAATACAACGGAAAAAGCAAAAACTCTGCTCGGGTTCAACCCCTCAGCCGTGGGAGACACAGTTCCTGCTTGGAAACTTTCTTCTCCCTGTTTTTGGAGCAAGGATGTGACCCTGGTCACTCAGAAGCTGCGGGAAGGGCTGTGGGAGCCACCTGGCTCGTGGGCACCCCCAGCAATAAGCTTAGCAAGTGTGTGTATATATATTTATATATATATTTTATCTCTATCTATCTCTCTCTCTCATGCAGCCCTAGGAATAGAGGAAGAGCAAACAGCCAAGCAAGAGGTCCGGATGGGAGCTCCTGTCTGCAGGGAGCAGGGGCACCCCAAGGCTCACTCACACACTGCCCTGGCCTCCACAAGTGGTTTTTTTCCTAGCTTATATTTTACAGCAGTACCGTAATTCCCTGCAATATCCTGGTGCAGCAGGAGCTCTGGGACTGGAGCTGACCCCTGTCCCAGTGGGGGCTGCACCCACTGCCCTGTCCCAGCCCGGAGCACGCGGTGGCCACCTGGGCTGTGGTGGGAGCTGCCTGTGGCTGCCACCATCCCTTGGGGTGTCCCAGTGTCCTGCCTGGCCTGGTCTGGGCAGGGAGAGCGGGGGGACAGTGACCTCTCTGCCACTGCTGGAGCACTGTGAGCCCATGGAGAGTTGTTCTCCAGCTGAGCCCGTTTCTCCACCCACAGCAGCTGCTGCTGGGCCTGGGAGCCACCCCAGCTCTGGGACATGCTGCCCTGACTTTGGGAAGTGCCAGCACGCTCGTTAGCACAGGCCAAGGACAGGTGACATTGGCAGCACCGTGACCCTCTGCCACCGAGGGAGTCTAGAGAAGAGAGAGCTAGGGCACTAGCTTGAGCCTTTGGCTTTCAAAGCAGCAGGATTAATAAATTCCGCCTAAAAATGGAGTCCTGGGAAGCTGGACATGCAGCGGCGAGGATGAGGAGGAGGAGGTGGCGAGTGCCAGGCGGGCGCCAGCGCTCCCGGATCAGCTGATGAGCGGGGCCGAGCGGTCGTTTGTCACCGTTGGCTTCAGCTGGACGTTGGCAAAGGGGTTCCTGTGGAGGAAGAGGAAGAGGAAGGAAGAGTTAACAGGGGGTGGAGGCCCGGAGAGGACAGGCACCGGCACAGCGAGCGGCGACGGGCGACACCACGGGACCAGCAGCGTTTGGGAAGGGGTTAAACTGGAAAAGCTCAGCTTTGTGAGCCCCAGGCCGAGCTGCCCCCACTGCCTGAGCTGCCCCCAGTCCTCATCTCCTGTCCCAGCTAAGCCATGGTGGGTCAGGGATGAGCTGAGTGCAGGGGGATGTTCTGTTCTCCTCCCTGGCTCTCCTTCAGCCTAAAGCTGGGGATGGCACCGGGGGCCAGTGAAGCTGCTCCAGCCTCCTCCAAGGCTGGACCCAAACAGCTCCCACAGACAGGAGCACTGCACGATCAGCCAGCCCTGGAGCACGGGGCCATGGCTTCACCTCCTGGCCAAGGGCAGAGCCCTTGTGCTGCCTCTGCAGAAGTTCATATCCAAGAGGAAGACTGTGGGAGACTGAGGACACCTGGGTGAGCTTGTCCCAGTCCAGAGCCCAGACAGACTGACCTTGGGGTTCCACCTACCTGGGGTGTCCCCAGCACCCTCCTGCTGCCCTTGTCACTTGGCCAGGACAGGGGACAAGGACTGCCTTGGCACAAGGGAGCATCCTTACCCCTTCTCCAGGAGGTGCCCTCTGTCCTCTCCCAGCAGGAGTTATTTCCTGGGGGGTGTGGGCAGCTCTGGGGGTCCCTCTGCCTGCCTGGAGAGCCACCAAGCACCCCCTGTCCTCCCTGCAGCCCCTCTGTCTCATCTGCCCACTGGCCCAGCCCTCCCCAGGGATCCACACAAAATCCTGTCCCCAGTGGAAGCAGTGGCCACCCACGCCAGGTCCCACAGGCTGGTCGCCCACCGTGGGGGCACAGCCCTGCTCCCCTGACGTGGGTTCAGGTAAAGTGCTGTGATTACCGTGTGCACCTGGACCGAGCAGCTTTGAGGCGTCCTCAGAAGCTTTGGGATGTCCCCAAAAGTTTAGGGGTGTCGCCAGAAGCTTTGGGATGTCCCCAGCCATCTCCCAGAGCAGAAAGGAAGATGCTGGGACATCCACCCCCCTGGGACAGGCACTCATTGTCAGCCCCAGGCCCCCTCTCTGCCATCCCTCACCTCTCCACGTTCGCCTTTTCTTTCCTTAAAAGATAAATTACTTTTGCTTAAAAATAGGGTAATTAATTTCACACCCAATTAATGCAGATGCTTAGATCACTTTCCCTCCCAGGATGCCAAAATAGATTCTCAGGACTGGAGGGAGAGGAAAAGTTGCTTTGATGAGTCACCCGGGGCTCATTTAACTATTTCTGTACTGGCAGAGAAGAGGAGCCACTGGGCTGGAGCCTGCAGCTCCAGGGAAAGCAGCTCATGGATCAAAGAGAAACGGGGAAGGGGCTCTCCAGGCTCTGCAGTGCCAGCGAGGGGGGTCTCGACTCCTGGGGAGGCTCCTGCATCCCGTCCCTGGGGCCAGGACCAGGAGGCTCCTGGGACGAGTCTACAACAAAAAAAAAAGCTGCTCAAAAAACTTGCGGTTAGTGCGGACGTGCCCCGCCCCGCTGGAGAGGGCCGGGGACAGCGGCGACACCGGACAGGACACCTGCGACCAAAGAGGGCGGCGGGGGAAGCGCAGGAGCAGCTCAGCATCCCGGCAAGCGCGGCCGCGGCAGCGGGGCGAGCAGCAGAGGCAGCCGGCGAGCCCCGGGGCTGTCGGCACAAGGGTCGGGGACAAGCGGTGACGGAGGGAGGGGACACGCTGGGGTTGGTGCAGCGGGAAGCAGAGCGGTGGCACCGTCCCCGCGCAGCCCCGCGGCGTCACCCGCTGCCCAGCGCACCCGCGACAATGTCACTTACTAACTACGGGCAGGGGGCACCTCAAAACCTGGCCACTTCAACATCGGGGCTGCAAGGGAAACAGAAGGCAGGTTGGAGGACACCGGGACGCTTGACGGGAACAGAAGGTCGTGGTTAAGGAGAGACTTAAGGCCACGAGCCGGTGGCCGCCCGGCCCCAGAGCCCCGCTGGCCACCCCGCACGCAGCGCCGGCGGGGGGCAGAGGAAACAGGAGGAAGAAAAGAAGAAAAAGGAGGAAAAGTGATGTTTATTGAGTCGCTGGTGCTGTGAGGACGGGAAGGAAGGGCACGGCCAGCCGGGAGCTGTGGGACGGCAGCGGCCGGGCACGGCGGGGGCTGCGGAAGGGAGGGGGCGGCTTCCTTCCCCCCGAGCCGCTTTCCCAGCGCCGGGAAAGCGCAGCCGGAGCCTTGGGCATGCGGGAGCAGGAGCGGATCACCCCCTCGGATGCTCGGGGAGACGGGACCCGGCCCTAAAGCAGCTGTCGCTGCTCCCGCTCAGCGAAGCTCTTTAGTGCCGGCGGGACGAGCACGTCCCCAGGGATGGAGCAGGGAACAAAAACACGGCCTGGGAATGCGCGGTGGGCGATGCAGGTGGTGAGGGCAGCACGCAGGCACGGCAGCCGAAAAAGACACCGAGGCCCAGCTCAATGCAATAAATAAAACTTTTATTCAAACAATAACTCAGTACAGGGCACAATTCTCTCTGGCTTTTAAAAAAAGGTTTCTCAGCACTTTACAATCTCCACACAGGCTTTGCTAGGCTGGGTTTGTGGTTCGGTTTTTGTTTTTGTTTTTGTTTTTCCCTCTACATTCAGTCATTCATCATGAAATATCCTGGGTTAAAAATCCTTAGCAAAATTCGGACATCGATGCAGGAGGGGCTCAGAACAGTGTGCCCGTAGGCGAGGAGATAACCCAAAAACTGGTCCGGGGTGGGGAGGTGGGGGGGTCTATTGCCAGCAATGTCCCAGTAAACAGGCAACGTCAGAGGTCTTAAAAATCACATCAGAAAAAAGCGTGAACAGCTTTGCAGTGGAGACGGCCACGGGCACTGGGAGGGCTGCGGCCGGGCTAGTGCGGGAGGGGGACCCCCAGAGAGGGGTGGGGACCCCCCGGGCACTGCCGAGCCCCCCACGGGGGCTGCCTCGCCCAAGCCTGGTTTGGGGATGCGAGCAATCCTCGGAGCCCCAACCCTAACGTGAGGTAACAATACCTTGCTACAAAAAATATATATATATATTTATAAAACAACCAGGAGTAACCCTTCCGGGGGGGTTCCCGCGGGTGCCGGGACCCCAGCCCAGAAGCAGCCCTTTCCCCGGGGCGGGAGCTCTGTGCCATCCGCTTCTCCCAAAGCCACCACAGTGGGATGGAAGCGGATCGGGCCGAGGGGGAGGCGCGGGGACGCTGCCCCTCCCTCCGGGAATGGCATCCCGGGCGCGGGCATCCCGGATGCTCAGTAACAGTACGGACACCAGAGGCCATGCATATGTGATCCAGTCTGGGAGTTTGGTCCAGGCTCGTGCGGGGCGGCCGGCGCGGCCCCTGGGGGGGGACAGGGCATCGCTAACATCACACGGGAGGACAAACACCGGGTCCCACTAAGTGACAACTGCACACCTGGGCTGCGAGCACAGACCTGGCAGCAGTTTCTGCTCCAAAAAGGCTTCAGAAACAAGGGCACTGTGAACACCAGGGAGGGGTGAGAAGCACCATGGTTTCCTTGAAGATCACAAGAGTTTCAAATCCAAAAAGAAGTAGAGAAAGAGAAACGAAAGGGAAGGAAAAAAAAAAAAGGGGAGGGGAAAGAAGCAGAAAGCTCTTCCAAGCAGCAAGGGGCCGCTGCGAGCCCAGGTGTCCTCACACCGTGGATACCAAACTGCCACTGCCGCTGCGGAACAAAGCACAGAGATGCCAGAGTGGCCGCGGGGCAGCACCGAGCCGAGCCCACACCCCTCCCGGACCCAGCACGGACGGACGGCGAGCTCCACCCAGCCACACTTAGCCAAGGAGCGAGACGGGGCAGCTCCGAGGCAGAGGGGATGGAGAAGGCGCCGGGGAAAGACCCCGGAGCTCTCCGTGGCTTCCCCGTGCAGGTGTGAGCCCGGGAGACGCGACTCTCTGGAGGAGCACGAGGGTGGGGACAGCAGGCTGGCCCTGGGACCTGCCCTCCCTGGGTCCCCCCACTGTCACAGGTGAGACCTGGCCCCACCCCAGGCACTGCCAGTCCCATGCAGGGACCCCTGTGGGGACACAGCCCCACGGCTTCGCCCACAGCCAACGCCAACAGCTCGCAGGGAACGAATGTGACAGGAAGGTGACATCTTACCTGCTGACAGACCTCGTCCCGTAGTCATCCAGGCCCTGCGGAGAGGAGGGGAGGAAGCACAGTGAGGGATGTGTGGGCTGTGCCTGCTCAGGTGCCACCAGAGGGTCACATGAACAAACCAAAGTGCATCAGGACCCAGGGCCAAGAGCTGATGCATTTGGAGAGGAAAGGGAGAGATGGAGGTGACTGGAGTGGGATTCACGCAGCAGGGAGTGAAGTCGCACCACTCTCTGTAGAATTTATCTGGCCAGACATGGAAAAGCAACTGCTGGGAGAGCCCTGCTCTGCTCTGCTCTGCTCTGCCCAGCCCCTCCAAAGAACAGAGCTCTGGCTGCTGCTGAGATGCTGAGACTGTTGGAAAGGGGCTGCACGACTGAGAGACACCAGTGAAATGCTCTGTGGAAAGAGGGGTTGCCTGTATTCACTCCCACCAGAAACCCACAGGGTTTTGGACCATTTTCTCCTTTAGCCGGTGCTGAGCAGGCTCTGCAGGGAGGGACCGAGGGGCAGACGGGGACCAGGCCTGGAGAACATCCCTCAAGGACCTCCCTCCTTGAGCAAGGGCCTGCCCTGGGATACGGCTGGAGCAGCTCTGCTCCCCATGGGAGCGCTCCAGGAAAGAGGGGGAGCCTCTGGCCTTTGAGCTGGAGACCCACAGCCACCAGAGACACAATTCCCACCTTCCCAGGAATGTTCCCAGTCACAAAATACCAACCCCAGCAGCAAATCCTGCTGGAACACCCCAGCAAAACAGCAAGAAGTGGGGCTGTGAAGTGGAAGTGGACCAGATCCCAACTGAGGTGCCCTGTCGAAGGTCAGTGCTGTCTCCCTCCTCATCCTCTCCCCATCTGCCAGCCCCTGATGCCAGCGTGGCTCATCCCACTGTGCTTGTCCTGGTGGGAGAGCTCCACTGCACCAGTAGCTCCTGGGTTAGGCTGATCCCATCTGCTCGTGCATCCTCCCTGGCTTGGTATCCAAGAAGCCCCGGGCTTTGGACACTCTGGAATCCTGTCCAGGATCTGCCCCAGTGTCCCCACGGGATTGTCACCGGCTTCAATAGGCACATGCCAGAGAAAACACTTCCAGCTGCCTGTGAGCTGCCTGTTTCTGGTGGGAGACTCCCATGGAGTCAGCAAGTGTTGTCCTTTGGGGGTTTACGGGGCTGTTTTGTGCCACTGCCCCCCGTGCCTTGCCCGTTCCTCCCCATCCATGGGCTCCCTGCACCCTTCACCCCAGGAGAGGTGCTCAGCAGGAGCAGGGGCCAGGCAAGGCACGTGGATCACCAGGCACACAAAACAGCCGAATTTCCATAAATCCCAAGGGAAACATTGCAAGCGTCGGACTTACAGCTGTCGACCTAGTGTAAGGCTTGTAGTGAGCGGAGGGTGCTTGGCAGAGGCCACTGGAATAGTCTTTAATTGCACACCCATAGGGCATTAGGTAGTCCTAAAACAACAACAGAGGTTGGAGAGCCGCCCTCGGCACCCCCACACATCCACAGCACGCCAGGATCAGGAACGCTCCCACTCATCCCATCCCAGGACAGGGGCTGCTCCAGCATCCCCCACTCCTCAAACATCCCCCCAGAGTGGGAGAAGCCACGGGAGAAGCTCACCTGGGAGAAGGCAGGCACGGCCACGCTGTAGGGCCGCTGCTTGAAGGTGTTGGTGCCCTGTGCTGGGAAGGCCTGGGAGGCCATGCCATAGTCTGGTGGCGGGATGGAGATGTCATCCTTGTCCAGGAGGTTGCCAGTGCTGCTGCTCTTCCCTTGCTGCAGGCTGGGGGCCCAGGGCAGAGGTGTTAGCTCCATGTATGCTGGCAGCTGCCCATCCCTGCCAGCAGTGACAGCCCAGCCAAGGACAACTTGCCAAGGACAGCGGTGACACCGGCCTGGGCTCATCCCTCTGGCTTTGCTCAGAAGGGCAGGACAGCTTCCAGCACAGAGATACTTACTCCTACAAAAGGTGCCAGCTCCGGGGGGACAGGGAGAGGTTTGGCACCCAGGGATGGGGTCAGTGACTCCCAGGCCACCCATCCACTCATGGCAAAAGCCACCCAGAACCAGCACCTCCCCCCTGTGCTGTTATTCCTAACAAGGAATTCCTAATTCCCATCCCAAGGACACAGACTCGCTGTCACCCCACCCATGCTCCTACCTGGTGTGGACCCGCTCGCTGCCATCATTGTCAAGGACCCGTGTGTAGGAGAAAGGAAACCAGCCCCTCCTGAAAGGCAAAGGCAGGGATGAAGTTCGATGCTGAGGTTTGATGACAAACCAAACCCAGGCTTGTGCACGGAGGATCCAGATGAGCACACCCAGCACACTCACATTTTGGTTTTCTCGCTCTCTCCGTAGTGCCAGCCGTCCCTGGCCTCGGGCACCAGCAGTGTGATGAGATCTCCCTCCTTGAAGCTCAGGAGGGTGCTGTTATCCCCGGCAGCGTGTGAGAAAATCGCCTGCACCCTCGTCCGGCCGTTCCTCTCGAGCCCGGCTGCCATGGAGCTGGAGCGTGGCAGTGTCTTGTTTTCAGCTGGGGGAACAGAGACTGCTGGGTGCCCCGAATCCTTCACCCCAAGGCCATCCCCAGGCACAGGACAGGCACCTCCCCTTCTTTCAGCCCAGGTTGCACTAAAACCTTCAGTGTGACTCACACCTTCCCCCTCAAACAGCAGGACCAGACTCTCGGCATCACCCACCAGCCATGGCAAAGGGAGCAGCTCCCTGTGCCAGACTCCACAAGGTTTTCCTCCTGGAAATCCTGTGAAGCCCCAGGGCAGAGCCCAGCTCCAGCATTTCCTGACACCAAGAGGCACGAGCAGCACTGGACACCGAGGGGATGCTGTTGGTCACTGTCCCCCCACAGCAGCACCCCAATCACCATCCCCACCCTGTCCCCCAGACCCCTCCTGTGTCAGACCCAGCTCCAGGCTCCCCAGAGCAGGGCTGGGGCCTCACCTGAGGCGTAGCTGTTTTTCGGTGTCACGTTTTTGCGAACTGGGAGTGTATTGGAGTAAGAGTCACTCAGCTGCTTCTGAGGCTGGGGAGGAGATAAAGATTTGGGCTGTGCTGGCTTCATCTCAGACCAGTGGTTGTACCCGTCGCTGTCAGAGCCCGACACTCCGTTCATCACTGGCATGGCCTCCTGTGCTGACATGCGCTGCGAGAGAGGAGGGGAGGGGGACAGGGGGTGGCTTCATTAGGGCTTCATCCCCCTGCAGCTCCAGGGACACCCCCTGCAGCTCCCCAGTGGGACACAGCTCCAGGGAGAGGCAAATCAGAGCTTTGTCCTTTAAGGTTTAGCTCCCACCCACACCAAACTGCTCTGGGGGGAGCAGTGGGGTCACCTCTGTGGTGTTGTATTGCTCTGAGCTGTCAATTCCCTGCTGAGCTCTACTGCTCAGCTCGTGCCCCCACATCAGGGAGACACCCTCTTCTGAAGGGTCCTTCATCCCACGGGTCACTCCAGGCCTTTCTCCCGCAGTTATTGGGGTACCTGGGCTCAGTCCCACAGCTCAGGGACCAGCCTGGACAGGTTGGTCCAGTTTGTGGGTTCCCCAAACAGCCCCTGGGAGACCCAGAGCTCAGTGACTCCAGCAGGCTGAGTTGGGACAGGTGCCCGTCCCCACATGCCAGGATGGCACAGCACGGAGCTGCCACCCCTGCCAGCAGTGACAGCCCAGCCAAGGACAACTTGCCGAGGACAGCGGTGACACCGGCCTGGGCTCGTCCCTCCGGCTTTGCTCAGAAGGGCAGGACAGCTTCCAGCACAGAGATACTTACTCCTACAAAAGGTGCCAGCTCCGGGGGGACAGGGAGAGGTTTGGCACCAGGGATGGGGTCAGAGATGATGAGGTTGGACTTGGATGTGGACAGAGGGCTGGGCATTATGGTGCCATTGCTGCTGGCAGCCATCTGCTGCATCAGCTGGATGGCGCGCTCCGGGATCTTGTTGGGATCCGAGCAGGATTGCTGCCACAGCGGCAGCTTCTGTGTCAGCATCTCCTTCCCCTGCAGGAGGAAAATGAGGTGTGAGGGCACAGGGGTGCAGGTGGTCTGCCCCCCCAGCCCGGGCAGCACCACACGGATCCAGGGCTGAGCTGGCCTGGGGTTGATCAGTGGCATGGCACAGATAACGCACAGGGACATCCTGCTTCCCACAGAGCCAGGGAGGTGTCATGAAAAATGGGAATGAGGGAAGGAAAAGGTAATCCATCTCCTCAGTTTATTCCAAGATATCCCGTGTGCAGCATCTCCAGGGAGCCCCACGTAGAGAAGAGAAATAAAACCAGCCCGAAAGCTTGGGCTTGCTCCAGGCTGTCCCCACATCCCAAGGGATGAGCTGCTTCCTTTGGGTGCTCCGGGCCTCAGAGCTGCATCCAAGCCCCCCTGCTCCCTGCCTGCAGGACTGGCAGCCACCTACTACCATGCTCCAAGGGGGAAACAGATGGAGCCAAACTTGTCCTTATTCACCCAGAATGCACGAGCATCCCGTTGTGACTCAGGGGGGGAAGATGTCCCAGCCCCCTTGAGGTCACTCCCCAGTACAGCCAAGGGTGACCTGATGTCTCTGCTCTGCCTCATCTGGACACAAAATGTGGTTCTGCACATCAAAATCCCTCTAAATCCAATTTCAAACCCCCTTGCATATTTTCCCCAACAGCAGCCAGTGGCTCCAGCCTCATGATCCTGTGGAGCATCCTGCAGGAGCCACGGGGTGCAGCAGGATGGAGTTTTTAGCAGGACACTCACCACGCTCTGGACAAGCCACCTGCAAAGTCCCTCCTGCAAAATCACCCTCTGGGTGCTGCAGCAGCGAGGTTTTGCTTTGTTCCTGCTGACCCCCAGCCCTGCAGGGTATTTTTCCCCTCCTGCACTACGCTCACCAAGCCAAGCGTGGATCCATCCTGAGGATGTGCCAGGACAGAGCTGACTAATCCCCACTCCCTCTCCTGCTCCAGTGCCAAGCGTGGCGGTGACAGATGGCTGCTGTGAGCCACGGAGGGCGGTGGTGGGGAACAACCAGAGCGGGAGCACGAGGCTGTGGAGCAGCACCAGCACTGCCAGCCCTGTCTGCATGGATCCTGCTCCAGCCCCAGGCAGGTGCTGCTGCTTCCCAGGCGGGCAGGGGGCAGCTCCAGCCCTGCTGCAGGAGATGGGGGCAGCCACGGGCAGGGGCAATGTGGAGTTGCCATGGGCAAGAGGGATTTGGAGTTGCCATGGGCAAGAGGGATTTGGAGCAGCTGCTCCTGCTGGGGCATCTTCCCTGGAGTCACCTGCTGGTCCATCACCCCCTCAGTCCCCTGAGCTGCAGGGGCTGCACCAGCTGTGCCTTTTGGGATATCAGCTGTCCTATGGGATGCAGCTTGAGCTGGGAGCATCCACCCAGTGATGGGGCAGCCAGGACCAGCTCACCTTGGCATGGTAGGTGATGGCACTCTTGGCCACTGCACACTGCTTCTCTACCAGGAAACAGAACCGTCTCCTCTCTTCCGTCAGAGCTGTCTTGTACCCATCGGACACGTAATTCTCCAGCTCCCCTTGCTTGTTGCTGATGGCTTCGATGTACTGGAACAGGGAGAGGAGCAGGGAGGGGGCTGCAGGCGGGGACCCCGGCACGGGACACACACGTGTGCCTGCACAGCCCCCCCAGCCCGCCCTTACTCACGGGAGCCCCCACGCAGAGGCGCTGACTCAGCCCATCACCCGTGGGCTGCACGGGACGAGCTGTACCCAGCGCCCGCCCGCTCACCACCCGGGTTTGGGGGTGCTGTGGGGGGCTGGGGGCTGCCCCGATGCCCTGGGACTGCCAGCAGCCCCCCCAGCCCCCGGCTCACAAACCAGCAGCTCCCAGTGCACTCCAGCATCTCCCCTGCTGCCCCGGGTGTGCTGGATCCTGCACAGGGACCCTGCCACACACTGCGCCTCTAAAACTCCCCTTCAGTCCCTATTTCCCACGGGGGACACAGAGATGGTGCCGGGGCAGTGGCACATACTGGCACAGGATGTCCCGGCTGTTCCCTGGTGCCACACCCTGTGGCCCTGTCAGTGCCAGCAGCCAAATGCTCCTCTGCTGGCTCCTGCTCCCCCAGCCTGACGGGTGCCAGCACGGCTGTGCCATTCTGGGCTCTGCCAGCAGCACACCTGGCACAGGATGCCCTGGCTGTTCCCCGGTGCCACACCCTGGCTCCTGCTCTCCCAACCTGACGGGTGCCAGCACGGCTGTGCCATTCTGGGCTCTGCCAGCAGCACACCTGGCACAGCAGCAGCACACGGGCTGGGCTGGGCTGGGCTGGGCTGGGGGATCCCGGCACAGGGCAGCACCAGCCTCCCCGAGCACACCCGGTGCCCCCAGCTCCCTGACCCTGGCACCTTCTCCTCCCTTCATCCCCTTGGATGCTCCCAGCTCCCACCTGTGATGTGGCACCAGGGGCTCTGAGAGCAGCACCCCTCGCCCATCGCTGTCCCACACTGTGACACCTCCTTGCCACCATCTCTTCCCTAGGACAGGGGCACCACCACACTGGAAAGCCACAACGCCCCCAGCCCAGGCAGGGCTGGACCTGCTTCAGGCAGCCCAGGCTTCTCTGAGACGGGAATTAAACTGGAAATTCAGCGCCCAGAGCAGCTTTGCTGCTTCTTCACGGTTATCAGTTATTTTTAGCATGCTACAATATTTATTAGCAGACACATAAAATGGAGCAAACCAACAAAAGCAGCAAGATTCAGTGACATCCCAGACTTCAAAGGGGAATTATTTTGGGGCTGCTCCTGGCTCCCACCCTGCTCCAAGCACCCCCTGAGAGCAAAACCCTGTGCAGGGCTCATGCCAGAGCCAGCAGCTTTTGGGTCTCCCCACACTGCACCAACCTGGGTGAGGGAAAGAGGGTCAGTGAGAAACGGATTAAAAACCCAGTTTGCAAGCAACAACCCTATTTCAAAGAGAATTTTTTCCTCCAACATGAGAAGATCTAGTGCAAACGCCCGTGGTCATGAGGAGAAATAAGCGAAGGGAACTGAACTGATGCCACTGGGCACACAAGTGGAAGTGATGGAGGTTTTGGCATCGCCCCGAAGCAAAGATACAGGGCATGGCACTGGGGCAGCCCGGGTGTGCCAGCACAGAGAGGTGGCAGCAGCCCCGGGCACACAAAGCCCCCGAGGGAGGAGAAGGAGGAGGAGGATGAGGAGGAGGAGGATGAGCAGGAGGAGAATGTGCTCGGGAAGGCTCGGGACAGCAGCACTCCGCCTCCTCCCGGGTATTATTAGCCTGGGAACAGCGCAGGGACAGAGCCCAGAGGCAGCAGCCTGGCAGTGGTGATGGGAGCTGGGGAATGGGTGCCCCAGTGCCAGCCTGGAGAGCTCCCGGCCCCTCCAGCACAGCCCTGGCACACCCAGGATGGACCGAGCCCTGCTGCCCACACCCGTGTGCACCACAAGAAGTTTCTGTCCAGGGGAAGGGGCAGGACAACGCTCCCCGTCCTGCAGAGCCCCAGTTCTGGAAGGAAAGCACAACCCTGACTGCACCTGAGACAGCAGAGCACGCACAGACCCCCATCCCCAAAACTCATCCTGATCATTTCCTAACGGGGCCACCAACAACGAGAAGGTGAGGAGTGAGAAGAGCTCGGCTCCAGCTGCTTTGGCTCAGCAGCACGGGGCCCATCCTGCAGTGATTCCCTGCAGGATGCCCATGCCGGGCTCAGGCAGCGCCAGGGCGGGCACGGCTCCAGCCCAGACACACCACAACACAGGCAGAAAAGCCCGGGCTGAGCAGCGTGAGAGCTGCAGCTCTCAGCAGGATTGAAATCCGCAGGTACAAGCCTTGTTCACAGCCCTGCTCTCAGGCTGGTTTTGCAAGGCTCCTGCTAATTCCTGTGCTGAGGAAAGGCTTGTCTCAGCCAGTCGGAACACGCCGCTCCGCGAGCGCTGAGCCCACGCTCTAAACTTAGTACTCAGAGCTTTATATACTTCATGTAAATATGCTCCGTGTGCCATTGATTTACCCAGAGCCTTGATTTTACACGTTATTCCATCACAAAATGGCGAGCGACACTCCTTGTTCACGAGGTGGTTTTCAGTTTGGGTTTGCTCAGAATGACAGTGGGCTTTCAGATAACGCCCAGAAAGGCAAATTTAAATAAAAAGCCTGTTAAATATGCCAGATGCACGGAGGGGTGGGAAAGTAACACACAAAGCACAGTGTAAGATCTGGGGACTGCACTCCAAGGAGAAGCTCTGCCTTAGCCAGGAGTGAGGCTTCACCTGCAGCCCGGTGCCCACCAGGACCTCGGGGCTGCTGCTCTCGTCTCCATTCCCCAGAACCGGGGGGAGGTCCCACCCTCTGAACTCAGCCAGACTCCTTTCTCAGCCTGGCATGACCCCATCCCCTGTAAGGGCTGGGGGAAGGTGCTTCCCCAAGACCCCACTGACAAGCAGGAGCCACTCAAGCACTGCTTTGTAAACTGAGACCTTGGATTGATTGAGGTTGTCAGCTTCAAATTCACATGTTAAGAATCGTCTAAATAAAATTCCCAGTTGGAAGGAGGTAAAAAAACCCCATTTGTGATCCGAGCAGGCAGGGCGGTGGTCACACCCAAAGCCAGAGCACACACCAGAGCCACCCAACAGCTCCAGAAAATCTTTTCTGGGTTTCTAGGTTGGAGAGGCCTCAAATAACTCCCCCGTGCCGCCCCCCCTGCTTCCCACATCCACTTCCAATTCACTGGGAGCCGCTGACCTAATTAGCAGTGTCAGCACGTGGCGGCGCCGGGCAGAGGCTGTGGCACAGGATGCTGTGCCAGGGCTGGCACTGCCAGGGCTGGCACTGCCAGGGCTCCTGCCCTCTCCTGGGGCACCCCAGGCCGCGGGGACCCCCCAGAGCCAGGCACACGAGTGGTGCTGGAGCCCCGGCGGGCAGTGCCCGCTCCAGAGCCAACCCCAGTGACCCCCTGGGTCAGGCAGGATTAGGAACACGAGCAGATGAAAAGGGAAGGAGCTGCTGCCAAGTCCCGGCTGGAGCAGCCGCTGTTGTCCTGCACGGACAGCCAGGGCACACAGCCCTGCCACCTCCCCAAGGCCACGGCTCGGGGAGGGATGGAGATCACAGAGCAGCTGAGAAATGTCAAGCCCTGAGCTGTGCGGAGCTGTCAGCGCAGGTGGAGCAGCACCGAGCTCCCTTTGATAAGCACAGCCTCGCTGGGAAATGAGTTCAGACCTCCCAGCCCCGCCAGGAACACAAACACAGAGAACAGGAGCCAAGGGCAGCGCTGAGCACAGAAATCATCACCCAGATCCTTCTGAGCGTGTTTGTGTGACCAGGCTGAGCCAGGGACAAGAGGGGACCCCCAGCAGGAGCTGCCTTGGGGTCACCAGCACAGCACAGCGTGGAGTTTTGGGAGCAGAAAGCCAAGGGGCAGGAATGCTTCTATCCAGCACCGGGAGGGATGCAGGGCAGGGAGGGCTGTGCCAATCCCAGCTCTCAGCCCAAGGATGGATCGGTCAGAACAGCAGCACAGAGCAGTGGGAAAAGAGAAAGGAAAGGTCAGGGAAGAGACAGGACTGTGCTGGATCGATGCAGCAGCTGAAATATCTGGAAGGAGTAAACATGGAGAGAAGGGAGGATTTGTTTAGGCAACCACGGGGGAGAATGGCTGGAAATGGGATAAGATAAAAAAGAAGTGAGGTTGATTAGCAGGAGAAGAGCATCTGAGGCAGGGAACAGACTGGAGGCAAACCTGCTGAAACCCCAGCACAGCACTGAGGCAAAGGGAGCAGAGCAAGCAGCCAGGGATCCTCAGCCCCGACAGCTTTTCCTCATTCCCAGGAACTGCTCCTTGTGAGGCAGACCCTGGAGCAGCCCCGGGGGAGGCACTGTCCCCTCCTGCAGCCCCCACACACCCAGCGACCCCAGGGTGTCACTGTCACCGAGGGTGGCTGCTGTGTCCAGCCAGGCACAGAAACGCTGGATCCAAGCCCAGGGATATCCCAGCTCTTCCACAGCCAGGAAAAGAGAGAAGAGCTCGGGATGAGCCCTGACCCACCCTCTCCTGTAATATGGCAAATAAAACAGCAAGGAATGGCCACCACTGGTCACCACGGGAGCCCAAACACATTTCCCTGCCTTTTGTGGGGACACTGCCCCTGCAGAGCCACACAGGCACAGCAGAGCCCAGGGAGGGGACAACCAACCTCCCCCTGCCCTGCACAGCACCAGCACCCCCAGCCAGGGGAAGGGCCAGCCCTGGCCCCTGCTGTGCTGCCCACCAGCCCCCCCAGCTCTGGCTGCAGCCAAAGCTCCGTGGGGACGCTGGGACACGGCTGCTGATGTTATCCAAGGTGATGGGAAAGGCAGAGCAGAACCCGGGGAGCTCCAGGGATGCCGGGCTGGCTCCCTCCCCTGGGAAGGGCTGTCTCCCCTCGTTATGGTCACATCTGCCTGGCCCCAGCCCTGTCCTGCTGCTGCCCAGCCCCAGCCACGCACACGTGTGGTGTTACATAAAATTCAGAGACAAAGCAGCAGGGAAATGCTGGCTCCAGTGCTGGCTTCACCTTCTCCTGCCCAAAACGTTCCCTCAACACAGGAGCACCCCAGAGCAGCAGCTCCCTGTGACATTTGGCACCCAAATGTTCACAGCACAGCCCTGAGATGCACAGGCACTTCCAGGAACATTTCCAGGGATGGAGCAGCCACAGCTTCTCTCATTTCCCTCAAAGGGAAGAATTTCTCCCCAACATCCCATCTAACCCTGCCCTCTGGCAGTGGGAAGCCATTCCCCCTGTCCTGTCACTCCAGGCTTTGTCCAGAGTCCCTCTCCAGCTCTCTTGGAGCCTCTTTAGATACTGGAAGGGGCTTCTCCTCTCTTGCTGGGTTTGGGCACGTCCTCCCTCAGCCTAAATCCCAGTCAAACCTGGAGGGAGTCACCTGGAGCTTTGAGTCCTTCCCCGTTTGACTTTCACATAAACCTCGTAACCTGGTTTGTGCAAGCTCTGTGTCATTTGGAGCTTCCTGACCTACACCTAAAATTATTTCTCCTGATGGGAATATCCAAAATGAGGTTTCAATGACAAAAGTTTAAAAAACCCCACAGGTTATTTGGCAAAGTGGTATTCAGTGCTTAAAACCTTTCCACGGGAGCAGGGGTGGGTGAAGGCAGAGGCTGAGCTCGGCCCTCACTGCCCAGCCAGGGTCAGCCACTGTCACCTGGGTCAGGCACGGCCTTCCAGGACAAACACCCAGCCCCAGCACTGCTATTTAGGCCGAATTACATCCAGTTTTGTCTCAGCTCAATGCAGAAATCCAATTGCTCCCAGTGCTAATATGATTTGATAAATACTTTGAACCAACATAACTTCATTGCTGAGCTGCTGATTCAATCCAGGTCCCAAACCCATCGTGACCTTGATTTCATGGCCTGATCACAACCAGCCTTTAATGAAATTACAGCACTTGAGCTTCCTTGGTGATTGTTTAATCTTAATATTGTTTTCATTCCTCTTCATCACAGATGTGAAGTGAATGGAATTGGTTTGCTCTCCTGGTTTTCAACACAGGTCAAGCCCCATCTCAGCCACTCCAGGAGGAAGAGGAGCCATCTGAGGCTCTCAGCCCTCACTCCTTGTGTGGAGCAGCAGCTCAGGACTGATTCATGAGGGATAAAAGCCTGGCTTAATGTGACACTCAGCAGCAACAACCCCCAAGCACAGCACTGCTCCTGACCGTGGCAGACAGGGCTTGGGAGCAGGGACATCACCCCTGCATCCTCTGGGAGCTGGGACAACACCCCTGCATCCTCTGAGAGCTGGGACATCACCCCTGCATCCTCTGGGAGCAGGGACATCCCCCCTGCAGCCTCTGGGAGCTGGGACATCACCCCTGCAGCCTCTGGGAGCTGGGACATCACCCCTGCATCCTCTGGGAGCTGGGACAACACCCCTGCAGCCTCTGGGAGCTGGGACATCACCCCTGCAGCCTCTGGGAGCTGGGACATCACCCCTGCATCCTCTGGGAGCTGGGACAACACCCCTGCAGCCTCTGGGAGCTGGGACATCACCCCTGCAGCCTCTGGGAGCTGGGACATCACCCCTGCATCCTCTGGGAGCTGGGACATCACCCCTGCATCCTCTGAGAGCTGGGACATCACCCCTGCATCCTCTGAGAGCTGGGACATCACCCCTGCAGCCTCTGAGAGCTGGGACATCACCCCTGCATCCTCTGGGAGCTGGGACATCACCCCTGCAGCCTCTGGGAGCTGAGACATCACCCCTGCATCCTCTGGGAGCTGGGACATCACCCCTGCAGCCTCTGGGAGCTGGGACATCACCCCTGCAGCCTCTGGGAGCTGGGACATCACCCCTGCAGCCTCTGAGAGCTGGGACATCACCCCTGCAGCCTCTGGGAGCTGGGACATCACCCCTGCAGCCTCTGAGAGCTGGGACATCACCCCTGCAGCCTCTGGGAGCTGGGACATCACCCCTGCAGCCTCTGGCACCTGGAGCTGGTTCAGAGCTGTGTGAGCTGCCCAGGCTGCAAACCTGAGGTGCTTTAACTCCTCAGCCACTTAATGCTGCAAGACTCATCCTCGTCTGGAAAAGTCCACAAAACCAGCACGAGCCAGTGGCCAGTGACTGCGGACAGGCCCGGACCAGCTCTGTCCACGCAATGAGGGGCTGATGCAGCTCAGGAGAAGCCTCCTGCAGGAGTCTGGGAGCATCACAGCCCCTCAGCCCCCTGCTCCAAAGCCACTGCTGGGTGCAGTCCCTGCTGAACTCCAGCATTTATTTCTGCTTTATAAAGGAGAACAGCTGAATTGAGCAGCTGAGGTGTTTGGGCTGTTGCTGAGCTCTCGGATTGATTTAGCAGTGCCCAGACCAGGGCTGTCCTGTGCCAAAACCAGGGCCTGGGTGGCCCCAAACCCGCTCTCACTCTGGGAAATGTTACATAAACCCGGAGGTCCCTGCAGGACAGTCCTGCTGCTGCCACCACATGTCTCCGTGGCAGGTGATGACAAGATGTGGTCACTCCACAAGTGGTGCAGAGGCAGAGAGGAGCAGTTCTGCTTCCCAGAGCATTAAATATGAAGGAAGATGATGACAGAGCATCAGACTCCTGGCTGGCAGCTGCCCCAGCAGCTTCACAGGGATGAGCCTCCAGAAGAGCAAGATGTTATTGCTGCCTCCAAGGAGGTGACACTTCAGCAGCAGCAGCTTCTCCCACGAGGAGAGAAGGGAGCAGCCACAGCCCAGCAGGGGACTCCAGGCAGCCCTGGCTGATGGGTCTGTGGTCCCCAGGCACCAGCCTGGTGCAGCTGTCAGCATCCCAAAGCCATCCCCAGGTGCTTGAGCAGACCACCACAGGTTTGGCAAGTGGCCACAGGGGTGGCTTTGGGCCAGTTCCACAAACCAGGCTGAGGAAAGCAAAGCCCCACAAAGCTCTGTGCGTGCTCCTGATCCACTCAAGCCTGGTTTCACCTCCTCAAAGCCCAGTTTCAGCTCCCCAAAACCCAGTTTCACCTCCTCAAAGCCCAGTTCCCGCTCATCAAAGCCCAAAACAAGGCTCTGTCCTCAGCACCAACACTCACACAGTTCCAGGCTGGACTCCCTCTCTCTCCAGTGCCCAGACAAGTAAAACACTGCCCAGGGTGGCCCCAAACACTTTTTTTATCTGCTGAGGAAACACCAGCCTGCAGTCAGCAGAGAAGAGAGGGGAAGTGCCCTCTTGGCTGCATTCAGCAATTTTAACTTTGTGTTCAGATCTAAGGCAAAGCAAACCCCTGCCGAGCACAGCAGAATCACAGAATATTCTGAGCTGCAAGGGTCTCATAGCTCTGTAAGCTCAAAAGCCATCAGAAGGCTTTTTTGGAGATAAGCACTTCCTAAACACTTAGTGCTGGAAGATTAAAGGGAATGAGTGTCTGATCCTGTTTCCCTGCCCGGGGAGCTGTGCTAGCAGGGCTGTCCCATCCCTGCCACATCCCAGCAGGAGCCTCAGCCCTCCCTCCATCCCTCCAACCTTCTGGGATGGGGATCCCTGCCCCAGCTTTGGCAGGACAGGGCTGTCCCTGGCAGCAGCTCTCGTGGGGGTGACAGAGGTTTGATCCCCGTGTCCCCCCATGCTGGGCTCGGGGCTTTCCTGGCTCAGCAGGAATTTTAAAGCTGGGACTTGTGGAAATGCCAGGCTCAGAAGTGGTTTCATCTGCTCAGCTCTGGAGAGCACAGCAGAGCCCCCAGCACAGCAGGATGGGCATGGAGGAGCGTGCTGGCAGCTCCCAGTTCTGCTCCAGCAGCTCCCAGTCCTGCTCCAGCACCCCCAGTCCTGCTCCAGCACCCCCAGCCCTGCTCCAGCACCCCCAGTCCTGCTCCAGCACCCCCAGTCCTGCTCCAGCATCCCCAGTCCTGCTCCAGCATCCCCAGCCCTGCTCCAGCACCCCCAGTCCTGCTCCAGCACCCCCAGCCCTGCTCCAGCATCCCCAGTCCTGCTCCAGCATCCCCAGCCCTGCTCCAGCATCCCCAGTCCTGCTCCAGCACCCCCAGCCCTGCTCCAGCACCCCCAGTCCTGCTCCAGCATCCCCAGTCCTGCTCCAGCATCCCCAGCCCTGCTCCAGCATCCCCAGTCCTGCTCCATCAGTGATCCCGAGTGGGATCCGTGGCTGCCCCGAGTGCCACAGCCCCCTGGCACTGCCAGGACATGCCCTGGGTGCTCCTCAGTGGGACCCAAGGCTGCCTCCAGCTTTGTGGGGAGCTCTGAGTCCCCCCGTGCCCACCCCTGAGCGCAGCCCCCGGGAGGGACCACACACAGCATCACACATCACACCCATCACACCGCTCTGATTCACTGCAGCCACCCCCAGCACCGCCCCCACGGCTGGGGGAAGGGGCACAGGCACAGAAATCACACACCAGAACACGTCCCAGAACACCCTCCTGGGGACAGAACACCCTCCTGAGGGGGAGAAAACCCTCCTGGGAAGGCTGGATCAGGAATTCAGGATCCCTTGGAGCCATTCCCGAAGGCAAAGGGTAAAAGCAGCTCCAGCCTCTCTCTGCCCATGGGAACAGCCCGTTCCCAGCGCTGCCACCCCCTCCCACCCACAGCTCCCCATCCCACCGGCACCCCCAGAGCTGCTGAGCCCCTTCCTCTAAAGAGAGCAGCAAATCCTTGCCCAGGGGTTTGCCAAGCACCCCCCGTGTCCCCAGTCCTACCTGCAGCTCCTTGTCCGAGTATTTCTGTGGGTTCTTGCTGCCCTGGCTCTTCTTGCGAAGTTTCTTCAGCTCTGCCTGGCACTTGTCCAGGGAGTCCCCCTTGCTCCTCTGCTCTGTCTGGTATTTCTTCAGCGCAGCCTGGATGAGACAGGAGAAAGTTCTGAGCCTTGGCTGCAGCTCCTGCTGCCACGGGGTGACAGGAACCAGCAGAGCCCCTGGCAAAGGGGGATTCCCCGAGAGCAAACAGGGGACAAGGCTGCCCTGGGCATGGTGACACAGGGACCTGCCTGTAACTGGGGCAGGAGCTGTGACATGGCATGGCATGGCATCCCCCAGGAGGGAGCAGAGCATGGGGGACACCCAGGGACACCCAGCAGGGGATGGGGGACACCCAGGGGACACCCAGGGACACCCAGCAGAGGATGTGGGACACCCAGGGACACCCAGCAGGGAGCAGGGACACCCAGGGACCCCCGGGGCCAGGGCTGTGCCAGACTCACACACACAGAACTCACACTCAGGTACCGGGAGTCCAGCTCCACCTTCTGCTCCAGCTGCGTCAGGAGCTCGTTGTGGAAGGACTTGAGCTGCAGGGAGAAAGAAAACACACAGTGCTTGGGGAGGAAGGGCAGAGCCTGCCTGGGGAGCTGCAGGTGGCACAGGGAGGGCACCGGGGCAGGGCTGAGAGCAGAGAGGGACGGGCTCAGAGAGGGCCCAGCAGGGCTGAAGAGGATCCCAAGCTCCTTTGGAGCTTAGCAAATCCACGGCAGAGGGGCTGGTGTCATCTGGACAAGGCACAGAAAAGCATTTTCCACCACCAGGGACCCTGGCACGCCAGGCTGGGCACTCACCATCTCCTCCAGCTGGTTCTGGATCTGCCTGTGCACCTCTGCCATCTGGAAGAGCACATCCCCTGCAGAGACAGGACACGGAGGGTTTGAGGGGACACCAGGGGACACCCCAGGGCTGGGGCAGGCAGCACCCTGCTGGCAAGGAGGAGTCCCCAGACAGAGCCGGGGGGCTCCTGTGGTACCCCCGTGCCCACCCTGGGGAGCTGCAGTGAGCCAGTGCTCACCTGAGCACACAGGTAAACCTCGTGAGGCAGGAAGCAGCAGCAGGACCCCAGCACCAGGGCAGCCCCTGTTCCCCGGGGCCAGCACAGGGACAGACACAGCCCTGGCACTCAGAGCAGGACACAGGACACAGGACAAGCCCTGGGGTCCCCACTGCAGCCAGGGAATCCCAGCGCTGCTCTGCCTCTTCCTTTCATTTTTCTTTTCCAGTGCAGGACTGCAGCCCCGGTGCTGCTCCTGGAGGAAGGGCTGTGTCCTGGCTCAGCAGGAGCCCCAGACACACACAGGAGCATCTTTAGGAACAGAGCCAGCACTAAGAGCCCCGTGTCTGGATCAGAGCGAGCCCTGGGGACAGCCCAGCTCTGTCAGCTCTTTGCAGGGCTGAGTTTGGAAGCTTTTCCTTCCAGCATGGCAGATTTTAGCTTCCCAAGAGGCTCCCAATCTCTCTGGAGCTGTTTGCAAATGAAAGCCAGCATCTCGCTGGGGCAAGGGAGCGAGTGGGAGCCTCTCCCAGCACAGCTGGTGCAGCTGGGTCAGCCCCAGCCTGTCCCCCCACATCCCTGGGCACATGTACCATGTCCCAGCCGAGTGTCAACACCCCCAGCTGGCCAGGAACCACCTGCCTCAGCACTGCTTTGCTCTCCTGGCTGGAGCAATCCGTACTTTGCACCATACAAACCTTTCTGCAAACATTAAAATCCGAGCCCTTGGCAGGACCAGCCGCTGTGCTGCGGTGCCAGACCCGGCTGTGGCACAGGCTGGTGGCAGGGCCAGTGTCCCTCTGTGTCCCCCGAGAGAGCAGCAGTGCCCAGGGTGTCCCACCAAGCGGGAGGTGAGCAGAGCTCTGCCCTGCCCCAGGAGGACACAGCGTGCCCAAATCCCCACCGAGCCGGCCTCGGCTTTTCCAGGCTGTTCTGCAGGTGCTGAGCCCTCACCCCCAGGCCAGCACACACGTCCTGCGGTGTCACACGTGAGCAGGGACATCAAGGCAAGGGGTCACCGGCACAGCAGAGCCAGGAAATCGCTCCTGCTTGGGCTGCCACAGCTCAATGGTGGGAAGTGCCTGAATTCCCAGTGCAAGGAGGCCCCGGGTGGGTCACAGCGAGGTGCCTTTGTCAGGGTATCAATGCAAGGGTGGATCTCTCTTTATTCCCAAAGCTCACACCACCCCCTGGCCCTCTCCTTCCCGTTTGGCTGGAGTGGAAATCCTGGGAATGCTGGCTGGAGACTCTGGCCACTGTCACAGAGCAGGGACTGGGACACCCAGAAATGACAGCCCCGTCCCCAAATGCAGCCCTGGGTACCCCTGTTTGGGACAAGAGGGCTCTGCCTGTTCCTCTCCCAGGGACTTGGCCCGTTCCCAGCACCAGGGTGGCTCGTGGTGCACTCTCAGCACTGATATCCATCTTTTGGGTTCAGCTTTCTCCTGCTGCCACCCCCTCGGCTCCTCCAGCCCCACATCAAAGGCAGCAGGGCACGGAGCCTTTCCCACAGCACAGCCTGGCCGTGTCCCAGCCTGGCCAGGGGACTCTGCTGTCCCCCCAGCCCAGCACCACGGGGTGGCAGGAAGGCAGCTGGATGTCTGCCCAGAGCCTCCCCAGCTTCCTGCAGAGCCTCTCCCCAGCTCCAGGCTCCCCACCACCACTGGAAGCCTCACTGGGCAGCAGGATTTGAGTTAAATCCCCTAAAAGCAGCAGCAGGGTGTGAATTCCCGCAGGGCACCCTGCACACAAAACCCTACAGCCCATGTGGGACTAACAGACATCACCCCAAACCCAGCCCAGGGATGAAATTCAGCTTTGACTAAGGGATACCAAGGTAGCTGGAAAGCCTAAATAATCCAAAATTCGACTTGGATGGCACTGTGCCAGGGGTTCCACCGTGAAATTCCTGGGTGGCAGGGCTGGGAGCGGGCACAGGGCACACGCCCTGGCAGCAGCACAGCCACCCACGCCAGGGGCGTTGTGCATCAGCTGCCAGAGGAATTTGTAAATAAAACACCTGAACTCGCGGTGTGCAGCAGGACAGCAGCTCAGGGCACCGCGTGAGCCAAAACACACATCCTGCAGGTGAAGGAGCCCCGGGTGCAGCATCTCAGCTACACCCAGAGGTACAAACAGAGCAGGGGCCGGAGGCTGAGCTGGGATCTGTCCCCTCCCCGCAGGCTGCCGAGCACTGCGGGAGCTGGGCTGACTCACAGTATCGCTCTGCGAGAAGAACTCCAGCAGCTCTTGCGGGCCCTTCCCTTCCACACCCAGCCCACAACGGGCAAACAGGTTGTTCCACATCCCTCCCCTCCCTGCTGGAGCCAGCTGCCCCTCCAGAAGGTGAAGCAGTGGGGACCCAGCTCTCAAGGGTTGGCTTTGGAGTTGTCAGAGACTCAAGGTTATTTCTTTTTACTCCCTCTCTCTAAAACAGGATGTGGGCCATTTCTAATAAAAATACCAACTATGCACAAAGCAGGATCGCTCAGAGGCTGAACTTGTGCAGGGCTGCAGCAGCCCAGGCCGGCCTGAAGGGCAGCAGGAGGTGGTGGCCAGTGGCCAGGGGACCATCTCCCTGCCCCAGCTCCTGGGGTCAGGACTTGGGCACATCCCCTAAAAACCAGCCAGCAATAATTCTGCTCACACAACACCTCCGTGCTGATGCAGCCAAATTTAAGGCAAAACCAAGTGTAGGGAGAGGTGGCACTTGGGGGGCACAGTTTAATGGGGCACAGTTTAATGGGGCACAGTTTAATGGGGCACAGTTTAATGGGGCACAGTTTAATGGGGCACAGTTTAATGGGGGCACAGTTTAATGGGGCCACAGTTTAATGGGGCACAGTTTAATGGGGCACAGTTTAATGGGGCCACAGTTTAATGGGGGCACAGTTTAATGGGGCACAGTTTAATGGGGCACAGTTTAATGGGGCACAGTTTAATGGGGCCACAGTTTAATGGGGGCACAGTTTAATGGGGCACAGTTTAATGGGGCACAGTTTAATGGGGCACAGTTTAATGGGGCCACAGTTTAATGGGGCACAGTTTAATGGGGCCACAGTTTAATGGGGCACAGTTTAACGGGGGGCTCTGTGGGCTCATTGATCCTGAGTGATCCCAACCTGCCCCAAGGCTCACAGAGCCAGCACAGAGCAGCTCCCCAGTGCCAGGGAGCCCTCCCAGCCCAGCCACCATTGCCTGTGACAGCTGGCAAGATCCGTGTGCAGTGGGAAGGAGACGAGTGTGGGGAAACAATCATCTCCTCCACGCTGACTCATCCCTTTCCTCTCTCTCTCTCCACAAGGGTTTCACTTCTGCCAGCCCCAGAGGACTGGGCGATGTGCTGATAATTCATCAGCCCCGCCTGGCACAGCTCGAGGCGTTTCTCATTTGCTTTTTAAGAGACCGGGTAAAGGGAAAAGCAGAAGCTTCCCAAGGCGCCCCAGCCTGGGTTCCCATTTCCCGGCTCCCTCAGTCCTTTCACCGGGGAAACATCAGAGCCTGGGATGTTCTGTGCCCCCCGAGCCCCCCTGGCTGGGGCCGGTCCTGGATCTGTCACAGGATGCACAGCCCAGTGAGTCCCCAGTGCTGTGGCAGGAGCTGTACTGGTGGCGCTGGTTAATTAAACACCCTCACACTGCCCAGCCTGGCCCCCCATGATCCCATCCCTGCAGCAGCTCCAGAGGGGAAGCAAACACCTCCAGGACCTGGAGCTGGGCACACACCCAGCCAAAACCCCTCTTCAAATCTGCCAAACTCCTTAAAGCCCCTCCTCAACCCTGCCAAACTCCCCAAACCCCTCCTCAACCCTGCCAAACTCCCCAAACCCCTCCTCAACCCTGCCAAACTCCCCAAACCCCTCCTCAACCCTGCCAAACTCCCCCAAACCCCTCCTCAACCCTGCCAAACTCCTTAAAGCCCCTCCTCAACCCTGCCAAACTCCCCAAACCCCTCCTCAACCCTGCCAAACTCCCCCAAACCCCTCCTCAACCCTGCCAAACTCCCCAAAACCCCTCCTCAACCCTGCCAAACTCCTTAAAGCCCCTCCTCAACCCTGCCAAACTCCCCCAAACCCCTCCTCAACCCTGCCAAACTCCCCAAACCCCTCCTCAACCCTGCCAAACTCCCCCAAACCCCTCCTCAACCCTGCCAAACTCCTTAAAGCCCCTCCTCAACCCTGCCAAACTCCCCCAAACCCCTCCTCAACCCTGCCAAACTCCCCCAAACCCCTCCTCAACCCTGCCAAACTCCCCCAAACCCCTCCTCAACCCTGCCAAGCTGCCTCCAGTGCTGCTGGCTGGCAGAAAGCAGCCCATGGGCACTCACATCCCCCTCCATCCCCCCCAAAAAAGGAGGGAGCATCCCTGCAGGATCCTTGCCAGGCTCAGGTGGGGATCCTGGAAGTTGTCACCATCACCAGGGAAGGTGAAACCCAGACGTGTCACACTTCTGCCACACGTTGGGAGCCCCAGCCAGGCCACATGGTCCTCACAGATGCTCATTTCCAACCCTCCAGCACCCACAGGTTGGTGGGAATGAGCCTTGGCAGGTGGGGAGGCAGCAGAAAAGCCCCGTCCTAGAGGGGCTCGTCTTGTGTTTCTGCACCCTCAGCAAACCCATTCCTGCAGCACAAAGCTGTCACCCACAAGGTGTTAAATGCATCGTTAAGCCCAAATTTAAAGGATCACCAAAAAGATCTCGGCTCCCAGCCAGGAGCTCACCTCCACACCAGGGACACTGCCACAAATCACAGGGAAATATTTTTTTCCTGGAGTTCTGTGCCAGCCTGGGCACTGCTCTGGCTGGTTCCCAGTGGGCACCAGCAGCTCTGCTGGTCCCAAATCACTCAGAGCCAGCACAGCTCCAGCAGTCCCCGATCCCCCAGGGGCTCCAGGGTGACCTCTGCCACTGTGGGATCTTTATCTGCACCTCCAGGAAGCATCTACCCAAAACAACCACAAATCCAATTAACAGATTAATCCCCGCTCCCAGAGGATGTGCTGCAGCACAAAACCTCTGAAGCACCAGGACAGACCCTGGAGATGCAGGGGAGATCCTGGATCCCTGGAAATGTCCCAGACCAGGGCTTGGAGCAAGCTGGGATAGTGGAAAGTGTCCCTGCCCATGGCAGGGGTGGAGCTGGATGAGCTGTAAAATCTCATCCGAGCCATGAAGGTGCCATTTCCCGATTCCATTGTGGAAATAAAAAGCCATTATGTGCCGGGGGCTCCTTCCAGCTCAACAATGGCTGAGTAATGACTGCTGTGTCACCCGGAGCAGGGTGACACTCAGCCAAGGGACCTGCCAGGAACAAAATCCACCTGCAGCCCTGGAGGTGCTTCCTGCAGGTGCTGCTCAGCCCCAGCATCCCGGGGGGGGGCGAAATCTCCTCCATCTCTGCTCAGCAGGAGCAGAAAACCCCTTTCCATGACTTTGCCATGGCCTGGTTTTCCAGAAGGACAAAAGAATTCGACATCTTGAGCAGCATCCAAGGGACCCAGGCAGGAGCTGGGCTGGGGCCAAAGTCACCTGAGGACTCTTGCAGGAGGCTGGAGCTGCTTGGGAGGGGCTGCAAAACCTTCCCTGGTCACACAGAGGCTCCTCACGGCAGCTGATCCTCCCCAAAAACACCACAACCACCAAGGGGGTGAAGAACAGCCCGAGGAGCCTCTCAGGGGCCCCCACCTTTGGGTGGGCACAGCCCTGATCCCCAATAGCAGGGAACTGCACAGAACCAACCCTGCTGCTGCTCAGAGCACCCCTGGGGGGGGGAACACCCCAAACTCCAGCTCTGGGGTCCAGACAGGACCCCCCAGACACCTGGAGCTGAAAACTCAGCCCCCAGAGCCGATTAGAGCTCGAGTGCATTATTGTTGTTATTATGGCCACTTCTCCATTCCCACACGGGATTATCCTGTCTGCACACAGTTCCCAAAATCTGATGGGGAATTCAGAAAAAATGCACAGTGCTAAGCAGCCCCAGGGGCTGAGGGCAGAGCAGGGCTGCTCTGTGTGCCACCACACAAACCTCGTGTGCCACACGGGACACCAGGAAAGCTCCCAGGTCAGGGGAGGGGCTCTGGAGGGACAACACTTCTCTCAGATTTTTGTCCATGGAGGCTGGGAGTGGGAGCTGCAATCCTGACCAAAGCACCCCGTGGTCTTGGCTGACATCTTGCAGCAGTTTTCCCCATAAACTCATGGAAGAAAATCCATGGGGGGCACAGCATTAATGGAAGCAGCATTAAAAGAATTCCTGCTTACTGTTCTAGAATGAATTGCCCATGCCTGGAAGTGTTGGATGGGGCTTGCAGCACCCTGGGATGGTGGGAGGGGTCCCTGCCCTGGCAGGGGGGCACTGGATGGGCTTTAAGGTCCCTTCCAGCCCAAACCAGGCTGGGATGCTCGGAAATAAAATAACCCAGAGCCCGTTTCTGGCACGATCAGCATTCCCAGCGATAAGGCAAAGGTGTTCCCAGGAAAAGCTGCAGCTCTGGCGAGCACAGCCCCGACCCAGAGCATTCCCAGCCCCTGTTTACACATCTGTGGGAGGGGGCTGTGTCCCAGCTGTTATCAGCTCCACTGAGCTGCAGCCAGAAATTTTATCTCGACTTTCTCCTGCCCGGAGCAGCTGCCACAGCAAATATCAGCAGAGCACGAGGCTGAGCTGCCAGGAGCCTCCCTGGGATGTGTCCACACCAGGAGCAGTGATTTGGAAACATTTGGAACCCCAGAACACTCGAGCCACACACGGGGGAGACAGCACCAGGGACATCAAACCCTTTTCCTTCAGTGAGGAACCAGGGCCAGAAGTCCCCAAATCCAGGTTGGAAGTGTGAACAACTGAAGATCCAGCAGGGTGAGGGGGGTCCCCAAGCTCCTGCCCCCGAAATTCCCTTGCAGGAGGGCAGAGCTGGGTGTCCCTCAGCCCCAGAGAGGCTGAGGCAGCTCCTCGCAGGCTCTGCAGCACACAGGGCTCTTTGTTTTATTTATTAAACAGAAGCAGATTGCTCCAGGCAGCTTTAATCCACGACTCGGTTTCCATAGACACTTTACTGCTTTCCCAGCACAATTCTGAGCAGCAGCAGGGCTGGGGGGGAGCGGGGTCTGACACCAAACCCAGAGCCCAGGGGCTGCTCCCCGGCTCCTTCAGCCTTCGGAGTCGTTTCAGCTCAAGCTCTCTGTTAATTGCCTGCCCCGGAGAGACGCTTTAATGAGCACTTTGCCATCGCTGCTGAGCCAGAGCTGCGGGAGGGATGGAGGAGGAGGAGGAGGAGGAGGGGTTCACCTGGGACTGCACACACACGAGACCAAGCCCCATCTCACTCCATGAGAGCCTTAACAAGGTGCAGCATCCCAGGGGGAGAACTGGGAGAGACCCCTGGAACCACGGGGGGAGAACTGGGCGAGACCCCTGGAACCACGGGAGGAGAACTGGGAGAGACCCCTGGAACCACGGGGGGAGAACTGGGGGAGACCCCTGGAACCACGGGGGGAGAACTGGGGGAGACCCCTGGAACCACGGGGGGACAACTGGGAGAGACCCCTGGAACCACGGCTGTGAGGAGGGAGGGCACAGGAGGGTGTTTGGGCAATAGGAACACTGGAAAAGCAGCTCCCAGAGGATTTAGTGGGGAAATAAGTGTGAGAAAGGGGAAGGAGGCAGCGTCACAGCTCGTGATGTTTGCCATGGATTGGGCAAACACCAGTCCCTGGCTGTGGGCACAGGGAGGCTCCAGCAGGGCACAGGGTGACCCTGTCCAGCACAGCCCCTGCCCCTTCCCACAGCCCTCCCTCTCCAGAGGCCCCTGATGGGCAGCTCAGCCCCAGCTCACAGCCAAAATCTGCTCCTCTGAGCAGAATCCAGCACGAAGCTGCTCCCCAAAAACACACTGAGAGCACCCGGGGCTTTTCCAAACTGCATTAACAGGAAATACAGAGACACTGGGACAAGGCAGGAGCAGCTCCACACTGAGCTCGTCCTCCCCAGCAGCACCAAAGCTCTGCCCCATTCCCGGGCTGGGAATCTGCAACTCCCCCGAGCAGCAAACCGGGGACTTACCCAATTCCTTCGACCCTTGGCTTTCACTGGCCAACTCTCCCATCTTCACCAGAGCATCAAAGTACCCTTTGGCTGCGTATGTCATGCCTAAAAAGCACCAAAAAACGGAGGTGATGTTCTCCTCGCTGGCTGTTAGAACTTCTGGGGCACCGAGGAGATGCTGGGCACTGAAAGAGGCACCACCTCAAAGGGCTAAACCCCACGGGGAGGGAGCACACAACAAACAGAGGAAAGGCGAGCACAGAAGGCTGGAGCAGGGAGATTACAGGGTAATTTAGGATTAAAAAAGGTACGTGCAGGACTGTGGTGATTTTCATTGCAGTGCAAGCATCAGGCTGCTAATGCTGCTCAGAGAAATCACTGTGGAATAATTGAATATCACAGACTTTCATTATAGTTCAGCCCTGTTTGTTGACATTCCAGCTACACACTTGACTCTAATCAGATAAGCAGGGGGTTTCCTCTAATCACAGCACACGCTGTACAGCCCCAGCTCCAGCCTTCCAACTCTGCTCTGCCTCTGGGCTCTGCCTTCCTCCAGCTGCCCCCCAGCTCGGGGATCCCAGGGCAAGGACGAGCCAAGTTCAAAATTACAGGAAGATCCTTGGCTCTGCAGCGTTTTCACAGCAGGGATGTGGGAAAAGCACAAGGCCAGGGATCACACTGCCTGTCCCCAGTGCACACATCCAGCTCCCAGGTAATCACAGCTGAGCTAGCAGGACAATAGCTCAGAAGAATAAACGGAAAGCACAGTCCCAAGGGTAAAAGCACCCCCAAACCGTGACCCCCACTGTGCTGGCACCCTCAGGAATTTCTGGGCTTGTTGAGGCTGCCCTGTGCCCCTTCCCTGGGGATCAGAGTCCACAGTCCTGAGCACTGGACCGGGCTGGGGTCACAGCTGGGTGAGCCATTAAATCCCAGTTCAAACCAGTGCCAGCACTGCGTGCAGGGCACCTGGGAACAGGGGGTGGGATTAAAAATCCTCATGGAAACAACCCCTGGCTTGTGGGAAAGAAAATGTGCTGCAGGCAGGGAGCAGGAGCAGAGATCCTTCCCAAAGGTCAGGTCCCAAACCCCAGCACTGCAGGGCAGGAGACACCAAAAGGGTTTTCCCTGCTGGCTGAAGATGATGACAGACTCTCCCCCACGGGCATTTGCACTGGGATTATTCCAAAATAAAATCCAGGAGACACGTGCAGCTCTGGAGGGAGCAGAGCCCTCCCTGGGAAAACACAGCTCGGGGTTGAGCAAAGCTTAAACCTCCTTAAAACGCAGCTGAGGAGGGCCCAGGCAGTGCACAAAGCCAGTTTAAGTCAAAAGAGTCAATTTTGGGGTTTAATCAATTCCGAGCTTCCTTTTGATCACTTAAACCTTCACCTCCCTAATGGCTCCCAATAGGATCCTGCATTCCCAATCAAGAGCTGCCATCAACACTTTCAGGCTTTTCCCTTCTCTTCATTCTTCTGGGCAATTTAAACATTTCATAAACACCTCTTTAAACAAAGCTTAAAACCTCAATTCTCAGTATTTTAAACAAACATTTAAAGATGAACTGTTTGGAGATGTGTTTTGTTATCCCGCTGCCTCCCAACGTTTTGTCCCTGGAATCCCTCCCCCATCCATGGCCTTCCACATCCCAGCGTGGTCCAAGAACCATCCTCCCATGGGGACAAGGAACTTTTCAGCAAAACCCCAACGATTTTCCACAAAAAACAAAGGTTTTCCAGCTTTCCCCCCGTCCCTGGCAGCCCCGGGGTCACTTACTTGCTAAGGCTTTTTCATAGGTCTTCCCCATAGAAATGAAATTCCTGAGGCTGGGGTTGAACTGCTCCATGATTGTCTAAAGGGAAGAGAACATTGCTGGGATTAGCAGGGGTGGTGGGAAGTGAACAGCTCCATGCTCAACTCTGTCCTGACAAACACAAAAAAAAAAAAAGCCAAAAAATCCTCCCAGCTCGCTGGAAGATGCCCCAGGATCCTCCCTCATCCATCCCTGAGGAAAACCAAGCTGGGTTTGAGGGGTTCTGCAGTGCCCCAGCAGAGGAAAGTGAATGCCCCAACCAGAAAATCACCAGGTCTGGCAAAAATCCTCATAATAACAACTGTGAGTGTCTGTCTGGGGCAGCAGCAGCCCTCGGAGCAGGCAGGGAGGTGACCCAGGAGCTGGGGGATGGTGGCAGGTGATGTCCCACCCCTGGCACGGCCACGGAGAGCAGCACCAGCCCAGCCCACCACGGACAGACAGGAAGGGCTGGAGAGCAGAATTCCAGATGTGCAGCCAGGTGTGAGCCCGAGCAGAGCCCCCAGCACCCCCTGAGCCGTGCCGGGAACCACACCTGGGTGCCCCAGCCCCTGGGGGCACTGCCCACCTGCCCAAAGGGCACCCACAGGAGGGGCTGAGCACGGGCAGCAACGCCTGAGCTGCTCCCAGCCCCCGGCGGAGGTGGGGGAAGCAATAATCGGATCAGGGGCGAGGAGAAGGGCTCTTTGTGCGCTGGCCCTGCAGCCACAGCCCTCCCTGGCAGTGCCCGCAGCGATCCCAGCCTCCATTCCCTCCTGGGGATCCTCGGGATGCTCCAGCCCCCGCGCTGATCCCAAACCCTGCTGCCCCACCTTGGGGACACCTCCCTGCCAAGGTGCCCCCAGAAAATGGAGCTCAGAGCCTGGATGTCCCCGAGGAGGGACGCACAGAGGGGATTCCTGCTGGGAACGGGGGCTCTGCACCCCCAGGCTGCTGGCAGAGCCCCACCCCGGGCAGGGAGGGAAGGCAGGCAGCCACTTACAGGGAATAAGCTGATTAAGCATCTGTCACCTCATCGGAGGCTGCCCCTACACTATAAAGCTCATTTTCTGCCTGAGGCATTTTTATCCCAGTTCCTGCTGCCCAGCCCTCGAGTCTGACAGCTGAATTTTCTCCACACGAGTGCAGGGCTCAGGCAGAGCCCTCCCGGTTCCACACAGCTCCTTTCGGGTTCCTCCGGGCAGGACTCTGGGTGGGGCACCCAGCAGAGGGGTGGCATCAGCCCAGTGCGGGCATTTCAGCAGGAATCCTGGTAATCCTTCAGGCTGGGGTGGCTGCAGGGTCCCCAGCAGCCCCCCAGGTCCTCACAGCACCAGCCACAACTGCAAAGGGCAGGAGATGATGATTGACGAGGCTAATGAGGAGCTGCCCCGCTAATTAAGGCTGCAGGCCAGCAAGGCAGGGCCCCTGGCAGCAGTTTTGGGGCAGCTCCGAGCAGTTTGGTGGATGTGAAAGGAGAAAATGAACCTGTAGCAACAAGCCAGGTGTTCTCCAGCGTGTAGGAGACAATTGCACAGGAGTTAATTAGCAGTGGGGAGGATTGCTCCATCCTGCCCACATCACATCGAACTCCAGTCCAAAATCTGCCCGGAGAGCAGCTGGAGGTTGGGATCAGTGCCCACAGCAGGGACAGGGCCACGGACACGACCCCAACAACAGCCTCCAGCTCAGCCTGAGCACTCCGAGGCTGAACAGCGTTTCAGCAGCAGAAATGTTGGCAGAATTTCTGCAGGGAGGAGATTTTTCGGCGGTTTGCAGGTTCAGAGCAGTGTTTGTGTACGTGGATGTGCACAGGGATATGTAAATAGTGTGATTTTCTCAGCAGTGCCCGTGTAAACACATCGTCCTGAGCATGAAACCGAGGGAATTAATGATAGAACAGGATCCCCAGACAAAGCATCATCCAAAATTCAGCACATCTTGCCCAAACCACAGGGAGCCAAAGCACAGCCCAGCCCTGGCACTGCTCAGGGCAGGTCCTGCCCCCCACTGATCCACAAGAGATGTTTTAAAGCAGCAAATAAAGAGATAAAAGCCCCCAAAGGGTCTCACGGAGCAGCTGAAGGAGGGGGAAGGTGACTCTGTGCTGGCCAAATAAAATTCACCAACCCCCAGGAGGAAGTTTGCTGAAAGTGAATGTTTTTAAAACATTGTCTGGAGCCTCCAACAAAAACAGCCTGGCAGGATGAGAGCAGTGAAAAGGGCTCCTCACCCCAGAGATAAAAATAGCCTTTTCCAAGCCTTCCTCTCACTGCCAGGGTGGGAAGGGAAGGTGACTCCAGAGCCTTCACACCCCCCTCCAGGTGAGAGCCAAGGAGAAATTGTGGGAAATGAACAGATCTGAGCCATGGAATGCCTCAACAGCATCACCCCCCAAACCAGGGATGTGCTGGAGCTGCTCCCCTGGCAGCACAGGGCTCAGGGATGAGGGGCTCTGGCAGGGCTGTGCCCCACAGGAGAGGTGAATCCAGCTTTGCAGGACAGCAACAGCAAAGCAAATGTTCAGTAACACCGTGGCAGTGAAAGCAAATCTCATTCTCCCCAGATTTTGCCCCCTCAGCAGCACCCACAAGTTGTTTGCCTTCCATGGGCTGCCTGGGCAGAGTTCAGAAAAACACAGACACAAAACCTGGCAGCCAAGGCTTGAAAGAGCTTTGCTTTGTTCCACTGTGCTGAATTCCCTGGGTAATACCACTCAGCTCCCCGGGATTGGCACGGCTTTATTCAGCTGCCAAAAATGAACCTAATGCAAAGCACAAGGTCTCCAGGACTCGGCCCTGCTCCCTTTGCTGGGGGAAGAGGCAGCAGAAACAAGGTCCCTGTTCTCTGTCCCCTCTGGGCACACTCCAGCCACAGCCAGGATGGCCCAGCCCATAAGGAAAAGTTTAGAATGACTGAAAAGAATAAAATATCCCAAGCTGGAAGGAGCCCACAAGGATCATGGAAGTCCAGCTCCTAAATCCTAAATTTAAGTCCTGCTCAAGCTGGAAGTGGATGCAGCTCAGGCAAGTCCTGCTCAACACCTGAAGGGCAACATTCCCAACACATCCCTGGAAGGGCTCAGAAACCACACGGATGTGACACCTGGGGACGTGGTTTAGTGGCCTTGCTTGGTCTCTGAGGGCTTTCCCAACCTTCTCAAGGATCCTGTGGCTCCCTGCAGGACTGACACTGCACAGGGACCTGGGCCCTGCCACTGCCACGCTGCAGAAGCTGCTCAGCTCCGAGGAAGTTTTGTGTCTAAATGGGTCAGCCCTGCTCCAGGAGCACCTTCATCATTCTGCTATCAATATTTAATGCCCAGCAAAGCCCAGAGCTGCCTCCTCCATCACAGCTTGTCCTGCCCAGCACCATCAGGAGCAGCCCTGGGGGTTTCAAGAGCCAAGAAAGAGCCCAGCTGGTAAAATTAGGGGGGAAAACCAGTCACCACCTAAAGGCATTTGGCTTCTCCTGGCTGTCATGGCAGAGGATGAGGGGACCCAAGTGTCAGGACAAGAGCTCTGAACATCTTTGTATGGGGGTTTGGGTTTGAGGAGAACTGGGATGAGGATGCACAGGGGGCACAGAGCACCCCAGCACTCTGACAGTGGCCACCAGTGGCCACCCGCGCAAGGCAGGGCCATCCTCAAGTGCCCAGGGCTGGGATCTCCACTGAGGAGCCAGAAGGGTCCCCCAGCCCCCTCCCCACAGCCAGGGGACAGCGAGGGGCTCAGCCCAGAGGAGCTGGAGCTCTGCCTGCCCCGTGCCCTGCCCTGCCAGCCGAGCAGCAGCACTGAAACCAGGAGCAGGCTCAGCACTGAGGGCAGAGCTCTGGGGAGCAGCACCCAGCCCTGCAGGACACCCCTGGCAAGGCAGGAGCTGCTTCCTAACGCCTCAGGAGCCACGTGCCTGCAGGTTCCCATCTCCTGGGAGGCCAGGAATGCTCTCCCAGCAGCATTCCCAGCTCAGAGCCCACCACGGAGCCCTGGTAGCACAGATGGGAGCAGTGCCACCCATCCCTGGCAGGCTCAGAGCCCCCGGGGTGCAGCTGGCAGGGCTGGGCTGCAGGGAGCACACAGGGCGTGGAATTTGGGGTGCCACAGGCTGGCTCCTTCCTCCTCTGCCGCACACCTCACCCCTCCACTGCCAAACACAGCAAAGCCTCAGTTTCCCTCCTGGACCACCTGAGGAAGAATTGCTCCCATCCCTCTGGGCCTGGATGGAAGGAGGAGAGGCTGTGGTGTCACAGTAACATGGATTACAGTTGATGGGGAGCAGAGGATCCTCGGGAATTCTGTCCAGATTTCTGCACCACAATTCAGCTTCGAGCTCGGGGTGTTGTTAGGCAAACAGCTCTTGAAACACAGAGCTACTCACACACCACTGCAAACCCATCTTCCGCATGAAAAAACGGCTTTAAAATGAAATGGAGGTTGGGCTGCAAACGGCAATAATCTCATCTGGCAGGAGGAGACAGAGCTGTCTTCGGGGGAAGGAAGAATTGCCAGTCCCTGCTTTCTGCAAAAAGACAATCCTGAGCGAGGGATGAGCGGGGAGGGGGCAGACGGAGCTGCCCCTGCTCAGAGGCGGGTCCGGGGCTCCGGGCAGAGCCCAGCCCGGCAGCGGTGCCGGGTCCTGGAGTGAATCAGCACCGGCAAAGGTGGGATCACGTTGGCGGAAGGTGCCAGCAGCCTCCGTCTCCTCTGTAATTACTCCCCGTGTGTAGGCAGCTGCCTGTAGTGGCAGCATCGGCTCGGGGGCGGCTGACAGCTCCTCCAGCAGCTCATTAGCACAGTCACTCCGAGGGTGAGCGCTGCTTCTGCAAAACCATGACAATGGGCTCCCCGGGCAGAGCCCTCGGGAGAAGCCGCAGCCAAAGGGGCACGGGAGGAGCGGAGCGAGGCTCGGTGACCCGCCCGGGGCACCCACGGGTCAGCGGCATCGTCCCCTCCTGCCCACGGCAGCGTTCGGGGTCCTGCACAGGTCAAAAAAACACCTGGGTAATGGGGATCGAAGCGCTGGGACTGGTTTTGGATTCAGAGCCTCCAAAGATTAAGGAGATGCAGAAGAGCCCCCAGGTGTCCCGCTGGGCTCAGGGGTGGCCGAAGTCCCCAAGGGAACAGGGACACGCCAGGTTCTGGAGGCACCACACATCTCCAGAGGCCAGGAAAAGCAATGTTGGCTTCCAGGAGCCTCTGCTCACCACAGGGAACACCACCAGAGCCAGGAGCATCCTCCTCCAGCACCCAGACTCTGATTTTGGGTGAACCCATCAGATTTTCACCAGCTCCATCTTCTCATTCGCTGCATCTGGCAGTTCCCAAGGAACTGAGGCGTTCGGTGACTGATGGACACCTGTGGGCTCCTCCCAGCCCATGTGCGGCTCTTGGGGCCACCCTCAGCCCTTGGGTGCTGATGGAGCTCCGGGCCGAGGGCTCTGCTCTGGCTCTGCCCAGGGAAGAGCCGGGCCAGCACTCGCCCCTCAGCGCTCGTTTTTTTGGGGGATTTGCTCCACTCCAGCTGGGACGGCACCGACTGCCCCGAGCCCTCCCTAAGGGCCGTGCCCGGGGAGGTGTGACCTGCTCCCCAAACCCGTCATTAGCCCCGTGCTTCCAGGACTACACCCCTCAAACAACAACTGAGTCACCGCCGGGGCTGCTCCCAGCCCCTGTCCCAGCAGGGCCAATGCACAAACACTGCGAACACCCTCGGTGCCAGCTCTGCCCCAGTCCAAGGGCAGCCTGCACGGCGGCATGAGCTGCCTGCCAGGGTGGGAGGGAGCCCCAGAGACCACAGGAAAATGTCACCAAGATTCAGAGCAGCCAAGATTTTGGGTGCCACAGCTCTGCCTGAACAGCTGTTACACCCCAGAATCTCCAAAACCAAGACTTCAGAACTTCACAGCCTCGGTACTTTTTGTACTACATTCTTTTTTTTTTTTTTTTTTTTTTTTCCTGCTCTGTGCTCCCAGGTAACTCAATCCAAGCCCTTAAATCACAGGAAATCGTGCAAGCTTCCCAGTTTAACAAACGACATCCTGCGTTACACGTTAGACTAGAGCAGTTTCATTAGTCTTGGTCTCAAGATCCAGCAGAGCAGAAACCGCTTCCTTCGGGGGGGTGGGGGGGTGGAAATTAAACCACATAAATTGTTGCATTTTCTCAGGGCAGAGGGACCAAAGCAGAAGGGAAAAAGGGAGAGATTCCCGAACTACAGGGGATGGGGAAGGCTCTGCTGGCTCTGGTTTGGGGCAGAGCAGCGAGGGACGGCGGCAGCTCCGCTCCGGGGTGATGCGGGGACAGCGCTGCCCACGCCGGGACCGGGCATCCCCACGGGGCTCCCGGTGCCCGGGGAAGGCTCGGGGGTGCCCGGGGGTGCCCCTCGCCCCGTGCTGGCCCCAGCCGGCTCCGGGCACATCCCAGGAGCGGCCCCGACGGCGCCTCCGCCCGCGCCCCGCGCCCGCTCTGCCCCCGCGCGTCCCGGGGAGGGAGAAATTCAACAACGAAAATAACTCAAGGAACAGGAAAAGGGCGAGACGCGGCGCCGGGCACCTGTTGCGGACTCACTCACCTTGTAGACATTCTCGGTGAGGCGGTGCACCTCCTCGGAGCGGGCCATGCCGGGCGGGCCGGGCAGCACCATGGGCGGCGGTGCGGGGAGCGGAGCGGGCGGAGCCGGGCGCGGGTGCGGGGACAGCGCGGAGCGGCGGCCGCGGTGCCTTTTATCAGCTCCCGGGGGCCGTGCCCGCCCCGATCCGCCCCGCACCGCCCCGCGGGGAGGAGCCGGCCCGGAGCGGGGCTGGCAGTGACGGGAGGGATGCTCCGCGCTGTGCCCCCCGTGCCACATCCCATGCCCGTTCCCCATTCCACGGCCCTTCACATTCCATGTCCCTTCTCCACCCCATAACCCGCCCCACACTCCTGCCGTACCTCACCCCACAGCCCACGACACCAAACTGTCCCCCAACTTTACCCCACACCTGTCACCGTGCCCCACAGCCCAGCCCCTGCGGTACCCCCAGTCTGGGGCTGTGCAGTGGGGATGGGTGAGGTGTGCCTGATGTTTCTGGGGTTGGGAAAGGGGGTGCACATTGCCCAGGGGGGCCAGGAGAGCAGAGGTGGGATGAGCCATCACCAGGATGTCCAGCTTGGGATGCTCAGCCCTGCCAGCCCTGCTGGCCACCTCGCTGTCCCCTGGCTGTCCCTGGCCAGCCGGGAGAACCAGGATTCCCATGGGGGCTCCTGCCAGAGCTCCCGGCTGCCAGGTCCCTGTGGGACATCCCAGCCGTGCATCCCTGTCCTTCCCATCCCTCGGGCCAACAGCAGTGACTGCCACCCTGTCCTGAGGGACACGAGGAGCTGGCCCCTGCCCTGGAGCCAGTGGCCCATCCCTGTCCTCCAGAGCCGTGTTTAAATGGCCAGGCTGAGCCTTCCTCCCCCTGCTCTCTGCTGTGAGAAGCAGTGAAACAGTTAAACAGCTGAGTGTGTTATTTTCCATCACATCCATCAATTCCGAGAACGAGGAGCCCGGGTCGATGCCTTGGTCCCAAACCTCCCGTGTCTGTTCCCCTTCCCGCTCTCCCTCCCAGCCCTGGCAAGGACCAGGAGGGCACCACCACCAGCTGCTCCCTCTGGCTGCTCTTGGGTCCCATTTCGGCTTCTGCCTCAGAGCTTCCACACCCCAGAGCACAGCAAAGAATTTACAACCCCTGAGAAAGATTTTTCTCATGTGCCTGGTGTGACCAGTTAACCCTTTCCCCACTGGGGCTGAGGATAGGGAGCAGCTGTGGGACCAGGGTGGCAGGACTGCCCTGGAGATGTTCCCAGGGAAGTGCTGGGACACCACGGTGCCACTTTCCCTCCCATCCCACGTGGCCAGACCACACAAGGATGCCCCTCCTTCAGCCAGACACCAGCACCTGGCTGCCTTTCCAGCATTGGTGAAGGATTCAGGATCGAGCATCCAGGAGTAGAGTGCCTCTCTCTGCATCTCCATCACCTTATTTTTAGTTACGTTATGTAAGTTCTTCGCTACGTCATGGATGTGGGGGGTTCTTGCATCTAATTCCAGTGTGACAGCCCAGCAATTCAAACAAGCTGTTCCTCTGGTGAGGAAGATAAAAGGATTTGTAATTTCTGATAATAAAAGAGGCCTTTTGGGACGGCCCTTAGAGAATCTCTTCCATCTAGGCCTGCTCGCAGACAGCCGCTCCACTTTCTTCCCGTGCTCTCCTTCTCCTTATCCCCTGGATTCTGAGTGCTGAAAACCTTTCTCCCTCACGTCTCCCTGCTCCCAGAGCAGCTCCACGCCTGGAAGCAGCCAGGAGAGTTCATTTCCCCACAGCCGGAGCCACGTGGAGCAAATTATCCTTGTCCCTGGCCATGTCCCCACCTCTGGGCTGGCAGTGGCCGCCGGGGCTGCCCGTGGTGCCCGAGCCCGAGGCAGCGCTGCCTCCCCGCAGCACCCCGGGAATTCTCAGCACGAAAAACCTGCCGCTGCCTCGTGCCGTAGCGTTTGCTTCGATTGCCTTTTATTTTATTTTATCATTATTTTTTTCCTCCCTGGTTGCTGCTCGCTGCCTTTTTGTCAGGGTGATTCACTCCCCGGGGCTCGGCGGCAGCTGGAGCGTGCCCAGGGTAACCATGGTGCCAGCGCTGCCGTGGGCTACCTGAGCCCCTTCTCCGGGTGCCCTTCGGAAGGCGGGACCCTCCGGCGCGGGGGTGCGGCAGCAGCGTGGGGAAAGCACCACGCCAGACTGGGAACAGCGGTGGGATGAGCAGGCGGCTGGCACGGCCCCATCCCCGAGCGATGCCACCCCGGGGTGACGGCACAGCGGCACACGCGGCACCGGCCACCTCCAGCCCCGGGTGGAGCGAAGTTGCTGTGGCAACAATAACTTATGTAATCCACCCCGCTCGGCTGCAGGTGTGGGGAGGAAATTGTGCTATTTTCGAAGTTTCATTAGGCTCCTTCTTAATTAGCAGCGTGGCATGGAGCCAGCGCTCCCGGCCGGGTCACGCGCCCGGCACAGGGACGGAGGAGGGGACAGGGCAGGGATGGCCGGGACAGGGACAAGGGAGGGCTGGGACAACCGAGAGAGGGACAACCGAGGGCAGCGGTGGCGGGACAGTGACAACCCGGGGCAGGGACAACCCAGGACGGGGACAAGGGAGGGCAGCAGCGGTGATGTCCGAGGGCAGTGACAGCAGCTGCGCCGAGGGACAGTTCGGGCTCCCAGCCTGGGGACACTCTCCTTGGGGACACTCTCCTTGGGGACACTCTCCCTGCTCCCGAAATGCCGCCCTGGTGGCTGCCAGGGAGGGACAGGGAGGGAGGCGCTGCCCAGGGAGGGGAACGTGGCACTGCGGGGTCACCGAGAGCTGCCACATGCTCAGCGACCCGGGAAGCCTCCGGTGACACGGAGAGAGGAGAAATCAAGGTGGGTTGGAATTCCTGGTGCACTGGGGTGGGATGTGTCACTGGCCAGCACAGAGAGGAGGAAGCAGAGGGACCATCATGGCACCAGAGCTGGTTTTTGTCACAGACCCTGAGAAAATGCTCGGTTTCCCAAGGAAGGTCCAACCCCAGCTGCTCCAGGTGGTCACTGGGTTCTCCTGGCACTGCCAGAGCAGGAGAGACCAGGCAGGGAACTGGACCAGGCTGAAGAAGCCGCCTCCATCTCCATCATCTCCATCATCTCCATCATCTCCATCATCTCCATCATCTCCATCATCTCCATCATCTCCATCTCCCACTCAGCCTCACTGGCTCCCTGGCAGCCCTTGGCTCTCTGTTCCTCCTTTCCAGGGTGTGCTGAAGGGTCCGGCTGAGCCCACCCAGCAGGGCAGGGCAGGGCAGGGCAGGTGTGTGCCCGAGTGTCGCCGTGTTAATGACATTCCCAGGAATTGCCTGTCCTGTGGTCCCGGGCAGATGGCTTCTCCATCGGAGCCCTGACATCACTGCAAGCCCTCCCTGTGCTCTGTCAGGAAGTTTTTATTTCTAAAACAATCTAAACGTGATTTTTCTGACATCTGGGGGTCACTGGGGAATTGGCCGGGTGTGTTTGAGCCAAACCAACCCCCCGTGAGCACAGGACGTGTTTTCCCTGAACACCTCACTCAGTTCTGTCCCCTGCCCTCCTCAGGGGTCCCTCCTCAACCCCAGGCTGTCCCCACACTTCCATTTGAGCACCTCATTAAGGAGCTGGGCCAGCAAACCCCACACCAGTACAGGTCTTGGAGCATCCTCCCAAACTCAGCCTCCCCTTTGCAGTGCAGTCACTCAGCAGGATTCCAGCAGGTGCCTCGAACTGACAGCGAGTAGGTTTAGGTTAAATATTGGGAATAAATCCCTCCCTGGCACAGGTTTCCCAGAGCAGCTGTGGCTGCCCCATCCCTGGAAGTGTTCCAGGCAGGTTGGACAGGGCTGGGAGCAGCCTGGTCTAGCAGAATGTCCCACGAGCTTTGGGGTCCCTTCCAACCCAGCCCATTCCACGATTCTGTCACTGCTGCTGCTGGTGGGAGCTGTTCCCTGAATCATCAGGGGGTCAGGACTTAGAGGCTGTCCCTGGGTTGGAGATGTCCTCTGTGTGTGCCAGCAGCTCCCAGCAGTTAAATCCCACCAGCAAAGCCTTTTATTGGGGATTAGCCAAGGATGAACAATCCAGGCCCTCACTGTGCAGGGTGGGAGCTGCAGGGCTGGATCCAGCCATTCCCAGCTCCATCCTCACACTTGGGAGAGTGGGACTCGCAAAGTGGGGACGGGTGATTCCACCAGGGGGAAACTGAGGCACGACAAAGGACCTGGCCTCTCATCATCCCAGGGTTTCCCTAATCCCATTGGAAGCAGCTTCTGGGCAAGGCTCCAGTTCTGCCCCCTGATGTGACACACGTGTCACTCTCGGCCTCGGAGCACCTGGCCCTGCCCATGGCGAGGGCAGCAGAGCCTGGGGACAGGGTGCCATGGCTGGGGACAATTCTGGCAGTGCCCAGAGGGACCCCAGGACCCCTGTGCTGGCAGTCCCGCATCCTCGGCCGCGGGATTCAGGGCGGGGCTGCTGGTCCCGGACACTGCTGGTCCCCCTGTCCCCCTGGAGCTCTGACTGGGGGCACAGCCCTGCCCCGTGTCCCCTGCGTGTCCCCCGTGCCCTGCCATGGGCCAGGCTCGCTGCAGCGGCCGCAGGAGCCCCGGCTGTCCCGGGAGAATCCCGGGGAGCGCAGGCACAGGGAGGAGCCGGAATGACGGAGGAAACGAGGAGTGGGTGGGAGAACAAAGCGCTGCGGATGCAGAGCTGCGCTGGGGCCTGGGAGGGTGCAGGCACCGAGCGGCGATGGGGGATGCAGGGGGGCTCTGCCCGTGGGACAGCCGGGCACACCCGTGCTGCCATCCCTGGGCACTGGGCAGGACTGGGAGAGCTCCACAGCGAAGCCAGGCTGTGCTGGGGGCTGGGGGAGCAGAGCTCTGTGCTCTGGGGGAGCCCCAAAACGCGCCGGGTGCCCCTCGCTGCCAGGCTGGGGCACAGCCCGAGCCCCTGTCCCTCCCCAGCTGCCTCGGTGCCTGTTTCACGAGTGAGTAATGCTGAATTACAGCGCTAAGGAGCTCTCTGGGGATCCTTCGGAATAACAGGAATAGTTTATGCGATTTGCATAATTGGTATGATGGGATTTTGCATCACGTTGCTGAGCTCGGGGAAAGCGTCCGGGGCAGAGCCGAGGTGGTGCTGGGGGCTCTGGGCACCCTGGGGGGCTCTGGGCACCTTGGGGGGCTCTGGGCACCCTGGGGGGCTCTGGGCACCTTGGGGGGCTCTGGGCACCTTGGGGGGCTCTGGACCAGCCAGTCACAGAGAGGTGGCAGAAGAGACAGGATCAGGTCCTGCTGTCACACCCCCTGCCCTCAAGCTGGCACTGAGTCCCTCGGGCACGTTTGCCCATCCCATGGCCACTTCTGATGGCCCAGCCCAGCTCCTGGGAAGCAGCACAGCGCTGGATCTCGGGCCTGAAGGACACGGTGCCAAATTGCCCCTGTCCTGTCCCAGCCCCAAGGCCACCCAGCCTTGCTGGCCACGGCTGCTCTGGGCTCACAGCACAGCTCAGCCCTGGCACTGCACTCCACTCATTTCCTCTCTCGCTAATTAATCCCAGAGCCTCGGGCTGTGGCTCCCCCAGCCCCGGAGCAGCCTGGCATGGCTCTGCTGTGCTGCCTGGCAGGGGACAGGCTGGGGACACCCATCACGGGGCACTGCTGGCCCTCGGGGACACCCACGACTTGAGGAGCCACATTCCGGGGCGGGGCAGGGCAGGGCAGGCAGTTTGGGGCAGTTAAAACGATGACACGGGGACAAATGAGACCTCCCAGCGCCCCTTCCACTCATCTCCATGGGTGCTGTGTCCCCCAGGAGGAGGAATTGTGGCTCCCGGGTCAGAGCAGGCCCTGCTGAGGAATCCCAGCCCTGCCAAGCACCAGCAGCTCCCGTCTGGCACCAGGAGCCAGCAAAGGTCACATTCCCGGCCGTGCTGGGACAGACCTGCTTTGTTCCCAGCCCTGCTCTAATTAGGAAACTGATTTTTTTTTTTTTTCCCACAGTTGAACTATCAAAACTTGGGCTTGTTCCCTGCCAAAGCCTCTTCTGTGGCTCTGCTGGTGACTCAGCGTGACACCAGGGCACTGAGAATATGGAAGAGGGAAAGGGAAGGAGCCAGGGGTTGGTTCCCAGTGGGTCCCAGTGGGCACTTGGGATGGGGGGGTTGGCACTGCGAGGTCGAGCACCTCAATGGTGGCCCCAAATGTGGGAAGCACCCCTGGGACTCCCACATAGGGCAGGGCAAGCTCGGGGTGTGGATAATGAAGGGGAGGAGGAGGATGAAAGATCCTCACCAAACTCTGCCTGGTCCTGAGGGTTTGCCAGGGAGGGTGGGGGACAAGGGACACTGTGAGTTCATTCCCCTGGGGACAGGGAGAGCCCCCAGGGCCTCTGAGCCCCTCGTGCCAAAAAGCAGCAGGACCCAGATGAGAGGCCCAGGGATCTGACACCTCTGGGGCTCCCAGCTCTGTTTTGTTTTTCCATGGGTGTTCCAGGAAACATCAGAGGGAGCAGAGCATGACAGCGTGTCAGGGGTGCAGCCGTGTTGGGGTGCAGCTGTTTTGGGGGCTGTGCAGCTGTTTTGGGGCTGTGCAGCTGTTTTGGGGGCTGTGCAGCTGTTTTGGGGCTGTGCAGCTGTTTTGGGGTGGGCTGGCAGCCCCCCCTGCCTGGCGGCGCTGCCATCCAGCTGTGTTGGCATAGAAACTGCCGGGGCTCTGCTGCCGCCTCCCATTACACAATTACCTCCAAGGCCGGGGAAGAGGCTGCTGAGGAGGGGGGGCAGCTCCAGGCCTGTGCCCCAAACCAGCCTCGTGCCAGCTGCGGGCACACAGAGGGGTGGGGGTGGCTGGGCAGGGGACGGGGCTGGTGCCCAGCTGCCTCCTGGACAGCAGCAGTGAGAGTCCATTTAAAGGCGCTGCTGCTCTGGCTGGAATTCCTGCTCCCCCAGCCTCATCCCTCCCTCACGGGGTGCTGGATGAAGGCTCTGGCCAGGCAGATCCCATGGGATGGGGCAGTGTCACCATGGAACAGGGATTGTCCCTGTGCAGGGGAGTAGGGAATGGGCAGCACCGTCTCCCAGCAGAGCTCCTCATTTCCCCCTTCCCCTGCATGGGGCTGGGATCCCTCACTGCCACACAAACCGTTGGGAAGAGCACAGAGATCCAGGAGGAGTGACTGAATTCCCTGTCACTGTCACACGTGCTGTGCCTGCCCCTGCCCCAGCAGGTTTGTCCTGGGCATTGTCCGGTGGCCAAAACCTCTGCAGAGCCTCGGGAGAGGGGCCAGGGCTGTGCCAGGGCTGGGCTGGGGGCTCCAGGAGGGAGCAGGGCCAGCAGCTGAGGCAGGAGCCTGAGGTTTGTTCCTGTTCTCCAGGGTTTCATTAACAGCGAGCAGCGCTGCCTCCACACTCCTCTCACTCAACATCTGGCCAACCCAAACACAGCTGGAAGAGCTCTGTGTGCAGCCCTCCCGGCGGGAGCTGGCTCCCACCCCGCTGCCACAGCTGAGGGGCACGGCGAGTGTTTAATTAAACACTGCAAACTCGGCTCTGCTGCTTTCCCAGGGCTGGGGGGGATCCGGGGCCATCCCGCTGCTCCCAGCAGCAGCAGAGACGGAAACCCAGAGTAACAAGGGAGCAGCTGCTGTCCAAGCACAGCCAGAGGCTCAGGAATGTCCCGGGTGGGGCCTCACCCCGAGTGTGGGGTGTCCCCAGTCCCTGTGCCCAGCCCGAACGGGGACAGTCACACTCGGGGCTTGGCTGGGGCGGGCGCTTGGACAATTCCATGGGGATGGAAGCACCAAGTCCTACAGAGGGAGGCAGAATGGGATGGGACAGTGAGGTCACTGAGGAGGGACCCTGAGTCAGTGCCTGGTTCAGGCACTGTCCCAGCCCTGTCACCTCCCAGGGCCGTGCCAGGACCAAACAGGATCACGCACGGGTCACACACGGAGCCTGCTCTGAAGTTTCCTGCCCACATCTCTCCCAGGAGCAGGGAGGGCAGGGAGGAGGAGGAAGGCAACTCCTGCTGATCCCGAACACTCCCAGGGCACACACGAGGCTGGGGAGGAGTCGCTGGAGCCACCGGAGCCAGTTTATTGTCCCAGGGCAGCACAGAGGTCACAGCCCACCCCGGCCCTTCCTCCCGAGGAGAGCCGGCACAGGCTGCTGGGGCTGGGATTAGCAGAGGAAGCTGCGGCCAATCTGCTCCCAACTTTCCTGTTGGATCACGGAGCGGCCCCTCCACTGTGGCAAGGAATGGAAGGAGCTGCATTAACCCCTTCGGCACCAGCCCAGCTCCCTCCCCACACCCACCAGGAGCCGGCACAGCGTTCCTGGGGAGGGCTGGCTCGTCTCTCCTGCGGCCAGGACGTTCATCAGAAATCAAAGCAGAGCACAGGGACTGCAGCACGCCCTCCTCACCCCTCCCCCGTGGCGGTGCCAATCCCAGGGAACAGGGTTTTCCCAAAGCACCGGCAGTGGAAGCTGTGCTCCCAGTTCAGATCCCCTCCAGACGCTCCTGGCAGCGCTCTGCGCTCCTTCTGTGAATGCAGATGGATCAGGGGCTCGTTCAACAGCCCAGCACCGGCTGGCAGCGGGCTGAAGGAGCCTGAAGGAGCAGCACTGCCCAGGAACGCTCCTGCCAGCGCGGCACTGCTGAACCCAAGGCTCTCTCTGGTGGGAATGGGCTGCGTTGCAGCACAGCCGGGACTGAGCACAGGGAATAAAGCACCGGGAGCAGAGCAGGACCCTGCTGTCCCAACAGCGCTGGGGTGACCACAGACACAGCCCTGCGACCATCCAATGGCCCGGGCAGCTCCAGGGACAGCAGCTGCTTTGCCAGCACCGTGCTGGTGTCAAACACGGGGCCGGGGACGGTGGGGTTGGTATGGAGCATTAGTGAGGAGTGGGAGTGGAAATGGGGCAGCTCCAAGGCACTCCCTGCCTTGGGGACACACGAGGATGCCCTGGTCAGTCTTTGGAACACAACAGAGAGGACACGGAGAGCACGACTCCAGCCAGAGCTGCTGCTGGCCCAGCACCACGAGGGAGCACCCCAGTCCCTGGGATCACTTTTTGTCTAGCACCAGATCCCACAACCCCCACAAAGTCTCCAAGGACCCTCTGGTCCTTCTGCTGTCACAGAAATGCAGATTAGGGGTTGTGGCTTCCAGAAGGTAATAAATAAAATCTGCAGTGTTCTGAAGAGCATCTGCAAGCTGACAGCTGAGCTCGTTCCAAGAGCAGCCAAATCTGCCATCCCCTGGGTGCCCAGGCAGCGTTCCAGACCCTTCAGTGTCCAAGTGAGTCCTCACAGGGGATGGGGCTCCCTCGAGCTGCTCCCAGAGCACTTGGCAGTGGTGATTTCTGCAGTTTCAGGCCCCAGGTCCGGCAGCACAAGCCCGAGGAACGTGTCTGAGTCCTGAGGAAACATCCAGCAGGAGCAGCTGAGCAGAGTCCGTGGGATCCATCAGTCCTTCCCAAAGGCCAAAGGGAGCTCTGCAGCAGAGCCACGAGGAGGAATCCTGGCTCCTAACCCGGGCAGGAGCTCCTTGCTGGCATTGCAGGGCTCCAGGGCTGGCCCCTCAGCTCAGCTCACAGCACATCAGGCTTTGTCCAGCCACAGCCACTGCAGCAGGAGCAGGGCTGAGCACCCAGGCTGAGCCTGGCCCAAATCAAACCCCTGGGGCTGGTTCTGCATGAGCCAGGGCAGAGTCCAGCCCAGAGCTCAGCAGTGCCCAACGTGCAGCAGGACAGGGACAGATGGAGCCAGGAGAGGGAAGGGACAGAGGGACAGGGACACCAGAGCACCGCACAGGGCTCCTGCTCACCCAGCCCATGGCCAGCACAAACACCTCACTCTGAGCCTGGGATGTCCTGGGATTTGGCCAGAGCAAAGGCAGACTGACCACCAGAATCAAACCTACAGAGAAAAGTTTGGCTTTGGATGATTTAGAGTTGCTGTTTAATCCCGAGACAGCGCAGCTGAGTGAGTTTGGAATTTAAGTTACAAAAAAAGAAAGCACTAGAAAATAATCTTGATACAAGAGCGATAATCAGCTGAGGTTCCCCACCCTGTGCAGGGAATCCTGCTCCACAATCCACCCAGCACAGCTGGGATGCTGCCAAGGCATTGCCTGTCCCCAGCACACACTGGGAGGGCAAACTGTCCAGGGTGAAAGTTTCGTGGGGGAATCCCCAGCACTGGGAGTTAAGATGCTGCCACCGGCTCTGGCTTTGGCCTGTTCTTGATGGGTGACACTTCTGTGGAAGGAAAAGAAATTTGTTACAGAATCAGGGAATGCAAATATCCTGCAGCCATCTCCTGAGGAGGATCCAGGGCTCAGAGTCCACTCTGCAGGGCAGCAAGTGCTTGCACAGCTCCTGAACTAAGAGAAATTGGTTATAAATAATCCCACATTCCCACGTGGAAATGCCCCTTTTCAGTGAAGAATTACAGAACGTGCAAAGGCACCAGCCCAGGGACAGATCCTGGGCAGGAGCAGTTCCAGCTCTGCCCTCACCCCTGGGACCTGACACCCCTGGGCCGTGTTTTGTTTGGCCTCAGTGCTGACACCTGAGCCCTGTTTAGGAGTAAACAAGCTCCAAGGAAACCAGCCCCATTTCCCACATCCCAGATTGCTCCTGGGCACATTCCACACAGGGAAATGGCTTCTCCCAGCTCCTGTGAGTGACAGCTCAGGGCTCTGCTGTCCCACAAGAAGAGTCTTCACCAGTCTGAGTTTTCAGCTCCTCAGCACAGACACCTGATGAATCCCAGTGGGCTCCTTCCCTGCCAGCCAGGGCCACCAGAGCCTGTTTGGTCACCTTCTTATTGAGCTCTCCCACTTCCCAGCTTCATTCCCACACAAATCCATCCACTGAGGCTTTGGATTGCTCAGGAACACTCAGGGACCATCAGCTGTGTGGAGCTCGTGCTCTGACAATCCTGGAACTGTGGGACTCCAGTGATCCTCATCCAGCTGGTTCCAAATCACTGGGAAGTGAGGTGGGAAGAGCTCCAAGTCATCCCAAGCCTCAGAGAAATGCAGAGTTGTGCAGGGTGAATCCAACATCCACAAAAATCCCATCCCTGCGCTGTGAGGACGGGACCAGCCCGGGGCTGTGGGAGGAAGCCTTGCCTGGCTCAGGCAAGGAAGGAATTCCTCATGGAGCCTCCTGATGGAATGAGGTGTCTCAGGGCAGGAGTTTGCCTCAGGGCAGGCACAGGATGGGACAGGAACAGCAGGGGTCACACGGGGAGCTCCCCAAGGGAATGAGCAGATGCTGATGGAACAGCGAGCAGAGCCTCAGGTGCTCCTGGAGCCAGGGCTCAGCTGGGCCTGTCCCCACTCCAGGAGCTGCTGCTCCTGCCCATTTCCCACGACACTTACACTGGGAGAGGGTCTCAGACCACTGCACAGCACAGGAGCACGAGAAGCCAAAGCTGTGCAAGCACAACATACCTGGGATCTTCTCCGGGAGTGGCTCTGAAGGAACTTCTGGAAGCTCCAACTGTTCCTGCAAGGACATTAAAGACAATGTGTCACAATGTGTCACAAGTGCCACAGACCCCAGCTGTGGGCAGAGACCAGGCTTGGCCATGTCCCAGATATCCCCCCAGACTGAGCTCTGAGAGTAGGAAAAAGGTACCTGAACTGCTGTTAAAAACAGCTTCCTAATAACGTGGATTTTAATCCCAAAAACATCAACCCCACCTGAGTAATAGCATTTAATTCTTCTAGAATGGCATCTTCATCCTCCTCAGTCAGGCTGCCAGCCAGGAGCTCGTCTATTTGCTGTGGGAGAGAGGGAAGGACATCACATTCCCAGCCTGGTGGACACAGTACCCATCCCAGCAGCTCTGTGCTCCCAGCTCCTCACTGTACACACCCTCTGGTACTCCACAGCATCCTGGGTTTCTCCTATTATCCTTTCCACTTCTTCTATGGACATCACCTGAAGGGCAGAGCCAAAATCCAGGTGTGGGAGGGGCCTGCCTGGAGCTGCAGGCCCCTCTCAAGTGCCCCAGCCACAAGTACCTGGTGCATTTTGTTCAGACACTCGTTGCCTATTTTCAGGCCCTCGATGACCTTCATTTCAATCTGGGTGAATTCAATGTCCTGGACCTGGAGTGGGAAGGAGAAAGGGAAGAGCCTTGGTCACATTTGGCCAGGCACTGGCACAGTGAATCCTGGAGGGATTTTACAGATATGGGGATGTGGCAGCTGGGGAGCGACTGGGCTCAGAGGGCTCTTCCCACCTAAAGAATTCCATGGTTGGCATCATTAGGCAGACACAGGCTGCCAGGACCACCAGAGAAGCTGCAAGGAGCAATCAGTGGAGCCCTTTGTGACCTGTCAGTGGCACCAGCAGCAGGAAACGTCCACACAAAAAGCTCAGCACAGGCAGCTGCACCAGCAGGTCCAACAGCCCGGGAAGTGATTTCACCGGATTTTCCAGCTGCCAGTCCCAGCTGAGACCTCCCCAAACCCAAACACATCCAGTTCTGAAATGACAGGCCTGAGACAAGCCCAGGAAGGCCCCAGTGCAGCCATCCCCCCTGTGAGTAACGTTTCAGCAATTTCCAAAGCACACATTTAACAGGGAGCCTGCAGATTCCAAACACACCACTCCGTGTCTCCAGGGAAATGGTGGCACATGTACAATTTTGGAAACATGTGCCCTTGGACAGAGGGCTGAACACCTGCCAGTTGGGATGGGATTCCAGGGAATCCAGGGGAGCCCCACCCCAGAACACCCCAAGGCCTCGCTCACCATCCGCTCCAGGTTGCTGATCTGGTTCTCTGTTTTATCCAGAAGCTGCTCCTGGTACCGTTTCTTCTTCAGCAGGAGCATGGCTTTCCTGAGGGACACACAGGGAGGGAAACACGGTGGGGATGAAGCCCAAAGGAGCCCCATCAAAGCCAGGCTTCTTCTGTGCTTCTGCTAAAAGGGGACAACTCGTGTGCAGCCGAACTGGCAGCCCAACTCCTGCAAGGATGAGCAAACTGGGTATTGGGAATAAATCCTTCCCTGTGAGGGTGGGCAGGGCTGGCACTGTGGCTGCCCCTGGATCCCTGGCAGTGCCCAAGGCCAGGCTGGATTGAGGCTTGGAGCAGCCTGGGACAGTGGGAGGTGTCCCTGCCATGGCAGGGGTGGGATGGGATGAGCTTTAAGGTCCCTCCCACCCAAACCATTCCGGGACTCTATTCCTGCGATCCAGCGCTGTTTCCTCGCCGGTGACACCCTGGAGGTGGCCCTGCCGCCCCGGCCCCGGCCCCGGCGATCCCCTCCCCTCTCCTCACTCTTTCTTGCCATCCCGGAGCAGCTGCCGGGCCAGCGCCCGCTCCCGCTCCAGCCCCAGGCTCAGCCGCTTCTGGTACTGCCGGAGCTTGTCCCGCTGCTGCTTCAGTTGCTGCGGGACAGAGGGACAGACAGAGGGATGGACAGTGGTCACAGCACAGCCCTGACAGCTCCAGCGCCCCCTCGAGCAGCGCCGCTGCCCCGCCCGCTCTGTCCCCGCCGTGTCACCGACAGCACCGGGAACGGCTCAGCCCCAGCCCCGCTCCTCCATCGCTGCAGGGAGCCCGGAGCCGGGCCAGGCCGGGCCGGGCCGGTCCATCCCGGTACCGCTCACAGGCACGGCCCCGTCCATCCCGGTACCGCTCACCGGCACGGCCCGGTTCACCCCGGTACGCCCCGCTCACCAGCACGGCCCGGTCCTGCTCCGTGACGCGGCTCCGCCGTTTCCGCCCGAACAGGTTCCCCATGGCCGCTCCTGCCCGGCCCGGCCCGGCCCGGCCCCGACGGCGGCCGAGAGGGGCCCGGCCCCGCACAACGCGCAGCGAGCGCCGCAGCGGCGGGAGAGCGCCGCTAGAGGGCGCGCTGGGGACGGGAATACCGGGAACGGGACTAGAAAAATAGGGAATGGGGATAAAAATACTGGGGATGGGGATATAAAATACTGGGAATGGGGATAAAAATACTGGGGATGGGGATATAAAATACTGGGAATGGGGATAAAAATACTGGGAATGCGGATAAAAATACTGGGGATGGGGATATAAAATACTGGGAATGGGGATAAAAATACTGGGAATGGGGATATAAAATACTGGGAATGGGGATAAAAATACTGGGAATGGGGATATAAAATACTGGGAATGGGGATAAAAATACTGGGAATGGGGATATAAAATACTGGGAATGGGGATAAAAATACTGGGGATGGGGATATAAAATACTGGGAATGGGAATAAAAATACTGGGAATGGGGATATAAAATACTGGGAATGGGGATAAAAATACTGGGGATGGGGATATAAAATACTGGGAATGGGGATAAAAATACTGGGAATGGGGATATAAAATACTGGGAATGGGGATAAAAATACTGGGAATGGGGATATAAAATACTGGGAATGGGGATAAAAATACTGGGAATGGGGATATAAAATACTGGGAATGGGGATAAAAATACTGGAGATGGGGATATAAAATACTGGGAATGGGGATAAAAATACTGGGAATGGGGATAAAAATACTGGGAATGGGGATAAAAATACTGGGGATGGGGATATAAAATACTGGGAATGGGGATATAAAATACTGGGAATGGGGATAAAAATACTGGGGATGGGGATATAAAATACTGGGAATGGGGATATAAAATACTGGGAATGCGGATAAAAATACAGGGAATGGGGATATAAAATAGGGAATGGGGATAATAATATCGGGAATGGGAATAAAACAGGGAATAGGAATAAAATAGGGAATGGGGATAATCGGGAATGGGGATAAAATAGGGAATGGGGATAAAAATACTGGGAATGGGGATAAAAATACTGGGAATGGGGATATAAAATACTGGGAATGGGGATAAAAATACTGGGAATGGGGATATAAAATACTGGGAATGGGGATAAAAATACTGGGAATGGGGATAAAAATACTGGGAATGGGAATAAAACAGGGAATAGGAATAAAATAGGGAATGGGGATAAAAATACTGGGAATGGGGATAAAAATACTGGGAATGGGGATATAAAATAGGGAATGGGGATAAAAATACTGGGAATGGGGATAAAAATACAGGGAATGGGGATATAAAATACTGGGAATGGGGATAAAAATACTGGGAATGGAGATAAAAATACTGGGAATGGGGATATAAAATAGGGAATGGGAATAAAACAGGGAATAGGAATAAAATAGGGAATGGGGATAATCGGGAATGGGGATAAAATAGGGAATGGGGATAAAAATATCGGGAATGGGGATATAAAATAGGGAATGGGGATAATAATATCGGAAATAGGGATAATAATATAGGGAATGGGAGGTACGGGAGGGAGGCTGTAGGGGTTGGGGGCTCAGGGCCAACAGATTCATTCCTAGAGTCATGGAATTGTTCAGGGTGGAAAAGCGCCCTGACCCCATCGTGTCCAGCCATTCCCCGGCACTGCCGGGATCCATTTCTGCATTTCTACATTTCTCCATTTATTCATTTCTCCATTTATTCATTTCTCCATTTCTTCATTTCTCCGTTTCTCCAGGCAGCTCACCCCTCGGAGCGCGCCGGGCTGCAGCCAGGCTCCAGAGCTGCATTTGGGATCGGCGTTCCTGCTGCTCCAGCGGGGCTGGGACACGCATCTGTCACCAACACCTCCCCTGGGACCCCTCCCATCCCCAAATCCCACCCAGCTCCTTCCTGGGCCACAGCTGCCCCCGGCCCCACACAAGGATCCTCACACCACCAAGTGTTTCTGCATTTATTTTTTATTAACCATTTATTTGTCTGTAATCGTTTTACTCTCACATTACAATCGTGTGGGGGTTTTTATATATTTTTTTTAAACTTTATTTTTGTAAAATAAATAGAGATAAGTGAACTTTTAAGGTAGGACGCTCTCCAGATCCTTGGTTAAACTCTGTGATCCCATGATTGAATCTCTGCATCAGACCCGTGGAAGTACAGCCCACACACGCTCGGGTAAAAATCCCAACAGCCCCAATTCCTTAAAATCCCTCGTCCTGGACGTGGGGCTGCACCGGAGCAGGAGCAGCGGCTCCCAGCACGCCAGGAATGTCCTGTTCCTTTCACAAATACACTGATACGAGTTAAAAACCTATTGTTTTTGAAGCTGTGAATGTTAAAGGATTAGGTGAGATCCCAAACTCTGGCTCCACCCCCGCGGACAGCCCGGGAGCGGGTGGGGAAGAGGCACAGCTCTGTTAGACCATAATTCACTTTGGGGAACTTAGAAGTGGGTTTTTTAGGTAGTTTTGAAGTTTAAAGCCTTTGATTCATCATCCTGGGATGTGGCCCTCGGCCTCCCTGACAGGGGACGGGGCTTTGGGCATACCTGACATGGTTTGGGGACCTCTCCCAAGCCACGGTCCCTGACACAGCCTGGGGCACCTGGGGGTGACCAGAGGGCTCTTCCCTGGCATGGCAGCCAGGGTCAGCACAGGGACAGAGGGTCCTGAGCCCTCCCTCGCTGCATTCTTGCAGCACAGCACAGCTGGAATGCTGTCAGAGGGTCCCGAGCCCTCCCTCGCTGCACTCCTGCAGCACAGCACAGCTGGAATGCTGTCAGAGGGTCCCGAGCCCTCCCTCGCTGCACTCCTGCAGCACAGCTGGACTCTGCTGGGAGCCTGCAGACCCCCTGGCCCTGGCTGGGATCCCAGCTGGGAATTCCAGGCCTGCAGTGAGTTCTGCAGCTCTGGAAGGAAACCTGACCTTTGGCTGTGCTCTCCCTTCCACACCCAGCTCCAGCCCCAGAACGGATCCCAAGGGACAAAACATTCATTATTCACACGTGCAAGGTGGGGAGGTGGAGCAGCTGGGACGAGGGTGCCTGGCTCAGAGCAGTGACTGGCTGCCTTCCTCCTCCTCCTCCTCAGTGATTCTCAGTGCCCAGGTGCTTCCATGCCTGGTTCCAGAGGGGCAGGTGAGCCACGGCAGCTCCAGGTGCCCAAATCCTGACCTCACCTCGGTGCTCAGCAGCCATGGGGAGCACACAGAGCCCAGGACGGGCCCTGCTCACACCCGTGACTTGCTCCAGGCTCGCTGGGATGTTGGAGATCTTTGTTCCCTTTCTTCCCTCGTTGTCCTGACGTGCAGCTTTGTGGTGTGGGACATCCTGCCCTGCTCTTGTCATCTCCCTGAGCCCCTTCCTGCAGGATCCCTGCCTGCCCAGGCCACCAGGTCCCCACCAGGGCTGTCCTTGCTTCCAGTGGAGAGGCTGCTGCAGGGAGGGAGGGGGAGGTTCATGCAGAGGAGATGCTGCCCTGCCTCCCTGGCAGGTACATCCCGTGCTGCCCTGTCCCAGGAACTGGGTTTGGCACAGGGTTGGCAGCAGCTGGAGGGTCCCATGGAGCTGTAGGTGAGTCCTCACAGTCCTTGAAGAACCCACACTCCAGCAAAACAAGGAACAAAGACTAAAACAAGACCCTTCTCAAGGGCTTTGCCTCATCCAAGTCCTTCCAAGCTCAGGAGCCGTGTTTCTGACAGAGAAGCCAACCACCGGAAACAAAAATAAATGTTCCTTTTCTGTAGCTCTTAGAGGATATAGCTGGAAAACAAAACAAAACAAAAACCAGGAGATTGTCTCTTCCCCTCGTCAAACCCATCAGTAGCTAAGTCAGAAGAACAAATGTTCAAGTTATGGGGTGCAGCAGCAGCCAACACGAAACATTCAAGTCGATGATTTCTCTATGTACAGGGAGGCCCTGCCTGGAGCCGCTCCGGCCGCGCCGTCATCTGATCCTCTTCTCCACCGAGTACACCGAGATGTAAAAGTCATTGCTGCCGACGGCCAGGTGGGGCTGCGGGAGAGCACAGCGACAACAGCACGGTCAGAGCGACAACAGCACGGTCAGAGGGACAACAGCACGGTCAGAGCGACAACAGCACGGTCAGAGGGACAACGGCACGGTCAGAGGGACAACAGCAGGGTCAGAGGGACAACAGCACGGTCAGAGGGACAACAGCACGGTCAGAGGGACAACAGCAGGGTCAGAGTGACAACAACACGGTCAGAGGGACAACAGCAGGGTCAGAGGGACAACAGCAGGGTCAGAGTGACAACAGCAGGGTCAGAGGGACAACAGCACGGTCAGAGTGACAACGGCACGGTCAGAGGGACAACAACACGGTCAGAGTGACAACGGCACGGTCAGAGGGACAACAGCAGGGTCAGAGGGACAACAGCAGGGTCACACCTCACCCAGGCTGGAAAACCCCTCTGACATCGACCTGGGACCGATGCCCACCTTGGCAGTCCAGGTGTTCCTTGGGCACCCCCAGGGATGGGCACCAAACCCCCCTGGGCAGTTCCAACCCCTGCCCACCCTTTCCATGGGGAAACTCCTGCTGCTGTCCCCCCTGAGCTCCCCTTGTCCTGTCCCCATTCCCTGGGAGCAGATCCTGACTCCCCCCTCCTGTCAGGGAGTTGTGCAGAGCCAGGAGGTCCCTCCTGAGCCTCCTTTTCTCCAGGCTGAGCCCCTTCCCAGCTCCCTGAGCCTCCCCTGGTGTCCCAATCCCAGCTCTCCCAGTCTTCCCTGGAGTCCCAATCCCACTCCCAGAGCTGCTGCTCCTGTGACCAACTCCACGGTCCAGGTGTGGAGCAGTGACAGGCACAGGTGACAGTGACATTCAGCACGGACACCCAGCTGCTCCACAGCTCTGCAGGAGTTATAGGCCCGTTTCAGCCACAGGGAAAAATTATGGGCACTATTAGTTGCCAACTGCCAACATAATTTCTCTAAATGACTGCAAATCTGCTCGTTAGGAGCCAGTGCCTGGGCTGAAAATGAGAATTTCCTGCAGTGAGGGGACCTGGCCTGGCCGGGCAGGGCTTTGTTTTGCTTGTTTAAAGAGCAAACTGCTCTTCCCATTACATATTAAATATTTGTGAGCTGATCTACAGCTTTCAAAAGTAACTCTTGTAACTCCCTCCAGCTCTCCCATCCATTCATTGTTTTCTCAGCTTTTCCAGCTCCTCCATTTATTCTCCTCCCCGGGTGAGCAAAGTCCACTACATGGATGGGACCTCTCTCCTCCCTGAGCAGATTCTCTCTGTAACTACTGAGAGCCCCTCAGCTGTGACAGACCCCAATATCTCTTTTTGTTCTGCCTCATTCCAGCCTTTACCAGCCCATGCTTTAATTTTTGCAGCTCTCTCGTTTTCCTGAGGTGCAGCTTTTCCTGCACGGCAGCAGAGCCCGGGCAGGGAGTGAATAAAGACTTTGGGAATTTGGGAGTGTGACCAAGGAGTGTTTGCTGAGCCAGGTTGCAGAGCTGGGATGGGGAGTGGAGCTGCAGGAGGCTGGGACAGCTCCCTTCACTCTGGGGGGGTCTCTGTGCCAAGCCCAGATGGCAGCAGGGCCACAGACCCAGTGAGGATGGAAGGCCAGGCAGCTGATGGCTCCCACTCTCTGTCCCATGAAGCCATCGTAGTATTTGATGTTGTTGATCAGCTCTCCATTGCCGTTGTAGATGGCAGTGAACTGGTTCATGGAGCCACTGGAAAGGAAGGGACACAACACACAGTCACTGGCAATGCTGGCAGGGAACAAAACTGCTGCTGCAGCCCCTGGCTGAGCTGTGTGCCAGGCCAGAGAGCAGCCACTTCTCCAGGGGGAGAGCATTAAGTGGTGGCCAGAACCACGGTGACCTGTAGTCACCTGGGACAGGAAAGCACAGAGGGCTGATGCCCAAACACACCCAGTGCATCCCAAACAGGCTCCAGGCCACGGGGCTGTGGAGCAGCTGCTGGTCCCCACTCAGAGCCCAGAAATACAGACACAGAACAGGGACCCACGGCTTCACTGATGGATAAAAAAGGGATAAAGCTCCTGAGCAGCAAACACAGGGAAGGAGCTGCACTGCTGTGCTGGGGTTAAAAACAGGAAAGTGAACAGCACCCCATGAATGATGTCTGTGCAGAGAAATCATCCTCTCCAGGGATCATGGATTCATGGTATGCTCGGAGCTGAGAGAGACCTTAAAGCCCACCTTGTTCCACCTCTGCAAAGGCAGGGATAACTTCCACTGTCCCAGGCTGCTCCAAGGACCCAGGGGCAGCCTGGAGCTTCCTGGAACACTTCCAGGGACCCAGGAGCAGCCACAGCTTCTCAGGGAACCCTGTGCCAGGGCCTCCCCACCCTTCCAGGGAAGAATCCCCACTATCTTATGGATAATTCCCACTTTGTGGCAGTGGGAATTGTGTGCCTGTGTCCAGGCCCTGCTCCATCCCTCTGGTCACCCTGGGCTCACTGCAGAGCTGCCTGAGCAGGGATGGCAGCAGGGATGGCAGCAGGGATGGCAGCAGGGATGGCAGCAGGGATGATCTCAGCACTCACCATGCAAACAGGTTGGCCTGGGGGTGGATGTCCAGGGCTGTGAGCCCCTTGACAATCTGCAGCACCTTCATGGACTCGGGCATGCGGGGGTCGAAGAAACGAACGTCACCATTGACACTGAAAACACAGAGCCAGGCTCAGCCTGTGCCCAGCCTTGTCCCAAAAACCAGGCTCAGCCTGTGCCCAGCCTTGTCCCAAAAACCAGGCTCAGTCTGTGCCCATCCCTGTCCCAAATCCGGGCTCAGCCTGTGCCCAGTCCCAGCCCAGAGCCCAGGAAATGCAGCTGTAGGGCTGCCCATGAGCCAAACACCTCCATGGGGCACTGGGACAGGGACACACACAGCAGAGTTCCCGCCCAGAGCACATTCTGTGCTGAGGGAACAGCTCGGGAGAGATCCCAAACTGATCCTGAATTGCTGATCCCTCACTGCTGATCCCAAATTGCTGATCCCTCACTGCCTCTCTCACTCCCAGCCCATTTCTCAGCGTGCCCTCCCTGTTCTGGCACACCCAACACACCCAGCTCCATGGCAGCCCCAAAAACTGCAGGAAATTGCCTTGGAAAGCTGCAAGAGGGGATGTGCTGGTGCCATCCTTTACTCCAAGAGCCTGGACACCAGGATCTCACTGTGTCCTGTCATTTGTTTTCCTTGGATTTTGCTGTCAGAGGGAACTGGGAGGAACTGGAAGGGAGGTGGCTCAGCCCCACAAGCTGAGCTCCTCTGGGAAGAGCCCAGACCTGCCTTTGGAAGCCCAAAATTCCCTCAGAGCTCTGCAGCCCCAGGAGCAGCTCCCAGGCTGGAAGGGCTCTGAGGAGAGGGGACTACCAGCCCTCAGGCCTGGGCACAGGGACCTGACCCCTGGAGCTGCTGGAGGAGCTTATGGAGAGGAAGATTAAAAACTCCAATATGGGAGCTCGACAAATCTGGCAGCTGCATCACATAATCCCCTGTCTGAAAATCTTAATACATTTTTGCTGGCCCATCCCCCGCCTCAGGAATGTTCTGAATCCCAGAAAATTATGTTTTGTTTCCATTTTCTAATCAAGAAAAAGAGGCTCTTTGTGTGCAAACGGTGGCTTTGTGACAATAAATTCTGTTCTGCTGTTCCTTAATGGCCAAATCAGTACCTGCTGCTCTGGCCACGGTGTTTGCCAGGCAGCAGGAATGGATTTAGGGAATTGCACAGGAATCCTGCCCAGGAATTGACAGATGCACCATCCACATCCTCCTCTTGTTCTCCCCCACATGACCCCATGGAGATGTTGGCAGTAAATCCCCCCAGAGAAGATATTCCACACCCGGCTCCTGCTCCCCTCCCGTCCTCCCCACACACCTTGTGGTGCCAGCCCCCTGTTCACCCCCAAACCACACCAAGAACCTTCCAAGGAAAGCTCCACATCCCTCTTTGCCTCCTCTCCGGCGAGTTTGGAGCAGGAGTTAATTACTGAAGCAAACGTCAGACTCAGGAGCTTTACCCTCCCAAGCTGCTGGAATAGCAGGGACAGAATTTAAAGCGAAAACCAAACTGTGAGTGAGGGCAAAGAGCTGCAGGGCTGCCAGCCCGGGTACCTGACGCTCATGATGTTGCCCTCGGGGTGTTTCTGCAGGTAAGCCTTCACCACCCAGGCCGTGTGCTCCCGGTAGGTCATCACCCGGCTGGGGACAAAGGGACACCAAAGGGACACGTGTGAGGTGAGCAGGGCACGGGGGAGGCCCCCTGAGGCCGGCGAGGACACGAGGACAGAGTTACCATTCACTGAGGGCCATCCTCCTGTCGAACACGCGGATGGAGCCGTCCCCCAGCCCCGCCACGATCAGGGAGCGGTGAGAGTCACACGACAGGCTGGTGACACAGCTGTCAGCTCCCGTGGGAATGTCCTGCAAGAGGGCAGAACACACAGCATGGCCTGACCCATCCCCATCACACACAGCATGGCCTGAACCACGGCCCTGACCCATCACAGACACACAGCATGGCCTGGGCCATCCCCATCACACACAGCATGGCCTGGGCCACGGCCCTGATACATCACACACACACAGCATGGCCTGGGCCATCCCCATCACACACAGCATGGCCTGGGCCATCACACACACACAGCATGGCCTGGGCCATCCCCATCACACACAGCATGGCCTGACCCATCCCCATCACACACAGCATGGCCTGAACCACGGCCCTGACCCATCACACACACACAGCATGGCCTGAACCATGGCCCTGACCCATCACACACACACAGCATGGCCTGGGCCATCCCCATCACACACAGCATGGCCTGGGCCACAGCCCTGATACATCACAGACACAGCATGGCCTGGGCCATCCCCATCACACACAGCATGGCCTGACCCATCACACACACAGCATGGCCTGGGCCATCCCCATCACACACAGCATGGCCTGGGCCATCACACACACACAGCATGGCCTGGGCCATCCCCATCACACACAGCATGGCCTGGGCCATCACACACACACAGCATGGCCTGGGCCACAGTCCTGACCCATCCCCATCACACACAGCATGGCCTGACCCATCCCCATCTCACACACCATGGCCAGCCCTCAGGGACTTCATCAGGGCTCTGAACCAAGGTTCTGATCCATCCCCATCCTCCTCATCCTCACACAGAGCAGGGTGAGGCAGCCCTGGCACCCTGAGCCCCACCAGTGACACTTTAGCTCCTGGCACAGCCCCAGAGCAAGCCAGGCACTGCTGTGCCTTCTGTCCCATCCCTGCCATGGCACATGTGACAGGGACACCCAGCAGAGTCCCTCAGAGGTGTGTTGGGAAAGGGACATGGAAAAAGGCAGCTGGAGCTGCAGGGAACACACAGCTGGGAACAGCTGGGCACCCACGCTGCCACCTCCCCCCTTTCACTTCTGGAGGCAGAAGAATTGCTCAGAATAATCCCTGGGCCTGTTGGGAGGAAAAACACTTGCAGTTCAAACCAGGGAAAAAAGCTGAGCAGCACTGCAGAAGCAGGAATGGTAATCCTGGAATGGTTTGGGTGGGGAAGGACCCTACAGCCCATCTCAGGCATGGGGACACCGTGGGGACACCGTGGGGACACCGTGGGCACTCCCATCTCATCCCCCCTGCCACGGGCACACCTTCCACAGCCCAGGCTGCTGCAGGAGCTCATTCCACACCTCAGCCCTGCTCCTGCCTCTGTGCATTTCCCCCCCTGGAGCTGCTGCTGCAGCCTGGGCTGAGCAGGGAGAGGCTCCAGGCCTGGGGCTGCTGCAGCCTCTGGCCACCCCCAGCTCCTCCTTTGAAGCAGCAACACTCAGCAGAAGTGCAAATGAAGCACTTGCTCCTCAGCTCCAGCCCTGTGCTTCCAGAGCTGTGGGTTTCTGGAGTTCAAAGAGGGAAGCACCTTTATCCTCCTCCTTTATTGCTGCTCTTTGTGCTGATTCTCACTTTCCCAGTTACTGAGTCAGGAAGTTCCAAACACTTGAATTTCAACACCCAATCTTTGCAATTAAAAAAAGAAACAACATGTTTTTAGATACTTTCGGTGCAATCATTAATCATCATCATTTAAAAGATTTTCGCCTCCTGGATTTTGCCGCTCCCTAATTTGCATAGAAAAAAATAATATGTGAAAGTAATTAAGATGAACAGAGGCTTAATTATCCTGCATCGCAGGGTCAAAGTGTCGCAATTAATGTTCATCCAAGGGTAATTAATTTCGAGAAGCTTTGAAAGCTCCACTTCCTTTTTATTCCAGCATGGTGCCTCCATTCTCAGCGACCACCTGCTTCTCCTTGGAATTTCTGAGAAAATTCCACGTGATTGGGGCTCAGTGAACTCTGGCAGGGCCTTTCCCATGACACAGCCCAGGAGCTGTGTGTGCTTTCACAGACCTGTAAACTATTGCAGTGACTATGGAATCCAACTGGGATGGCATCCCAGTGCTCATCTCTCCATCCCAGTGCCCATCTCTGCATCCCAGTGTCCAACTCTGCATCCCAGTGCTCATCTCTCCATCCCAGTGCCCATCTCTGCATCCCAGTGCCCATCTCTGCATCCCAGTGTCCAACTCTGCATCCCAGTGCTTATCTCTCCATCCCAGTGTCCAACTCTGCATCCCAGTGCCCATCTCTGCATCCCAGTGCCCATCTCTGCATCCCAGTGTCCAACTCTGCATCCCAGTGCCCATCTCTGCATCCCAGTGTCCAACTCTGCATCCCAGTGCCCATCTCTGCATCCCAGTGCCCATCTCTGCATCCCAGTGTCCAACTCTGCATCCCAGTGTCCAACTCTGCATCCCAGTGCCCAACTCTGCATCCCAGTGCCCATCTCTGCATCCCAGTGTCCAACTCTGCATCCCAGTGTCCAACTCTGCATCCCAGTGCCCAACTCTGCATCCCAGTGCCCTCCTCCTCATCCCAGTGCTTATCTCTGCATCCCAGTGCCCATCTCTGCATCCCAGTGTCCAACTCTGCATCCCAGTGCCCATCTCTGCATCCCAGTGTCCAACTCTGCATCCCAGTGCCCAACTCTGCATCCCAGTGTCCAACTCTGCATCCCAGTGCCCAACTCTGCATCCCAGTGCCCAACTCTGGATTCTACAGCCCCCTCTTCCCCAAACATTGGTGCCTACCCAGAATAGCACAGCAGCTTCCAGGAGAGCCCTGACCCACTCCCTGAGTATCCGTGTGGTTTTACTGGCCTTGGAACGTGACCCTGGGGCGGGGAAGCAGGGAAGGGGAAGCAGGGAAGGGGAAGCCGGGAAGGGGAAGCAGGGAAGGGGAAGCAGGGAAGGGGAAGCAGGGAAGGGGAAGCAGGACCACAGGGAAGGGGAAGCTCCAGGAGCTGGCAGCTCCTCCCAGAGCAGTCCCAGGAGCTCTGGGGTGCTGTGCCCACGGGATGGCTCTGGCACTGTTACCTGTACTTTCATTTCCCGATCCGTGTCCCAGATCCGGATTATCCTCACGTCCCCCGAGGTCATCAGGAGCCCGGTTTCTTGTTCCCAGTCCACCACCATCCCTGCTCCTGAGACACAACAAGGCAAGGCTGCACTCCCTGGAGCATCAGCTCTGCTGACCTCGCGCTGCAGACGCTGTCACAGCCGGGGAGATGTAAAATGACACACGCAGACACCCCAGACATCCTCCAGATGGGGCTGAATCAGCTGCTCCTGCATCTGAGTGCAAACCCCGCCTGCTCTGAGCCTGCTCGGTCCCTGGGGAGGGAAGCACAACTTCCAGGAACTGCCGGGGGCAGCAGTGCCCAGCACTGCACACAACACTGACACTGAACGCTGACGGGAGAGACTCAGCTGGTGCCACCTCCCAGCCAGAGCTCCTGGACCGAGCCCTGGTTCTGTCACCGGCATGTGGGAGATGCTCCTGGACAAGGAACAGCCAAGCCAGGGCAGCCACGGAGAGAATTTAACAGCTGGAGGGAGCTCAAACCAGCTCGCTGCACTGACTGTGAGGAGGGGAACAGCCTGCAGTGACAGCAGCTCCAGCACCCTCACAGTGCCCTCATCCCTGAGGGCACAGATCAAATCTCCAGGGCAACTCCAGCACAACCATCCACGCTGCGTTAAAAACACAAACAAAACCCCGGCAGCAGCACGGGAGGGAACCAGGGGAGAAATCCCGGCTTGGTGTCTGCTCCAGCCCCTCGGGAGGGCAGGGACAGCAGCAGAATTCCTGTCTGAGTAGAATTCCTGTCTCAGAGCAGAATTCCTGTCTGAGTAGAATTCCTGTCTCAGAGTAGAATTCCTGTCACAGAGCAGAATTCCTGTCTCAGACTAGAATTCCAGTCTCAGAGCAGCATCCCTGCCTCTCAAAGCACCATCCCAGCCTCTCAAAGCAGAATTCCTGTCTCTCAGAGCAGAATTCCTGTCCCTCAAAGCACCATCCCAGCCTGTCAGAGCCGTTGTCCAGCCTCTCCTCCGTGCCAGGCCGAGTCCCTGGTGCTGAGCAGTGTTTCATAACCACCCAGACCTGGAGTCAGAACCCTCTGCAATGCATCAGGACTGCAGCTCCTGCCCCCAGCACTCAGTGCCTCCAGCACCATCCCTGTGGCTCCACTCCACAACGAGCTTGTCCACAAGGTAAAAACGTGCATTTGTCCGGATTTACTGCCAGGAATCATCCCCAGCAGGAAATCTAAACCTGCCCAATGTGCTCTTTTGTCACCAAAGGCCCACAAGTACCTTGTACCAGAACATTCACAGTAACAGAGCACAAAGGAAGCAGCAGCCACGTCCAATGAACACGGAGTTCTCCTCCAGCATGATGGGATGACCTTGTTCTGCACAGCTTCAGAGAAAACATTCTGCCATTCTGCCCCTCTCCCCTTCCTGAGCATCACATCCGAGCCCATTCCTGATCCTGCCACATCCATGGAGGAGGTCACTGATGTTTACTGCCAGTCCATCACCTCCCTGCAGGAAATTCGGGACTCTGGGCTGAGCTGGGAGCCTGGACCTTTATCTTCAGTCAAATGGATTGTTCCTTCAGACTGCCTGGCAGCTCGAGGGGCTGGAGAGCTGAGGCAAACAAGCAGGCAGTGATGGAGATGATAAACACCACTGAAGTGTTTGCATTTGTCATCTGTTTACAGCCCATGTGACAGGATTAACCTGGCAGCTGAGCTGGATCTGCTGCTACCATCCCTGATGGAGCTCAGCAGGCAAAGAGCTCTGAGGCAGCTCCAAAGCTCCCAATTCCCCAGGAACACCCCCCAGTTTGGGGGAGCTCCCAATTCCCCAGGAACACCCCCCAGTTTGGGGGAGCTCCCAATTCCCCAGGAACACCCCCCAGTTTGGGGGAGCTCCCAATTCCCCAGGAACACTCCCCAGTTTGGGGAAGGTTTCTTTCTGTTCAGCACCAAGTCCCATCCAGCTGTGGTTCCAGGGACAGGCTGTTCTGAGTTTGGGGGCAGAGCTGGCATTTTTGGTGGCTCTCCTGGTGTGCCTGTCAGGAGTTTGTCACTGAGGATATTCAGCAATGACATCTAGAAGGGCAGGGAAAGTCTCACTGAGGGAAGAGGCTCCAGAGGGATTGCACAAAGATTCCCAGGAGAGACGAGCAGATGGAAAGGGCAAGGGTTCATTCCCAACCAGGCTGGAAAAAAAGCAGGGAATGAACACAGAATCCTGGAATGGTTTGGGTTGGAAGGGACCTCAACAACCACCATGGGCAGGGACACCTTCCACTGTCCCAGGCTGCTCCAAGCCCTGTCCAGCCTGGCCTTGGGCACTTCCAGGGATGATGCTGGGTCTGGTGTGGCTCGAGACCTCGCAGTTCCTGCCTTATTAAAACTTCAATAATTCAGCTCAGGGATAACTGCTGCTCCCTGGAAGAGGGAAGGGCAGGGTTTGGATCATCCCAAAGGCTGGAGGTGCTGGGTCCTGGCTGCAAGGATCCTGTGCTGGGCTCTGGGCTGGGGGCTCTGCTCCTGCTGCACCCCAAAAAGGTGCCCTGGCCAAAAAGGGGATGCACCTGGGAATGCTGAACCAGAATTCCAACCTGTCTGAAGAGCAGAAAAGCCCTTGGACATAAATGTCAATGTACAACTCAGTCACTTGGAAGTGTGTGAGGGGAAGGAAAGCTTCCTCTGACTGTGAAATGTTCCACCCAGAGCTGGCACTCACAGTATGGAATGAGACAGAAATAGCTGAACTATTTCTATGTACAAGCACAGGTTTGCATGGCAGAGATGATCCAGGATTGGCTCATGTCTCCATGCTCAACTCACGGTGTTTTGGGATGGGGGGGGAACGTGGGATGAATACTAATGATCATTTCCTTTTTAATTAACAGAGGTCCTGCTCCAGGATGTTACAACTGAGCCTCAGCCCACCCACAGGGCTTTGGCTCCTGGGCCTGGCACCTGAGCTGCTCCCCAGCCCCTCCTGCCACAGGTGCTGAACACACCTGAGCTGCTCTGGATCCTCTCCTGCCACAGGTACTGAACACACCTGAGCTGTTCTTTACCCTCTCCTGCCCACAGGTGCTGCTCTGAGCACCTGCACAGCCCCAGAGCTGGCTCTGCCTGACCTGTCACCCTCCAAGGGACAGAGCTGTCCCAGCCCCTGGCACAGCCCACTGGTGAATCCTGGTGCTCCCAGAGCTGCAGGAACCAGCCCTGCACTGCTGCAATGCATCAGGAGCTGAGAGCACCATTTTCCCCTAAGGGATATTATGTTCTTAGATAATGAGCAACAAATCTTCCACAGCTCAGGGAAAGGAATTTTTAAATGTCTGTGCTGGAGGTGGTGTTGTTTTTGGTTTGGGTTTTTTGTTTGTTTTTTTTTTGGTTTTTAAAGCCAGCACTGGCAGCTCTGTATGGTTGAGTTTATCCACACCAACAGCTGCTCCTGGAGGTAAAACTTCCCAAGGCTGTTCCCTCAGGACTGCCCCTGAGCCAGAGACATTTGCCTGGAATGGACAATTCCATGGAAAGATTCCAGGGCTAATGTGGTGAAAGCAGCTGCATTCCCAACATCTGTAACATCACAGGAGCGTGGCCAGGCTGTCCTTGGCATTTCAGTGGAATCAGGAATACCTCCGTGGAACACAGCACAAACCATCCTGAAATCTGCCTGATCATTTTTTAATCACGGGCCCTCCTGGCTGAGCAGTGAAGCTCATCCCTGTTTTAATTTCCAGGAAGCAGTGGGAGGGTTGGATGACCTCACTCATCATTAATTTCTACAACATCCTCTCAAAAAGTGTCACCCTCCTCCTGCCAAGGACTCTGCAGTGAGGGACAGCAGGAGCTGGGATGCTGGGAATTCAATTAAAAGAACACAAACCCCTGGAGCTGCCATTTCTCCAGTGAGTTTATTGCCACCAAACAATCTGAGAACTGTGCTGCTTCTCCTGCAGCCCTCACTCCTGGTGTGAGCTCCTGGGAATTTGGGAAGCCTCCCTGCCTTCCCTGTGCCCCTTGGTCCCCAGGCTGAGCCTGAGTCTGAGCCCCTGAGCAGCTCCTGGTGCAGGATGGAGCTGTCCCCTGCTCCAGCCTGGCCTGGGACATTTCCAGGGCTGGGGCAGTGTCCCAACACTGCTGCTGTACAGGAGAGCACTAATGCCATGCATTTTTTACAGCTCTCCAGAGGGAAGGGGGATGCCTGTGCTGTTTTGTCAGGGCAGAGGCAGCTGGAGAAGGATTTCCTGGAGCTGCCCTGCCCCTGAGCCCACGGGCTGGCAGCACAGCATCGATCCAGCTCTGGAATTCCCTGCAACTGCTCCGTGCTCAGCTCCCTGAGCAGGGATTCCCTGAGCAGGGATTCCCTGCAGCCAAGCCCTGCTAATTTTAGCCTTGGCTGGGGGATTTTGCAGCCAGGCAGCAGCAGCAGCCACACATCAGCTCTGCTCACTCCTGCCCCAGCTCCCACACCACAGAGATTTGCTCAGCTCCACTAACGAGCTGTGAATCAGCCCTGCCAGCAGCCTGGCTGATTAATCAGGGCAGACACAGCCAGCTCTGATCACTCAGCAAAGATCAATAATTGATGAACATCCTGGGTGACGTCACCACGAGCAGCCCCCGGCACATCAGCCACCTGTCCCCCTCCCTGCTGGGGACCCAGAGCCACACAGACCCTGCCCAGGGACCCTGGCACACGCTGGGCACGTCCTGCACCTCCCCTCCACGTGCCACAGTGCAATTTGAGACATTTATCAGAGACCCAGAAGGATTTGGGTTGGGCACAGCCCCTCCAGTGCCACCCCTGCCATGGCAGGGACACCTTCCCGCTGTCCCAGGCTGCTCCCAGCCCCATCCAACCTGGGCTGGGACAATTCCAGGGATCCAGGGGCAGCCACAGCTGTGCCAGGGCCTCCCCACCCTCACAGGCAAGAACTATTCCCATGGATCCAACTTCAATTTCCCCTTTTTTCTCTTTGGTTTATCTCTGCCACGATTCTGAGGCTGCTGGGAAAGACTCCCCAGCTTCTCCTTTCCACAGGATCTTTACAGCCCAGGGCTGTTACAGATAAAGCCCAGCCAAACCCACATCAGCTTTCTGCTCCATTTGGGACCTCCCACTCCAACCCTTCAGTGCAGGGATGCTTTGAAATCTCCCTGGAAAAGAGAGATTCCCAAATCCCCCCCCATCTGTGGCTGGGGGAGCTCAGAGAGGCTGGCAGGAAGGTTCCCTTCTCCCAGCAGGGTCTGTGCCTGCCCTGGGAGCACAGATCCCTCCCTGCATGGGCAGGGGGTGGCAGAGCTGGAAGCAAAGCTTCCAGGAGCCACAGGGACCCAAAATCCCTCAAACCACAGCAAAACCCCAACCAAGCACCCTGAGGAGCTCCTGCCAGCCCCTGAGCACAGGTAAGAGGAGCAGCACTCACCTCCCTGCTTGCTCCTGTCCAGGTAGATGGACACCCTTCGGGCCAGACCTGTGAGGAGACAGGGATCAGCAGGGTCAGGGTCAGCCAGAGCAAAACCCAGCTTAAAGCAGGGATTAGAAACAGCAACTCAACCTGGAGAACACGAAAGAGAAGCAGCAGCACCCAGAGCAGCACAGCAGTTTTGGGAGGGCAGCAGCCAGCCTGTGGGGAGCAGGAGCTGGCTGGGTGGGAGCCCTGCAGGAGCAGGAGCCCCCCAGCCTCAGCTGGGCCCTGCTCTCCTCCAGCACAGGCAGACACCCAAGAGCTCCTGGGATGGGCACAGATGTGCCAAGGATCGGGGTGTGTGTGCCCACAGCCCACAGGGAACAGCCCCCCAGCCCAGCCCTGCCCTCCCAGGGGAAATGTGGGAGCTCTGTGCCTGCCCTGGGCTGCCCCTGAGTGTCCATCTGTCCATCTGTCCATCCCCCACAACCCAGGGCTCCTTCTCAAACATCCAAACATTCAGGTGTGACACGTTCCTCTCTCCTTTTGTAAGTAGGAAAATGTCCCTGAAAGTCAAGTCCTGGCCGTGTCCTGGCCGTTCTCAAGAGCAGTTCAGGGCTGAGGGTGACATCATGACACAGGGGAACAGCTGGGACAGCAGGGAAGGGAATCAAGAGTGGCAGCAAACAAGCTCCAGGAAAACTCCTGAGCTCTGCAGCTTCCAAGATGCATCCTCAGATTTGTGAGGCAGTGCTGGACACAGCTGTGGTCTTGGCAGCAGATGACTCTGAAGACTCTGCTCTCCACAGGGACCTGCTCCACTTAGCTCTTTTGAAGTGGCTACACTCATTTCTCTGTCCACAAACAGATCTGTCCTTCTCCTCTGCCCAATCTGCTGGGAAGGTGGAAGGCAAAGAAAACTGGCCCCAGACTGCTTCAGTCCACAAGGGAAAGAAAAAGCAAAGGGGAGAAAAAAAACCACAATCCAATGCTAAACAGAATGGATTTAAAAGTTTCCCCAGTCCTGTTTTGGCAAATGGAACCACCCAGCTCTGAGAGCTGAGCCTGTTCTGCACTGTCAGACACTGACAGTCCTTTCTGGGTGTTAAATCCTGTCCTGTGACACTGACAGTCCTTTCTGGGTGTTAAATCCTGTCCTGTGACACTGACAGTCCTTTCTGGGTGTTAATCCTGTCCTGTGACACTGACAGTCCTTTCTGGGTGTGAAATCCTGTCCTGTGACACTGACAGTCCTTTCTGGGTGTTAATCCTGTCCTGTGACACTGACAGTCCTTTCTGGGTGTTAATCCTGTCCTGTGACACTGACAGTCCTTTCTGGGTGTTAAATCCTGTCCTGTGACACTGACAGTCCTTTCTGGGTGTTAATCCTGTCCAGAGTGAGGCACAACCAGCACAGTGCAGGTGGAAGGGAAGGCAGGACAGGGGGACTCCCTGCCCAGGAGCAGAGCCATGGCCAGGGCAGCCCAGGGACATTCCCAGCTCCCAGAAACCAGATCCTGAATCCAGGGATGGGAAACATCAAGCAGCAGCCAGAAAAGCTGGTGTTTGCTGGCAGAGAACTACAGAGTGACAATTTGTCACAACTCCTGGGCCCTGCCTGCTCACAGCAGCCCCTCTGCTCCTGCTGCCACCTTGGGAAGGGCAGCCTGTGCCACTGGCACAGCAGGCTCCTCATCAGCTCTGGGCACTGCCCTCACACAAAACACAGCTCCTGCTCCCTGAGAGGTGCCAGGGGAAAAACACACCAGGCAGCCCCAGGAAAATCCAATGAATAGCTGAAAGAGCTGTGTCAGGCTCCTGGGATGAAGCACAGCAGCTCAGAAATGAGAACTGTCAGCCTTTAAGGTCAGGATGAAGGATGATGGTCATCTCATGTGACCTCGTGCACTGCAGGGGCCAGGCAGCCTCCCCCATCAATCCACCAAGGATGGAAGCACAGCACACACAGAACAACCTGCAGCCCTGACCAGAAACATCCAGGGACAGAGAACTGCCATCAGAGCATCGGCACCTGATGGGCTCTGGGAAGGAGGGAACATCCACCTCCTGCAATGCTGTAAAACCCCCTTTAATATCCCAGAACCTCCCAAAACCTCTTTTAAATATCCTAGAACCTCCTTTAATATCCCAAAACCTCCTTTAAATATCCTAAAACCTCCTTTAAATCTCCTAAAACCTCCTTTAAATATCCCAAAACCTCCTTGAGTGTCCCAAAACCTGTAATGTCCCAAAACCCCCTGTAATGTCCTAAAACAGATTTCAGGGTTACACACACTGGTTTTCTGGCTTCATCCCACGTGTGGCTGGATGCCAAGGCTCCTTTTTACACCCTTTTCTGCCCAGCTTTCCAAACATTCCAAGCAGGCCAATGTCTCACTGTGCTGCCCTTCTGCACGGGCCAGATTTAGAGCACACGTCCCTCTGCCACCTCCTGACCCACAATGAACGGGGAGGAACAGGAGCCAAAATTGGAGCTGGGGCTAAAGGAGGTCACAGGCTCCTCCTGCAAAGCTGATTTTCACCCTCCCAACAGAAACCCCAGTGGGACCCACCTCGAGTGCTTGGCAGCATGTCTGACAGCCCCTGCCAGGCTGTCACCATCTCGGGGTTCTTCTCCAGGTCTGCAAAGTTCTTCCACACTCTGATGGCACCATCGTCTTGGGGGGCACAGAGAAAGAACACAAAGCAAAGTCACTGCTGGGGCAGCTCCTGCAGCTGCTTGTGCACGAGGAAGAGGAGGAGAAGCAGAGCTGAAGTCACACAGACCCCACATCTCTGAGTGTCACTCGAATGCTTTTTGTTGGAGTTGTTTTCCCTCTCTAATTTACATCCAAGAAACCTAAAGCTTTGTTCTACTGGAGCTGTTCTGGAAGAGTTTTTTTCTCCTCCCCTGAACAACACCTGACATTCAATGTCTCTCCATTTCCTTGACATTCATTTTCTGCAGGATTTATCTCTGGATTGGTGCCGAGGGCCACACAAGTGCCCACTCAACACAAAGCAGCCCCACGGAAGCAGCAGCATCAAAGCCCAACCCATCAGCAGCAAATCTTTCAAGAACATCGTGTGTTTTTTTCAATTTGCTCCCCATCTGTGAAACTTTTGTGCTAAGAATCAATAAATTGAAAGAAATATGTCCTAAAGGCTCTCTCAGCTCCCCTTCCCCCTGCCTTCATTACAGCCACCCTGAGCAGGAATCTGGAGGAGCTGTTGAAAGCACTCGGAGTGCAGGGTTGGAATGGTTCCCTGGGAGAGGAGCAGGTCTGGCTCAGCTTCCCAGAGCACAGAACGGGCAGGATCTCCTCATGCAAACCCCTGGGGGCAGCTGGAGCTGCTCAGGTGAGGTGTGACCTGGAGAGGAACTCAGACCCACCTGAGAGCTTTGGGGCTGAGGCTGAGCTCTGCCTGCACACGAGCCCAGCACAGAACACAACTGCAGCTCCTGCACTTTGGCTGCTGCACAATTCCAGCTCTGGACAGCAGCTGTGACCAACTCAAATCACCTTTCCCCAGGTGGGCCACAGGAGGGGGTGGCCACAACAAGCAAAGACTCAGGTGGGAGTGGCTTCAGCAAGTGCTGGACTGGTCAGTCCTTGGAAAACCCATCTGAGAGGTTTCAGTACGAGGAAGAGCTCGGTGGAAATGGCTCTGAGCTGAGAGCAGGGAGGGCAGAGCCAACCTGGGACCAAGCCATGGAGGGGACAGGTCCAGAGCAGCTCACCTGGACTGGAGCTGTGCCAAGGCCCTGCTGGAGGGACAGAGCCCCTTACCTGTGGCCGTGAGCAGCAGGGAGCAGTCCTGCCCGTTCAGGTACTCCATGGCCGTGATCCGCGTGTACCGAGGGTTCCCGTTGTGGAAATAATCCAACTTCTCCCCCTTCTCCCAGTCCCAGAAACTGGGCAGGAACAAACATGTGAGTGTTCAGTTCCCTGTGCAAGCTGTAGAGATGCACTCCTTTCCCTGTCTGGGATTTCTCCTTTGGAGTTTGGCATCGTTTGATTAATAACACATGGAATAATAATTGATTAATAATTCCGTGGAATCATGGAATGGTTCGGATTTGGATTGGAACGACCTCAAATCCCATCCAGTGCCACCCCTGCCATGGGCAGGGACACCTCCCACTGTCCCAGGTTATTCCAGCCTGGCCTGGGACACTGCCAGGGATCCAGGGGCAGCCACAGCAAAGCTGGGCACCCTGTGCCACCCTCCCAGGGCAGGATTTCAACACCTGCACCTCTGAGGGAGAGCCAGGACAAAGGTCCAGCTGTGACCTCCGTGTCCCCAGCCCTCAGGAGACGCTGTCCCTGCTGTCCCCCGTGTCCCCAGCCCTCAGGAGACGCTGTCCCTGCTGTCCCCCGTGTCCCCAGCCCTCACCAGATGCTGTCCCTGCTGTCCCCCGTGTCCCCAGCCCTCAGGAGACGCTGTCCCTGCTGTCCCCCCGTGTCCCCAGCCCTCAGGAGACGCTGTCCCTGCTGTCCCCCCGTGTCCCCAGCCCTCAGGAGACGCTGTCCCTGCTGTCCCCCGTGTCCCCAGCCCTCACCAGATGCTGTCCTTGTCAGCCACGGCGATGCAGGGGGTGAAGGGGTGGAATTTCACCACGGAGGGCACGCCCGGGTTCCTGTTGAGGAAGATCTGATCGTCCAGCCTGGAGATGCCTGCGGGGACAGCACCAGCTCAGCATCCCCAGGGATGTCCCCAGGGATGGCCTGGACAGCCCCAGCTCCCCAGTGCCACAGCCCTTCCCTCCTCCCAGCAGCCTCAGGGCTTGAGGTGCACACCGAGGTGGTGGCAAACCTTTCATCCTTCACACTGGCAAGCAAAGAGAACGAGCCCAGCCAAACCCAGGGAAATGCCAGGTTGTGTTGAGGGAAAAACCAACACTATTCTTTCAAAATATAAAATATGAAAACGCCTTTTTTTTTTTTTTTTTTTTTTTTGGTCAATTTAAAATACAGCATTTCACTGTAGCTTGTGGATTATTTATTTAACTTTCCATTTCAGTTCCCTTAAATTTGAGGTTAATTTGCAAATGAAAAATGTATTTTCCACAGAGACCTTAAAATGATGGGTAAAGACTTTTCCCATCTTGTTTTCAGAGCCGTTTGCTATTCACAAACAGTGCTGGGACCCCTGACACTGCTGGGTTTTGGCACTCTCTGAATTCATCACACAAACCCCCAAACCCAGGGGACATTCATTCAGCCCCAGTTTGTTTTAGAATGCATCAAATGCATTGAATCTAATTTTCATTAAAAGCTTGTAAGTCTGTTTTAATTCTTTTTAATATTTCACGTTTTCATTATTTTTTTAATGAATAGTGGCATTTCAGTCACTCAGGTCAAGCAACCAAATATGAACACTGTCTAGAAAGAGATTTAACTTCTCCAGGCAAGCATGAAAAATCCCCTTCTTTGTATTCCATCAGATCTCCCAGGCCATCTCCTGGGCTCCAGGATCATTTCTGTATTTCCCTGCTCAATGATATTCTGCAGTTTCCCAGCATGAAGCTCCAAATGCACTCCCAGGAGCAGCCTCCCAGTGACAGGGCTGAGCACACTGGGATTTCCAGCCCTGTGAGGCCCAAAAAGCCTCCTGGGGAGGAGCAGCTCCTGGAATGCCATGGGGAGGACACCAGGAGCTCCTGGAATTGTGGCTCCCCAGCCTGTGCTGCTCAGGGAAAAACTGAGGAATGCAAATTCCTCAGGAAGCTTCATTAGGTTCCACTTGATTCGAAGAAATTCCTGTGCTGAGAGAATCCCAGCCCAAAGCTGCCTCAGAGAGCCCTAAAGGTTCAGCCCCAGGGTCTTGGGGAGCTGAGGCTCGTTGGGAACAGCACACACCAACCACACACACAAATATTCCAAATAAAATGGGATACAAGGACTAAACAACCCCTTACAGAGCTCAGCGGAGCAGGGGACAGCAGAGACATCCCTGAGGTGTCCCCTGAGCTGGGGGGGACAGGTCCAGCAGCTCCTTGGTCTGCCCTGAGCTCGTCTGGCCCACAGCAAACCCTGAGATTGCAGCTCTGGATTTACCCTGCAGCTCTGCACCTTCCCTCCCCTCCAGAGCCGGGCAGGGACCAAGCCCAGCAGCTGGAAACAGAGAGCTGGGGGAGCAGGGAAACACCTGGAACAAGGGAACACCTGGAGCAACAGGGAAACACCTGGAGTAACAGGGAAACACCTGGAACAGGGAAACACCTGGAGCAGGGAAACACCTGGAACAGGGAAACACCTGGAGCAGGGAAACACCTGGAGCAACAGGGAAACACCTGGAGCAGGGAAACACCTGGAACAGGGAAACACCTGGAGCAACAGTGAAACACCTGGAACAGGGAAACACCTGGAGTAACAGGGAAACACCTGGAACAACAGGGAAACACCTGGAACAGGGAAACACCTGGAGCAGGGAAACACCTGGAGCAACAGGGAAACACCTGGAGCAGGGAAACACCTGGAGCAGGGAAACACCTGGAGCAACAGGGAAACACCTGGAGCAGGGAAACACCTGGAGCAGGGAAACACCTGGAACAGGGAAACACCTGGAGCAACAGTGAAACACCTGGAGCAGGGAAACACCTGGAATAGGGGAGCACCTGGAGCAGTGACACACCTGCAGCAGCAGCCGCCCTGCAGCAGGAGGGAACAGGCACCAGTGTGAGGGGCTGCAGGGGCCATCACTAATTAGGAGTGTGGCTAATTGGGCTCTGCACGCGGGGGGCACTCACCCTTCTGGATGATTTTCTGCGCCTGTTTCCGGACGCGGGCGTTGCGCAGGAAGCGCCACTCGCGCTCCTTGCGGATCTGGCTCTCCAGGTCGTGCTCCTCGGGGATCTGCCAGGACAGGACACACACACACAGACACTGAGCAGTGAGCCCAGCCCTGCAGCAATCAGCTCAGCGATGCCACAGTGCCCTGGCCCCTGGCCCCGGTGACACTGCAGCCTGATCTCCGAGCGCAGGTTTCTCTCTTAACTCTCCTCGGCTGAGCGGCATCACGTAGCAAGCCCAGCTGAACGAGGGAGCTCAGCCCTGCTACAGCCAGCTCTGAGCACACTGAAATCTTTCTTTTCCTGCTAATCAGGGGCTGCTGGCCCAGCAGGGCATGGCTGCATTCCCAAATCCCCGGCACGTTCAGGTTTTCTCCACCACTGACAGGAGCAGCCCTGTTTTGGTTCCCTGCTCTCCAAACCCTGCCCCTGTGTCACCTGCCTTTCCTGATACACAAAATTCCCCCTGCAACTGGAGAGTGGCCCTGCAGTCACAGCCACTCGGAGCCATTTGCTGATATTTATTCCCACCCCACAGCTCCAGGTTTCAGCACTCCATGGCTCCCCTACAAAAGCTGTGCTCCAGGCACCAGGCCAGGCTGGGACTCACAGCCCCCGGCTATTCCCACCCTCATTCAGAACACAGCATCAAAAGGAATAAACTCTTAAGATCTCACCCCAAACCATGGCAGGAGCTACATTTGAGGTGTTTTTCATGCTTAAAAAATTATCCAAGACTCCCCTGCTCCAGAACCATCCTTGGATCAACTACAGGGTTCTGATCCAGCTTCCTTTGATGCTGGTTGTTCCAAAGGAGTAACTCTTGGAGAAGGAAGACAAATTCCCCACAAACAAACCCTGTTTTCCCTGTATAAGAAAGTCCTTAAATCATCTGTCACTATTACAAACCCTGCTTTCAAACCATGCTATCCTTTGGAAAACAGCTGTTACTGAGCTGGACTTCTGCTTCTGTAAAATAAATTTTAAAAAAAGAAGCCCACCCTCCACCTTTCCTCTTGGCAAAGAAAAAAGCAGTTTATTTCAGCACAGCACCTATTAGACAGGCAATGACAAACGACCCCTAATGAAAAGCAATAAACAAACCTGAGCTAAAATACATCAAAGCAATCTGAAAGGGGAGAGATGACACCTACACCTTAATGAAAACCCAGCTTCTCAGGGAATTAAATCAAGCCCAGGGAAGAGCCCTTGGACCACCAGTGCAGAGTCAGAGCACGCAGGTAAAGCTGCCCTGGCCCCCTCTGGGGATCATCCTGCCAGAAAAACACAAAGCCCAGCTCTGCTCCCTGCCCTGGACATGCTCCAGCTGCAGGATGGGCATCACGCCAGCCCCTTCCCCAGAGCTCCAGCCTGTCCCAGACAGGGAGCAGGAGCACCTGAACCCCCCAGCAGAGTCTTCCTTGCTGAGCCAGGTCTGTCCCTGTCCCTGGGGGTGCCAGGAGGGGAGCAGGGAGCATTGGCACAAGGCTCCAGAGGTAAATCCAGCTCTCCCTGCTCACCATCCCTGCAGCTCTTGCAGGATCTCTCTCCTCTCCCAGGACTTGGACCCAGGGCCAAGGCTCAGTGCAGCAGCTCCTGATTTATCAGGGATTTATCAGCAAGGGCTGCTTATGTAATTCTCACCTTCCAGGATCCTTCCCAGCTCCTGCCTGCATGTTCTGCCAGCCCTGGAAATAACAGATGCTGGCTCCTCTCTCCTTGACTCAGGACTTCCTGACAGCTGGCACCGAGGCTTTCCTGCTCCCCGTGGCTCCCAGAACAGCCCTGAGCCACCAGGGACTGCAGGGGGAGGAAAAGCTTCTGCAGACACCAGAGCTGGCCTAGGGACCTGCTTTTCCTGGCACATGGAGAATTTACAGTGCAGAGTTTTCCTTCTCTGTTTATTTGATTAGATAATCAATAAATCAAACCTGGAATGATGGCTTGAAACGCAGCTCCTGATTTACACTGGAAATTAATCCCTCAGTCTTTCCAGTGAAAGCATTCTCAGGGCAAGGTCCATGAAGCAAAACTAAATTCATAAATTAAATATGACTAAGATGCACTCACAGTAATTTTATGTTTATTCATTACAGGAACAGTTGTCTTGTCTTTCCCTGTTTATGAAGGCAGGCAGCAGCTCCAAAAGAACGGCTGGAATTAAGCACCGATGTCACTTTTCCATCAGCACTTGGTACACTTCACTCTTTGCCTTTTTCATGAGGCTGAAGCTCCCAAAAGGCAGCAGGCACCAGGCAGGACTGTTCCCTGAGCAGGGGCTCCATGGAAACTCAGGCAGCACCCGAGCTGCCAGCCCTGACTGCCAGCCAAGAAAGCTCAGGGAAGGTTGTCACAGAGGGAATTCTCCCTGTCCCTTGCACACACAGCCAGCCCAATCCCACAGGTACCTGTACCTCCCTGTTAGGACAGAATAACCCCTGCAGAAACTCCCTCTCCTTGGCCTTTCCAAGCTGCTTTGCAGAAGTACCAGGGAAATCGATTGTGTGATTGGAAAACACAGATTTGGTTCTGTTCAAGCTTCACCCTGGCTGGTGAGGAGAGCTCCTGGTCAGGCAGGGGGAACTGGCAGCCCCAGAGGCTCAGGGAGCCAGGGCTGTGCCCTGTTCCTGCTCCCTGGGACACACAGAACACCCTGGGACTGCAGGACAGCCCGTCCCCATGGCTCCCCTCCCTAGCACAGGAATGCTCCACCTCTTCCACTGCCTCCCCCAAAGCCTTTCAGTCTATTTTATGTGCAGGAAATTGTAGTAAAAGCACTCCTCCACAGAGCTCCCCATGTCCCCACTGCCCTGCCCGTGCCTGGCTGCCTACTCTGATTAATTTTATTAATAAAGCCCCCCCCTCCTTCCTGGGAAGAGGTTTTCTTAGGGAGCAGACAAATGATTTTAATAAGAACGAAGAGCTCAAACATCATCTTCCTCCTCTTGTGCTCTGGGCTTGAATCAAGACCCTGAAGCTGATGTGGAGGAGAAACAGCCCTGGTGGGAGCTTGGCCAGGCAGCCCAGCCCCACATCCCAGATGTGCCCTAAGGAGTCACTGGCTGGTTCCAGCACAAAGGGAATTTCACAGCAGCTGAGGAAGTGTCAGGAAATCACTTCACTGGTGATTCCCTCTGGAAATCAAGAGCCTGTCCTGCTCTGATTTCCTTAAACTTGGGCAATTCCCTCCCCCCAGCTCCTGAACATTCCAGGAGTGTGGTGGTGATGGCTCAGCCCCAGCTCCCCGAGAGGCAGCACTAAAACCACATCATTTCCTCATTCTCACCACACACAAACATCCACTGTGGAGAGGCATCAGTGCAGCCTGGCCATTGTCCCTGGCAGGCACAGCAATCCCTCCAACAGCTGGAGCTCCAAGCCCTGGCACCTCTGGGCTCCCCGAGCCTCCCAGGGCACCTGCGAGTTCCCTTTAATGGGGGAGATTTACTGCTCCTCCTGCTTCATACTTAACCTGAAACCTGAGCTTTGCCTGAAACACTCGGGGAATTTAACAGCTAAAACATTCTGGGAATTTAACAGCTTCTCTTTCCAGTCATTGATGTCTTTGCTCATCTCTTAACAGCTCTGGCTTGAGTTTCACCTGGAAGAAGGTTTCAGTTTCTCTCTCATTTCACACAGAGACAACTTAGCTCCCCAAACAAGTCACTTCTGAAGAGACCTAGATGCAAATTTGTCATTACCACCCTTATTCTTCACTATAACACAACTTCTTATTTTTTTTTTTTTAACTTTAAACCCCAACAAGCACTCGTGGGCATCCAGCCACTCTGACTTTGTCCCCTGTAAGTTCAGGGAGTGTGTGCTGGAAGCAGAGCACAGCTCCCAGACCCCACCTGGGCACAGCAGGGTCTGTCCTGCTGCCACCACGGCCTCTCCCAGGGCAGCCTCAGAATCCCCTCAGCCAGGAGACTCAGCTGGAATGTCACAAAGAAAACAGCATCTCTCTTTCTCCAGCCCCTCACTATCCTTTCTGGGGAAAAGGGCCTTCCTTATTCCATGTGTTTATTTTAAAAACCAATTCATTTTAGCTACAATGCAATTTTCTATATGCAGAGCAGCACAACTTTTCAGATGGAACAACTCTGCAGTGCAACCAGGCAGAACTGGGGGATCTGGATCCAGAACCTCTCCTCATTCCTACATTTTTTGTGGATTGTGCTCCACGGGGAGCTGAGTTTTTTCCCTGGGCTCTCTGTCCCCCCCTCACTGACCCTTCTGCTCCCTCTGGTCCTGAGAGCAGCAGGATGGAAGCAAACCCATTCATTGCCGAGGGCAGGGAAGGGAAGGGAGAAGGGCAGGGCTGGCAGGGCCGTGCCCAGGGGCCAGCACAGCCCCGGGGTTACCTTCATGACGGGCTGGGCAAAGTACTTGGCACTCCAGTCACAGAAACCCGTCTGCACCGCGGCCGAGATGAAGCTCTTGTGTCCCACGGCATCATCAGCATCATCAGCTGTCTGTGGGGAGGGGACAGGGCTCAGCCACCTGCAGGGCCAGGGACAGCCCGGGGACAGCCCGGGGACAGCCAGGGACAGCCCGGGGACAGCCCGGGGACAGCCCGGGGACAGCCCAGGGACAGCCCGGGGACACCCCGGGGACAGCCCGGGGACAGCCCGGGACAGCCCGGGGACACCCAGGGACAGCCCAGGGACACCCAGGGACAGCCCAGGGACACCCAGGGACAGCCCGGGGACAGCCCGGGGACAGCCCAGGGACAGCCCAGGGACAGCCCGGGGACAGCCCGGGGACAGCCAGGGACAGCCAGGGACAGCCCGGGGACAGCCAGGGACAGCGCGGGGAGAGCCCGGGGACAGCCCGGGGACAGCCCGGGGACACCCAGGGACAGCCCGGGGACAACCCAGGGACATCCCCACTGCCCCAGCCAGGCACCAAAACCCTCAAACACAGCGCCCAGGGCAGGAAACGCTGCACACCCAGCCCTGGGGTCAGGTGTGACAGTCACAGCCCTGGGGTCAGGTGTGACAGTCACAGCCCTGGGGTCAGGTGTGACAGTCACAGCTCTGAGTTCAGGTGTGACAGTCACACCCAGCTCTGGGGTCACTCCCTGGGAAGGGACATATTCCCTCATCCCCTCATCTGCAGGGATGTGGGTGGAGCAGCCCCACGGAGCCTCAGGGGGAGCTTTGTCCCGGGGATGTGGCGTGGGGAGCAGCGAGGGTGACTCGGGATCCCGACACAGCTCGTGCCAAGGTGGGTGTGGATCAGTGTCTGTCACACGGGACACCCCGAGGGAAAAGGGAAAAGCTGCTCTGTTCCCTTTCAGAAACAAAGGCCAGAGAAGGGAAGGGAAGGTGTTCACTTTCTCCTTGTGATCACAGCTGTCCCTTGTCCCTGCTCTGCCAGGAGAGCAGAGCAGCCCCCAGGGTCAGGGACCTGACTCTGGGCTGTCACTCTGGGCTGTCACTCTGGGTTGTCACTCTGGGCTGTCACTCTGGGCTGTCACTCAGGCACACGAATGTTCACAGAGGAGTAAGCCACGGACTCCGATTAGACACATTGCTTAGTGGCAGAAGTGAATAATGCCCTATCAAAAGCTATAAACCACAATTTATCCCGAAGAAAATAAATTAATCAATTTTTATTTGGCCGCTTAGAGGCAGCCAATCTGGATTAGCAGCAGCTGGAAGCAAACGAGGGACGCACAGAAATAAACCACAACCGACAGAAAGTGGGACAAAGCCCAGCGGGGAGGAGCTGCCAGGGAAGTTCTCCTCACCTGCTCCGGGCCTTTGTCGAACATTTTCCTGGTCCTGGGGAACTGGTGCGAGTGGGGGGTGTACTGGACGGCCACGCTGGTGTTGCTGGGGCGCACGGCCCCCAGCTCACGGCTCCCCGGCTGCTTGGGCACCTCGCTGGTCAGGCTGGAGCTGCTCGTGCTGGTGGTGGGAGGCGACCCCCTGAGGGACAGAGCAGAACACGGGGACAGGCTCTGGGTATCACTGGACACGAGGCTTGTGTGTGCACTGCCGGCTTCCCTTCTGACAGGGTTTGTTTTCTCACTGTGGTGCCTCCTCTGCAGGAATGTCACGATTCCCACGTCCCCTCCAAAGGCCAAACCCACCCCAAAGCAAGAGGGAACTCTGACTGTGCCAACCCCAGACCGAGGGGATGAACCCTAATGTTCTGGGAACCTGTGATGCCTGACCTAAGTCACCCTGACTGGGGACTGCATGTCCATGGGGGGACTGAAGCCTCAAACCATGGGAATTTAAACGGGGCCTTCTGTTTTCCAGCTTGGAATCTTACAGGTCTAATGTGTGGTGTTTTCTCTTGGAGAGGAGTTTTGGGAAATAATCCCATTTTCAGCCCCCAGCACTCCCAGTTTCCCTGCAGCTCAGGCAGGGTGTGCTGTCCATCAGTTAACCCCGGCTTTTATCAGCTCCGAGTGCAGCAGGCACAGCTCAGACGTCAGTGGGAATTTGGGCAGCACAGCTCAGGGAAGGTAAAAGCAGCCAAAGTCAGCTCTTCAGTTCACCCTTACATACCCAGTGGGGCTTGTTACTCTTTGCCCTAAAGGAAAACAGGAAGGAACTCCCCACCTTTTCCCAGAGCTTTCCACCCACTCCACTTCTCCAACCTCCCCACTGCTGACAGCAGGAGCCACATTCCTGTCCCTGGGGCAGCTCCCTGGGATGGGGCTGGGCAGGGAGCACCCAGCCCGGCCACAGAAGGTGCTGGAAGGCCAGGCTGGACTTACCCCACTTGGTGGATGTGCATGCCCTTGTTGGTGGGGCTGGCAGGGGCAGACTGGGTCAGCGAGGACGTGTCCAGGATGCGCTGGGGACGAGCATTGACCGTGGCCTGGGGAGAACACAGGAGCCTGAGCAGTGGCCACGGCCCCAGCACGGCCAGCCCGGGGCAGGGAGGGCTCTCTGGGGGCTCTGGGCTCACACAAAGCCCCTGGGCTGCTCCCAACACCGATGGTTCCACTGCTGCCTTTGGCACCAACACTTACCCGAGAGCTCTGAGCTCTGAGCAGAGGCAGCTGCAGGCAGGACGTGCCCCAGCACCCCAAACACAGGGCAGGGGGACAGCCTGGGGTCCCCTCAGCTGCCCAGTGTCCCCAAAGCCACCAGCCCTGCCCTCACACCTCCTGCAGCTCCCATAACCCCCAGGATTTGTGACCAGAAATCATAAAGCACGTTCTGAGCCTGCAGAAAAGGAGGCTCGGGGGAACTTCTGGCTCTGCACAACTCCCTGACAGGAGGGGACAGCTGGAGGGGTCAGGCTCTGCTCCCTGGGGACAACAGGACAAGAGGAAATGGCCTCAAGTTGTGCCAGGGGAGGTTTAGGTTGGGTGTTGGGAAAATTCCTTCCCTGAAAGGGCTGTGCAGCCCTGGCACAGCCGGGGGAGTCCCCTGGGGGGATTTAATTTAACAGCCCCGTGGATGTGGCACTGGGGACATGGACAGTGGTGGCCCTGGCAGTGCTGGGCTCAGAGGGCTTTTCCAGCCTCAGTGATTCTGTGATTCAGCCTCAAATCTTCCATCAAAAACACCTGGGCAAAGCAGCCTGGGCTGAAGCAAACTTCCCTCTTAAAGCTTTTTGATTTACACAAAGTCTCTCGAGGCCAACACTGAACCCTGGGTCCTTGCTGTTTGTTTTGGTGCTCACAAAAAAGCAGCTCTGGGCGATTTCCAAGGCTCAGGCCAGGAAGGAGAACTGCACCATTGCCATCTGCATCACCCACATAAATCCCAAGGCAGCCTGAGCCTGGGGGAGGCCCAGCAGTGCCCAGGGACAGAGCAGCAGCAGATTCCCTGCAGGAAGGAGCCCAGGGACAGAGCAGCAGCAGATTCCCTGCAGGAAGGAGCCCAGGGACAGAGCAGCAGCAGATTCCCTGCAGGAAGGAGCCCAGGGACAGAGCAGCAGATTCCTGCCCTCCCTGCAGCCCACACACCGGCTGCTCACAGCCAGCACAGCCCAGAGCCACGAGCCCTTCTGCAGAAACACATCCACAGCCCTGGCTCCAGGAAAATCCTGAGCAGGACACTCTGCTCGGGTTTGGTAACACCAATCCCAGAATCCCAGAGCAGTGGGGTTGGAAGGGACCTCTGGGGATCACCCAGGTCACCCCCCTGGCAAGGCAGGGCCACCTGGAGCAGTGGCACAGGAATGTGTCCAGAGGGGCTGGGCTGGGTGGGACATTGAGAAGAAATTGTCCCCTGTGAGGGTGGGCAGGCCCTGGCACAGCTGTGGCTGCCCCTGGATCTGTCCCAGGCCAGGCTGGACAGGGCTTGGATCATCCTGGGACACTGGCAGATGTCCCAGCCATGGCAGGGGCTGGGATGGGATGAGCTTAAAGGTCCCTTCCCACCCAACCCTCTCCATGGTTCTGCAATATTGAGTGCCCCAGCCCTCTCCAGATGTTTAGACAGTTTGCCCAGCTGTTCCCACTGAAGCCCCCAGCCAGGTCCCCCAGACTGCAGAGTTCTGCTCAGCTGTGCCAGTGGAAGAAAACCTCAGCTGGCCCAGCTCCAAAATGAAGCCTCTCCTTCCCTGAATTTTGCAGTAATTAAACCAAAATATTAAACCCCTGGAAGATTCAAGTGCTCTGCATCACCTGAGGCAGTATTTTTGTTTAAGCAGGAAAACCAATTTTTTGTTTGCTGGTTCACTGGTAAAATCCAACCCCCGAGCCTGCACACACTGGGGAGGAGCAGTGCCCACGTCCAGCACTCCCTTCTACATCCAAGAAGCTCCATCAGCACCAAGGCAAGGTCCCAGGCCACAGTCAGCAAAGACTGGATTGTCAGGGGCTTGCATCAGCCCCTGCCTGAGCTCCCAGCACAGCGTGGTGCTGCAGCAGGAGCAGGCAGGGCCAGCCAGGCTCAGGGTGCTGGGCACTTCCCAGCCTGGCTGCTCGTGTTTTATGGGGTTGTTGGCATTAAAAAGCCCCGTCAGGAGCCACCCAGGGCAGGTGGTGCTGGCCAAAGCAGAGCCCCCACATGCACAGCAGGAAGCCAGGACTGAGCACTGTCCCTGTGGCTCCTGGGCTAAGGCACACAGCACATCAGTTCTGCCCACTGAAGCATCCCCACATAAACCCCTCGGAAATGGGAATGCTTCCTGTTTTCCCAGGCTGCTGGAAGAGCTGTGCCTTAGGAAGCAGGGGCAGAGCAGCTGGCCCAGCTGGGCAGGGGGAGATGCAGAGACCCAGCACCTGAGCTTGGGACTTGGCTCAGCACAGCCAGGCCCAAACTGGGCAGAGCCAACACAAATTCCCCCCAGCATTCCCTAGGGATGTGACAACAGAATGACCACAATTCCTGCTGGCACAGCAGCATCAATATCAATATTGATACTGATCCACCTCCCCACTGGCCAGGGAGAACTCCTGAGAACACATTTCAGTCAGGAAAAGCAGATCTGGTTCCTCTTTGTATCCCTTCGAACAGCAGGAGCAACATTTCATTTTGCAAAGGGCCTTCCAAACACAGAACTGAAATAGTTTCATGCATCTAGAGCAGAGAGAGGGAAATCTTCCACCTTTTCCTTTCCTTCTTCCCCTCATCTGGCATCTCCAGCTGTCATTTGTGGCACCCCAGTCTCAGCAGGGAGGGGCTGAGCCCGCTGCCCCCACTGCCAAGAGAATTCCCTGTGCCAAACCCAGCCCTTGGCACTCACTGGCACGTGCACTTCAAACAAATCAGAGCTCAAGTCAGTAGCTGTTGTCTCAAGAGAAAATGTGATTTCAAAGCAGGGGTCTCTGAGGCGTTGGGATGGCAGTGCACAATGCTGGCATCTCTTACTGCAGCCCCAGGCTGAGGCTCTGGGGTTATTCCCTGGAAAGGCCCAGTAAGAGAATTCCCATTGCAATGGCTCATGGGCTGGATGCTTGAGTGGCCAGAAAGGCTCACACAGAGCTTTCTGTGCCCAGCCAGGGGTGAGAAGATGCCCCGGGGTGGCCTGGCCCGGGCAGGGGGAAGGTGCTGCCCCGGGGTGGCACCTCCAGGGCCATCTTGTCACCCCCAGGATGAGATGGGATGAGGATGGAGGTTTAGGCACCCAGCCTGGGCTGGGGTGAGCAGTGGCAGGGTCTGCATGCTGACTCACATGTACTAGTTCACCTGGGTTGGAGAGCCGTTGTGGCTTCAGTCTGCAGGCCAGTCCCACTTGCATTATCTAAATCGGTTTGCAAACGGATAATTTAATGAAGGATACTTCAGGTTTATCCCAGGGACTGATCTAGACAAGTAGACTTCTAAACCAGACCTCCTGTCCGAGGTCTGCACCTAATTCATACCCTGAAACAACCCCAGGCCCTCCCCCATTTGTTCATTTTACCTGATCATTGTTCAGAGCAGAGTTTATCGTGGGGAAGCATTAAAAGCTCCTTGTGCAAAAGGCAGAGCCCTCCACCAGACCCATCCAGGTCAGCCTGCCTAAGCCTTGCCTAAGCATGAACAAATCCACATCCAAAGGCCTGGCAGGCACAGGTGAGCAGGGACAGGCACATACCTTGTAGGCAATGCTGTTGAGAACCTTCATGGCCAGGTCAGACACGTCGGGGTAGGGGTCAGCAGCCAGGTGAAGGAGCACCCTCCAAATTTGGGTATAAACACTGTTGAAACTCACACCTAGAATAATAAAAAAACACAACAAACCCCAAAGCCCTGCAGCACATGACAATCCATCAACTCCAATTCTTTGATCTGATGTGAGAAAATTCATTAGAACTCCAAACAACCTGATGACATCTCAGGGAACATCAAGAGAGGAGCTGAAAAACATCCCACGTGGGCATTTTGTCTCCCTTTTGCCTGTCTGTGAACTCTGCAAGAGCTTGTGAAATCGAAGTGGGAGGAAGCAAAATAAATTAAAGACTCCCTAAATCATCTCCAGTCCAACTCCTGCTTTTCCTGAAGCAAATCACCTGGAAAGGCCAAGTGGATAATGTCTGGCTTTCCTGAGTTGAAATACTTGATGGTATAAACCCACAGCTGCTGCCCTATAGTGTGCTGGTTATTTTTGTTGAATTTTTCAGGGGTTTGCACACTCTGCAAGTTAGGAGCTGAGCCCTCAGGAACTCGGCCTCTCCTATTGACATTTGTATCAATTCCTCCAATTTGTTATTTAATGAGCAGATCAGCTGTTCGGTATCTCAGCAGAAGGGACTGACAGATTCAAAGTACAAATCAAATTAATAAGCATTTGCAACAACTGACAGAATCCTGTGAACATTTTCTTTTGCTGCTTTTGGGTGAGAATTTGTTATTGTGCCTGCGAGCCCTGCTGGTGTCTGATCGTGCAACGCCCCGGCTGGGAGTGCAGCCATTTGGACAATGCTAAAGTGGCTGCACTAACGACAAAAAAGAGCTAAAAGAGAGATTTCACATGAGTCACAATCAGTGCTAAATGACAGATCAAGCTGTTACTGCTTTTCCTCCCGTGTTTCTGGAGGCATCTAAATAGAAAGTTGGGAGGAAAGGGTCCCTTGGTCACCAAGCAGCTCCTGAGCTGGCAGGGCTGCAGCTCGTCCCCAAGGCAGCAGAGCAGGCTGGGACACAGCTCTGAGCCTGCAGGCTGCCCCTGGGGAGCCTTCCTGTGCCCCAGGTGCCCAGACTGTGGCCAGACAAACCCCTCTGCAAAGGGCCAGGGCAGCCCCCAGCCCCCAGCCAGCCCCTCCCTGTCCCCTCCTGCACGGGGTCTGTGTCACCTGGCAGCCAAAGGATGCTCCAAGTGACTCCTGCTTACACTGGCACCCGGAAATCTCACAAGTGTTTATGAAGGGAGCACCTGCACCGTGCTGTTCCTGGGCTGACCCACACAGAGCCTGCAGCTGATCCCGACCCTCCCAAAGCCAGGGACAGGGCCTGACAAACCACAGAACCCCACGTGCCTTGGGGGGACCTTAAAGCCCATCCAGTGCTACCCCCTGCCATGGCAGGGACACTTCCCACTGTCCCAATGTCCAGCCTGGCCTGGGACACTGCCAGGGATCCAGGGGCAGCCACAGCAAAGCTGGGCACCCTGTGCCACCCTCCCAGGGAACAATTCCTCCCCAGTATCCCATGGAACCCTGCCCTCTGCAGTGGGAAGCCATTCCCTGTGTCCTTGTGTAAATCCCCTCTCCAGTTCTCTCGGAGCCCCTTTAGGCACTGGCAAGGCTGTAAAACCTCTAACGGTGTAAATCCTTCTAAGGCTGTAAATTGTAAAGGCTGTAAACATATATTTATGTAATATTGTCTAATATTTATATAATACAGTAAAATTGCAAAGGCTGTAAACATATAACAATGTTAAATCCTGGAAGCTTCTATTACCAAGGCAAGAAAAACTGGAGGGGGAAGGATAAAGAACAAGAAGGGAGAGAGGCAAAGTGCTACAAGGTGTGGGAGGAAAAAAGGCTCAGCTCGTGAAGCAGCAGCCAGGTAATGTCTGAGGTGTGCCCAGAGCTCTGCCTCCCACACTCCAGCCTCTTACATAAGGGCCAGTGGGAAATCTGGATGCCTTCAATTCTTTAAAGCCCTTGAAAGAGAGTAAAAGCAAAGGGAGAGCAGAAGAGTGAGGGGGGCACCCAGCTGATTTCCCAGAGGCTCTGGTAACCACCTCCATCACGGAGGAAGAAACCCAACGACATTTTTTATACATCTAAGTGTCAGGGAAAAACCAAATTTTAAGCAGAACTGTGGCAATGCAATTCCCCCTTCACCTGGCAGCCTTTGAGCAGAACCCAGGGAATTTCTACAAAGGCACCTGGAGGAAAGGGCAGCTTTTCAGGGCTGCTCTTTCCTGCTGCCCCACTGTCAGTGCAGGAGTGGCACATGTGACACAGCTCCCTGTCAGGTCCTGAGCTCCAGTGCCTGCAGAAGGAGCAGCAGAGGCAGCAGGAGGAACAGCAGCTCCATTTCACCTTTAGGATCCAATGCCCTGGGCTGGGCATTCATGGAAGCAGACAGCTCTGGAATTAGTCACAGCCACTCCCAGCCAGTCCAGTGCACCTTGCAGTGTGCACTCACGTTTACAAAGGGATCCCTCTCTGCTAAGAATGTCGAAAATAAATCGTCTGCCTTTCCCCCAGTTGGGTTTTCCCTGCACACCTGGGGTTCAGTTGGTGGGCCAGGCTCCTGCAGCTCCAGGGAGAGCCACAGTGGATGCAAACCTGAGTGCTGATGCCTTTATTTATTCCCTTTGATTTGCCAGCCTGGGACAGGGTTTCTTTCCAACCCCCTGTAAAAATCACTGCAGTGATTTCAAGGCCTGACCTCCACAGATGGGGCAGTTCCCCTTCCCACAGCAAAACCAGAACTGTGGCTGCTCCCTGCTCACCTGGGAACTGGAACCTCAGATGGGCACACAGGGACAGGAAATGGAACCTCAGACAGGGACACAGGGACAGGGAATGGGACATTCAGACAGGGACACAGGGACAGGGAATGGAACCTCAGACAGGGACACAGGGACAGGGAATGGGACATTCAGATGGGGACACAGGGACAGGGAATGGGACATCCTGGGAAATGGCAAACAGTTCTCCACCCCCAGCCTCTCCTGCTGGAAAAGACAACAATTCCCCAGCATTTCATGGCTCCAAGATTTATTTTCCTCCTTCTTTGATCACTCCTGAAGATAATCTTTCCAGTGCAGCTCTCTGTAGGACAAAGGCTTTCATCGTGCACTTTGGATATGAATAATCAGCCTCGAGGTATGCAAACCCCCATCTTCACTCCATCCCTTTTCCTATCTTCAAACTGAACATTTCCAGGACACCAAGATTAATGAGTGGCTGTATGGAAAAGCAGCAAGGCTCAGCTTCCCTTCCAAAATGATGTCTTTGTTGACTAACCACAAAGTGCCTCTTGCCAGCTGGAAAACTGGGCCAGCAATAAATGTCTCTCCTGGTACTGGCCTGTCTGGCCAAGGAGCAGCTGCCAGGGAACAGAGCTCGGCTGAGGGCGAGTCTTGGTGCATTTGGGGAGCCACAATGGGGACATTTGGCCCACAGCTAGCTAAGGAACTGTTTGGAAAATGGGCCAAGGAGGAACGGAGAGGTTCTCACCAAGTTTTTGGGAAGAAGGACGCTGGATGATGCCTCAGGGCAGAGACTGATCCAGAACAACCCCTCACATGCCAAGTTCCCAAAACTGCCAGAGAGGAACAAAGACCTGAGCCCCAGCAGGCTGTGGCTGCTCCTGGATCCCTGGCAGTCCCAGGCCAGCCTGGACAGGGCTTGGAGCAGCCTGGAATCCTGGGAGGTGTCCCTGCCCATGGCAGGGGTGGCACCGGATGGGATTTAGGGTCCCTCCCAACCCAAACCATTCTGGAATTCTGTGATCAGTGAATCAGCTCAGGGAATGCAGAGCACACAACACAAACTGTGGCTGAAAATGTCTCCTTTCACTCTTAGGGATTTCTGCTTCACTTGGAGTCTCCTCACATACCCCAAAGATCTTTTTCACTGCTCTGGCTGTCTCAGGTGCCTGGCAGAGGTGTTGCTGCAGAGCCAGAGCCCCATTTCCTCCTCAGCAGACACAGAGCAGAGCCCAGCACTCCTTCAGTGTCAGGTCTGTGCCCCACCGGGCTCCCCCAGCTCCCTGCAGCAGCAGCTTGGGGCACATGGGGACATCCAGGAGCGGGGTCAGAGCTCTGGGGGTGGCTGGGGCTGGTGGCAGCTCTCCTGGGCAGCAGGAGACAGGCCTGCAGGATGGAGATGCTTCAGCAGGAATGAGAAAAGCCTGGCTTGCAGCAGGCAAATGGGGAGCTAATGGGATTCTGTGCGAGTCATGAATTTTAAACACTTCTCTGAGCTCCGTGTTTCCAGCTGGGTCTGAGCTCTTTGATGGAACAGGAGCGAGGGAGGCCTTGGAGAGCTGCTCTCCCTTTCCAAGGTTCCCTTCAGCACCTCCAGCTCCTCTCCAGAGCCTTTTCCAGCTGTGCTGCACAGCTCTTGTGAGACACACACACAGCAGCCACCAGCCACACACCGGGGGAAAGGGAAAACTCAGCTCCTAGCTCAAGATGGAGAGACATTTCCTAACATCCCTGCCATGCTTCAGAAGATCCAGTGTCATTACTGATAATCAAAAGCAAATTAACTGATCAAGTTCCTAATGAACTCATGATTTTAAACTGCCACAGGGGCTCAGTAATTACAATATCTGAATCTTTCAACTCGGGAGAGCCAAATCACCATTAATTCTCCTGGAAAACAGGGAGAGAAAATGTTTCTTTGGTCAAGGCAGTTTATCACCCAGGTGATTTCTCCCTGAGTTACTCTCTCAGCACTGATTTGTGAAAATATGGGCCCATTTACTGATTAGAGAGGAAATACAGAGACTTCCCCAGCATTTCCCTGAGCATGCTGCTTTCCCTGGAAGGAGGCCATTCCAAAAGCCAGGTCCTTCTGCATGGTGCCTGTGATGTTGTGCCAAAATGGCTCAGATTGTTTGAAAAGCTACAGGTTAAAGCTTAGCAACAGCTTAAAGCAACAGCTTAAAGCAAAGCTGTTGTGGCCCCCACATTCTTGTGCCTGAATTCCTACCAGGACTGCAGTGAAGCTGAGAGCTGGAGCCAGCAGCTCCCACTGGAGTGACCCAGGCACACACAGCAGGGAATTGTGCTGGGGCCAGGACCCCAACACTGCACACAGGTAAGGGGGCCGGGGCTGTGCTCACTCACCTATCAGGGAGTTGAGGGAGGAGTAGGAGCTGACTCTCCTCATCTTGTCGATGGTCTCGAAGGACAGGATGTACTCCTCGTTCTCGGGGCTGCCCAGGGTGCTGCTGGCACTGCTGCTCGTGCTCAGGTTGCCAGGGGAGAACGCCACAGAGCTGCCAGCTGCCAGGACAAACAGCACACGCTGCAAAGGGGCTGCACACGGCAGCCCCTCTTCTAAATCCTGCCCCTCACCCAGGGGCAAAGCCACCATTCCCCTTGTTAATACCGAGGGATTAAACACAGAACAGGCAAAAGATTGACTTAAAAACCCACTTATGCTTGGAAGCTGGAAGGCACATTTTCAGTCCCCCAAACACTCCGAGAAAAAAAATCAACGCTAACGACCAGAAAATTGCTCCTAATTACGGAGGGAGCTCCTCATCCAAACCCAACGCTGTGAGCTGCGGTGTGGAGTTTTTTGGGGTTTGCCTTACACTCCTCGTTGAGGCTGAGGTTCTGCAGGGACTTGTTGAGGCTGCGGGCAGAGGTGACGGCGCGGATGTTGCCGTAGGAGCTGACGGAGCGCAGGCGGGGTGTGCACGGCGCCTCCCGCACCGGGGTCAGGCTGCCCTCGGCCGGGCAGCACGGGCCGCTCAGCGCTGCGGGAACGGCAGAAAAAACACACAAAATAAAGAAAAAGAGCCCGAGAACAGAGCTGGGTTAGAAGCCGGCTGGTGAGATCACTGAGGAAAGGTTGGTGCTTGTGGTAATTGATAAAAGATTCGTGTTAGTCACAAAAGCATCGGGGTTTGTATAAACCAGAATACTCAGCTCTGAAGTGAAGCGTGGACACTAGATAAAGGAAATTATATGATAAAATCACTCTGTTTAAAATCACCTTGTAATGTTATATTATGTTGTATTATGTTACATTATAATATGTTATGTTTTCCAAATAAGTTGTATCGGCTCCCAGCTTGCAAAATCAGATTTCCCAATAGCCCTTCCTGCCTTTGTCTGATCAATGCTGATCAATGATTTTCCAATAGCCCTTCCTGCCTTTGTCTGATCAATGCTGATCAATGATTTTCCAATAGCCCTTCCTGCCTTTGTCTGATCAATACTGATCAATGATTTTCCAATAGCCCTTCCTGCCTTTGTCTGATCAATACTGATCAATGATTTCCCAATAGCCCTTCCTGCCTTTGTCTGATCAATACTGATCAATGATTTCCCAATAGCCCTTCCTGCCTTTGTCTGATCAATGCTGATCAATGATTTTCCAATAGCCCTTCCTGCCTTTGTCTGATCAATGCTAATCAATGATTTTCCAATAGCCCTTCCTGCCTTTGTCTGATCAATACTGATCAATGATTTTCCAATAGCCCTTCCTGCCTTTGTCTGATCAATACTGATCAATGATTTTCCAATAGCCCTTCCTGCCTTTGTCTGATCAATACTGATCAATGATATTCCAACAGCCCTTCCTGCCTTTGTCTGATCAATGCTGATCAATGATTTCCCAATAGCCCTTTCTGCCTTTGTCTGATCAATACTGATCAATGATTTTCCAATAGCCCTTCCTGCCTTTGTCTGATCAATACTGATCAATGATTTTCCAATAGCCCTTCCTGCCTTTGTCTGATCAATGCTGCCTATCCCAAAATCCAGACTCCCAGAACTTCTCTGGTGGTTCTCTACAAGGACCAGATGGCTGTGACTGATTATCACCCAAAGGCTTTGTGAATTTGTGTAAGGATTTTTATCCAACCATCGCTGCTTAGGACAACCAAAACCCAAAAATTATAGATTCCAACGAGAACCCACAGTGTAAGAAGAGGCTGCAAACCAAGGTTGGGTGGAGTGTGGTGTGGGCAGTGATCCCTCACATTCCCCAGCACTGCCTGACCCCTCTATATCAAATAAAGCAATCTAAATTTTGTTGAATATCGAGACTCTTCTCATTTATAACAGAAACATCACTGATGTGAACAGAATCTGTAATTCTCTGCCAGGATCAAAGGGAATGAGGTGAGGCAGAGGCTCCAGCACAGAGCCCGTGGCTCTGCTGGGGCTTTGGGACATCCTGGCCCTGCTGACCCTGCCCTGTGCCAGGACACTCTGAGGCAGCCCTGGCCAGCTCCTCTCTCTGCTGCTGCTCATCAAACCCGCCTGGATTTTCTCATCACCAGGAGCTATGAAAATTCTGATTTCCTGACCAAATTTCAGGCCTGATTTCAAGTCATATTTCAGCCTGAGCACACACAGTCCCACAGCCTCAGAAGAGCTGCTCTGTGCTGGGGGGGGTCAGTGCTTCCAGAGCATCCTACTTCAGGATTCTTTTGGACCAGGAAAAGCACTTTTTAAACTGCATGCAGTGTTTATTTCCTGCAGCAAATGGGGAGGAGCTCATTTTCCAATCTGATTCAGTTACTCAGAGGACAGGCAGAGACAGCACACCAAGACTCTCCTGTTATCTTTCAAGAATTCCACTGCAGTTTACATCTGAAGAAAAGGTGAGGTTAGAGACAACTTCACCAGGACATCTCATTCCTCACATCCAGCCACAGACACAACAAAAGGGATGGGGCCACAGGCTCAGAGCACAAAGTTCTTGTTCTTCCCTCCCTGTGTGGCCCTCACAGCAGCAGGGCTGGCTGTCACCAGGTCAGTGTGACACTGAACCTTCAGGTGTGATTCCAGAGGGGAAAAAGAAAATAAATCTGTGTGCTGCCTTGGCCAATGTCCTTCAGCCTTGAAGGGAATCTCTGAATGGGGCAGGAGGTTCCTGCTGAGCCAGGGCTTAGGATGGATTTCCCCAGTGTAACATCTCACAGGGCTGAACAGACACTCACTTGTCACATCTCACAACAGGGCTCTGCAATAAATCCCCACCAGCAAGACTGTGCTGGGAAAAGTCTTTAAATAATTCCCAAGTACTTTCAGGCCCTACATCCCTGCCCAGCCCAAGCCAAGCCCCCACCTGGAGCAGCTGGAGAAGGGAGGGGATAATTCTTCTCCTCTTCTATGAACTGCAAGGCCACGGTGCAGAAATTGCTCTCGTACTGAACCACCAGGTGACTCAGGGCCACCACCAGCTCCTGGGAAAGAGAAACATCTCATGGTGACACGTGTGACACAAGGCACTGAGGGCAAACCCTGACCAGGACTGCTGCTGTCTCTGGGTGCCCATCTGCTGGACCCCAGAAATCGGGAGTTTTTGAGCCCTCTGTGCTTTCAGACACGTTCAGAATTCTGGGATCCAACACCCATCCAGGGCGGGAACTGTCCCTTAATTCAAGGGAGGAACTGCAGAAGCCAGAGGACTCTGTCCCACACTAAATCCTCCTTTTCTCCTTCCTCCCTTCTGAGCAGCCTGCCCCAGTGCGAGGTGTCCCTGCCCAGGCCTTGGACCCAGCTGAGCTTTGCTCCCTTCCAGCCCAGCCCACGGGGTGTGTGTGGCTCCCCCAGAGCCAGGGCTGGGGGTTCTGAGCCCCCTGTGGCACAGCCGGACCCTGCTGGCACTGCCCAGCCCTGCCCAGAGCAGCAGCCAGGGACAGAGCTGCCTTTGGCTGCTGCCTGTGCCCAGGGACTGATGTCCCAAGGAGAGATTTATGAATCTCACAGAGCATCCAGCGTGACACGCAGCTCCCTCTTGAATTAAACTGATTAAATGTTGGAACAAGACAACAGAAATGAATCTTTGCCACGCTGGTGACAACCGCCAGGGTGTTGATGTTCCAGTAAAGTAAACACAAACATTAGGACACTTCAGAACAGCCCTCAGAAACGATCCAGGATGTCAAAAACCATTTCATGTACTATTGATGTACGATGGTGCATCAGAAACTGGAACAATCCCAAACCTGGAGCAGCCTGTGACCCATCCCTGGGGCTCTAAGGGCAGGGAGAGCCTTTCACTGAACGCAGCTCACATTACACAAACTGCAGGGGAGGAACAGCCAGAGGCTGAGCCCAGCCCAGTTCCCAGCCCAGCCCAGTTCCCAGCCCAGCCCAGCCCAGTTCCCAGCCCAGCCCATTTCCCAGCCCAGTTCCCAGCCCATTTCCCAGCCCAGCCCAGTTCCCAGCCCAGCCCAGTTCCCAGCCCAGCCCAGTTCAGTTCCCAGCCCATTTCCCATTTCCCAGCCCATTTCCCATTTCCCAGCCCAGTTCCCAGCCCCACCTTCCGGACCATGGGGCTGCCGTCGTTGATGAGCTGGGCCAGCATCATGGCCACGTTGTGGTCGATGGTGGTCGAGTGGTCCGTGCGCTCTGCCGAGTTGCCCACGAAGGTGCCCAGAGCAAAAACTGCAGCACAACGAACCTGGGGACACAAAGAGCCCTGCCTGTCCCCTCTGCTGCGTGGGGCTTTCATTTATCCCCATGTTATAAATTGGAATTTTCAATTTTTTATAATATTTAATATTCTAAAATCCGCTTTTCGCAAATATTAAGACGAATGCTATGTGTAGAATGTAAAAATAACTTTGCTGTAAAGATATATTTTTTATTTCTGCTTAAATATGGTAGTGGGATAGGTGATATATAATTTTAGTTAAAATAACATCCAATAAACATATCATGAAGACCCTGCTACTAATATGCCAACCATCAGCACCTGCCATCTGAAGAAAGTATGAAGCAAGGCCCAAACTAAAGGTAATAATAAAAACAGACTAAAACCACAGCCAAAAAACACACATACTCTAAAAGGGCAGGCCATGCAAAACAGCTCCTGGAATATGTGAACTAGTTTGTAGAAAAGTTTAAATATGCATAATAGTTTATGAATACACAACAGGCTGATGTAATAGAAAAAGTATTTTAAAAATAACTAAAAAAGCCGTAGGTGTGCTCTTGGCTGAATGCCAAGCACTCAGCCCTTAACCTTTGCTTTATTATCTTTATTTCCTATTGTCTTTTATTAAACTTTTTAAACGTTACCAAGAAAATAAACAATAAACCTCGTTCTCCACACCCACAAAAGGGAGAGCTGGAAAGCTGAGCTGCTGGGAGAGGTGAGCAGGGAACCCTGGGGAGCAACGACCCAGCAGCAAAGTGAGCCAGGAGCATTCAGAGATTCGGGAGAGGTTTCATTGCCCAGAACACCCAGTGACCTCCCCCCTCCCAGCTGGGGTTACTGTGAGTGTGAATCCCCAGGGGTGAGGAGCACACAGCTCCCGTTGGGATGGGGGTTTTTATAGCAGTGCTGACTGCAGCTCTGGGCTCGTGGGAAAGGACATATGGGAAAAAAGGAGAAAAATCAGGGAGAACTTTGGAAAGCCACCCCACATCTGCAGAAACACTGCTGGAAAAGTGAGGAGGATGGGGCCAGGGACAAGAGGAGGAGGATGCAGGGCTGGCACTGGATGCTGGGGGGAATTCTTCTCTGATCTGTGCACGTTACCAGAGCTGCCCAGCCGAGCTCCCTTCTCCAGCCTGGGCTGGGCTCTGTCAGTCACTGCTCAGCCCCTCCTCTCCTGCGAGTGTCACCCAGCTAAAACAGCCAAGTCAAGATGCATTTGCACAACGAGCAGGGGGAGAAGAGTTTTCATACTGGGACAAAAAGACTGGAGGGTTTTTTTGCAAAACACGGTGAGTTTTGGGGACCACGTTTTTAACAGCTTCTGATATTCAAGGAAGCAAAACCGGTGGCATTTCCTAACTGCAGTGCCCAGCTCCCAGGGGTCTGGGGCTCTGTGAACTGCCCCTGCATTCCTCTGGAAGCTCCTCTTGTAGGGCTCGTTCGATTTGCATCACCTTGAAGAAACAGCAGCAAGATCTTCCTCTGAGGCAGACACAAACTCAGAGCTCTAGAAGCCCCTGCCCAGCAGGAATTTTGTTTTTTACCTCCGGGATGGGATCTGAGAGGAGGCTGTAGAGCTTCTCATGGGCGCTGTCTCTCACTCCACACCACCTGGCTGAGTCGAAGTTCTGCCAGATCCGGCCCAGACAAATGGCCACCCACTGCCTGAGGAGCGGGTGGGGATCGTTCAGCTGCTCCAGGCAGATCGCGATCAGGTTCCCTTGCAGGCACGCCTCCTGCAACACAAAGCCAGCCTTTTGTTTGGGATGACAGCTTCCCACCTCATCCCCACACAGCCACGCTATTCCTGAAGGAGTCAGGAAGCCAAGAGAAAAATCATCGTTCTGTGATTCCAGACTGCTTTTGTTACAGAATACCAGCAGAAGGGAAAGGCAGCTAGGGCTGATTAAATAGTTGAGCATTAAAGTGCTCTCTGTAATGCAAAAAGTTTGGTTTTTCCTCTTTGCAAACATTCCTTGCACCTGTCAGAGCCCCAAGGTTTATGGCTCAATCCACAGACCATTCCCAGCCATCAGTTCCCACTGGACAGGACCAGGAGCTCTCTGTGAGTGAGGGGACTCCTGTCCTTGTCCCCCACCCCAGGTGCTGGGTACAGAATCCGTGTCACATCTCCAGACCAATTCTTCTCTTAATCCACATTGAAATAGCAAAAACCAACGTCCTAGTTCTGCTTCCAAGTTGAGCTTTAATGCAAGGCAGGACACGTTTATCAGAGCAAAGGCGTGAGGCACACAGGGGTGGGAGAGGATGAAGGAACAGGCTGGGACTCACCTGCCCGGTGTTGTAGTTGTTGACAATCACAGCCAGGATGAAGGCTGTCATGGTCCTGTGCTCAGCCTGAAAACAGCACAGACACACACAGGGTTACCTGGGGAACAGCTCCAGCCCACCCTGAACCATGGCACGGTCCCAAGAGCAGTTTGTGCCATGCTGGAAGAATGAGAAAATTCCAGCGTTGTTTCCCCTCTCCTGGCCCCTGTCACACCCTCAGCACCCTCCCAGCCAGCCTGGCCCTGCTGGGGGGACCCCAGGCACCCCTTGTGGGAACCCAGCAGCTGCAGAGGGAACTGCCAAAGCTGTGGGGCAATTCCTGCTCCTGCAGCCACCCTGGGGCCCCAGCTCCCACCCTCACTGAGTCCACACGAGTTTGTAAAGCCTTGCTTGGTGTGGCTGCCACTGGTGGGGGGAGGTAGCCCCACGTGGCACCAGAACAGCAGCACATCTAAAACAAGGCAAGCAAATGCTCAAGAGTGTGAATAAATGTGACTTGTCCTTACTGGCATGTAAGGATCTGCCAGGACTGAGAGGAAATACTTGTGTCCATTGTCCTTCACCAGGTCAGCCTGGCATGACTGAAAGAGAGACCAAGAAAAGCACAATGAGAACCACAGCACACCCATCTGTTCCTGCAGTGATGTACAAACCTTTCATTTCTTAACCGTTTTTCTCCAACCTTGTTTTCATTTGAGAAGCCAAGTAAAGCTCAAGCCCTTCCTGGGGGCTGCAACCAGAGCAGGGAAGGCTCTGGCACTGCCAGGGTGCCACAAACAGCAGGAAATGTGCTGGGGAGGAGCCCAGGGAGCCATCTCTGTGCACACTGAACCTCCCCAGCACATTTCCACCTCCTGCTAGAGCCAGCCCAGACTGCAGAGCAGCCCTGGGAGCACAGGGCAGGTCCTGGGCTGGGCTCATGGGGAGCTCAGGGCTTTGCTCTCACACCAGCTCAGGCTCCAGGCTGATGTTCTGGGGTCACTCTGACAGGATCCACGTGGAGAAAGTGAAAATGGAAGGGAGGAAACCCTGACTTGGCATCAGCTCCCCGTGGCACAGCTCTGCCAGAGACAGGATCATGCATTTTTCATGGGCAGGGGAAGGTGAAGGAGGGAACTAATTGCTGAAAGGGGAGGGGATGGCAAGGCAGAGATGCAAGAGAATATTTTAGTGCTGAAGAGAGTGAAGCTGCTGGTTCTGGCAGAGCAGGAGCAGAGGGCCTGGATTGCTGCCAGGCTGAGAGGCTTCCCCGACCCCTGCACGGCCCAGGCTGCCTCTCCCCTTTCTGTTCTGTTCTGTTTATAAAATGATTTATAAACATCATGTCCCGGCTGTTCTGCAGGCACGGGGACAGCAGCAGAGGGGAGGATGCCCAGGCCACTCTCCTGGGCTCACAGGAGGGAGGTGATGGCCACAAAGCCAGACCTGAACCCTCCCTGCTGGGCTCGTGGGGATGGCAGCAGCCCTGACCCCTCCTGCTCCTCCCAAACAAACCGTGAGTAATAACAGCAGGCTCAGAATTAACAGAATATTCTGTTTGCAGGGAGCTGCTGCTGTCCCCTCCTCCCTTGCCACTCCATGTGCTGGTGGAGTGGGAGAGTGAAACAGCACAAAGAAACCAATTTAGAATATTTTCTGTAAAGCTCGGCCTGCAAACAAGTGAGGCAATGCCAGAGCATGGGAGGGAACGTGTGAGGGGCAGGGAATCACCAGGGAACCACACCTGAGGCCCTGGCACACACCTGGGGCTGAGGCCACACCTCTGGTGCACACAAATGAGCTTCTCCAGAACTGCTCCAAGAGGAATGGTTTTCATTTTCTTTGCTTTCCCAAATCCTCTTAGGATGTTAATGAAAATATTGTTATGAACTAAACTAAACCTGACAATGCTGGCTCCACACTGAAATGGAGGAGAAATACAAAAATAAATCCCAAAGAGGAAAGATCCAACACCCACAGCAGTTCAGACATTCTACACGGCCTTGCAATTGTGCCAGAATTAATGTGTGAACCTCTCCTAATAATTTTATAGTGCTCAACTGATGGCACCCACAAACCACTGAGTCAGAGATACGACTCTACAAATTTATCTGCAATTACTTACCAGCTTCATTATTGATTGGAAAGGCCATCAAGCAGAGCTCTGGCTGAGGCAGTGCTCTGCTGGAAGCACAAGCAGGCAGGGGCAGGAATACTCACACTGTCCACTGCCAGGATCTTGGCCCAGATGAACACCAGGAGAGGTCTCAGCTCACGGGCTGAGCTCTGCAGGAGCTTCAGCACATAGGGGAAAATGCCAACAGAGAGGGCCTGGCAGGGAGACAACAAACCCCTGTCACAAAAAGCCTGGGAGAAACCCCCCCGGGCAGCTCAGCCCCCCAGCAGGGCCCAGCATCTTTACAGACACAGCTGAGAAATCTGGGAGAAAAGGATTTCCCACGTTTCCAGTTGTTCTGTGTGTTTGTCTATTGCTCAGTTTAATCTGGAATGTCACCAGGTATTTCCAGACTCGTGTGGCCCGTGGAGACTCTGAGTTAACCCAGCACCAGCTCTCTCTCCTCACAGCCTGGGATAAATATCCTGGGCTCCATATCCTCCCTTCCCTCAGCTCTCCCAAATAAACACGTCACAAAGTTCAGGAATTCCAGCCTTCCCACGGGAAATCACCAGCTCTCCAGGAGGAGTAAAGCAAACCCCTAAAAAGTCCCAGCACTGAGTGCTCCACACGCAGCTGCTGCTTCATCTTCATCACTTTTATCATCAAACAGCTCCATTTACAGGAGTGCCTTAAACTGCTCCTCTGTTTAATTCTTATTTATGCTCCACATTGTGCTGCCACTTTCCAAACTGCAGAATGCAGCTGCAGCCTGCTCAGAGGAGCTTGTAAAATCCAGACACCAAACAGATAAAGGAGGAGAAGAAAATGATGCAGCCAGTAATAAATGCACATGCTTTTTTTGGCTATTTACTTTATATGACAAACCTTCTTACGTGCCCCAGATATTTCCTCCTGGTTTGTCCCTTCCATTATTTTACACTGAACTATTCCCAAGGAGCTCCCATTGGACTGGAAATGAACACAGGAGTGGATGTGATGAACACACAGCTCTGTGCTCCATTTCCCACAGCCAGACCTGCTCATCTCTCACATCTGGGCCTTCTCCTCCCCTAAAGCACCACAGCTGCATTTAGCACCCATGCAGGGCTGCAGCTGCCACGTACCAGGCTCACAGCCCAGGGCCCCAGGTCCAGGAACCTCCCCAGCAGATCCAGAGCTCTCAGTCGGTGCACCTGGCTCAGCAGCACCTGCAGGGCACAGGGGTGGGGTTAGTGTCCAGAGAAAACATTCCTTGGGGTTATTCCAGGGAAAAAACACACCCTGGGGTCACTGTCCAGGGAAAAAACACTCCCTGGGGTTAATTTCCAGGGAAAAAACACACCCTGGGGTCACTGTCCAGGGAAAAAACACACCCTGGGGTCATTGTCCAGGGAAAAAACACACCCTGGGCCTGCAGGGCACAGCAAAGGGACACTGACAAACCCTGGCACCCAGGAATGCTCCTTTGTGACAGCAGGAAGCAATCCCTAAGGATTTCCCTAAGGATTTCCCTAAGGATTTCCCTAAGGATTTCCCTAAGGATCCCAGAGGATCCCAAATGATCCCAGAGGATCCCAGAGGATCCCAAATGATCCCAGAGGATCCCAGCTGCCTGGCCCAGCCCAGCTCGTGGTCCTTCCTGCAGCAGGACCCAGAGGGCAGTGCCAGCCCAGCTCCACCAGCTCAGGAAGAGCCTTTGCTTTCCTTGGCAAATCAATATCAGAGACTTACTTAAGAGGGAGCAAAAGGTCATGTTGGTCGTTAATAAAAATCTCATTAAAATGGAGTCTGACAACGCTAATGAGGTGGTGCTTTACTGGCTTTTACCTACCCTGGTGTGAAATATTAACAGATAGACTTGCAGTTCTTAATCTCCTTAACAGATGTAAGATATTGGAATGCAACGTTTAATCCTCAGTTTAAATTGAGGAACATCCTTCAGCATGGAGCTCAGAGAGACTCCTTGATTTACCTCCCCAATTCCATCCCCTTCTCAGCATGTTTGCATGCTGCATATTGAAATTAGATTATTTTTCATGTTTAATATTGAAGAATAACTAAATTACTTGGCTGACATCTCCCACCCTGGATGAGTGGTGCTGGATACTGAGGTGGTGCAGGAAAGGTCCAGAAGAAAGCAGGGGCATGTGATAACTGCTATGGTTTCACTCTGAATATCAGAGCTCAGATCTCAGGACAGGTCACAAGAGGAAGGATTTTGGTCGTCCTGCCCTAGTGGGCACCAGCCTATTCCAGGAATTACAGGGGCAGCAGTTTGGGATGGAAGCAGGAGCTGGCAGGGGCACAGCTGGGACCCTCCAGCCTGCAGAGAAACCAGGCAACTCCAAACTCTGTCAGGAAAAGGAACTGATTGAAACTGGAAAGGAACTGGGTGAAAATAAACCCCCAGCCCCACAGTGCTGCCCTCCCACAGGAGTTAGTGTCAGTGTCTGATGGAAAAGCTCCATCCTCCATTGCCCAGCCCAAACCAGCCTTGGTCTCAGGATTTCCCATCCCAGCTCCCTGGAGGATCTGCACAATAACCTGAGCTTGGGTCACACAGCCCTGGGTGTCACAGCCCCGGGTCACACAGCCCTGGGTCACACAGCCCTGGGTGTCACAGCCCTGGGTGTCACAGCCCCGGGTCACACAGCCCTGGGTGTCACAGCCCTGGGTCACACAGCCCCGGGTGTCACAGCCCTGGGTGTCACAGCCCTGGGTGTCACAGCCCTGGGTGTCACAGCCCCGGGTGTCACAGCCCCGGGTGTCACAGCCCTGGGTGTCACAGCCCCGGGTGTCACAGCCCTGGGTGTCACAGCCCCGGGTCACACAGCCCCGGGTCACACAGCCCCGGGTCACACAGCCCCGGGTCACACAGCCCCGGGTCACACAGCCCCGGGTGTCACAGCCCCGGGTCACACAGCCCTGGGTGTCACAGCCCTGGGTGTCACAGCCCTGGGTCACACAGCCCCGGGTGTCACAGCCCTGGGTCACACAGCCCTGGGTGTCACAGCCCCGGGTCACACAGCCCTGGGTGTCACAGCCCTGGGTGTCACAGCCCTGGGTGTCACAGCCCTGGGTGTCACAGCCCTGGGTCACACAGCCCCGGGTGTCACAGCCCTGGGTGTCACAGCCCTGGGTGTCACAGCCCTGGGTGTCACACCCCCGTGTGTCACAGCCCTGGGTGTCACAGCCCTGGGTGTCACAGCCCTGGGTGTCACAGCCCCGGGTGTCACAGCCCCGGGTGTCACAGCCCTGGGTGTCACAGCCCTGGGTGTCACAGCCCCGGGTGTCACAGCCCCGGGTGTCACAGCCCTGGGTGTCACAGCCCTGGGTGTCACAGCCCCGGGTGTCACAGCCCCGGGTCACACAGCCCCGGGTCACAGCCCTGGGTGTCACAGCCCTGGGTGTCACAGCCCTGGGTGTCACAGCCCTGGGTGTCACAGCCCCGGGTGTCACAGCCCCGGGTCACACAGCCCTGGGTCACAGCCCTGGGTGTCACAGCCCTGGGTGTCACAGCCCCGGGTGTCACAGCCCCGGGTCACACAGCCCTGGGTCACAGCCCTGGGTGTCACAGCCCTGGGTCACAGCCCCGGGTCACACAGCCCTGGGTGTCACAGCCCCGGGTGTCACAGCCCTGGGTGTCACAGCCCTGGGTGTCACAGCCCTGGGTGTCACAGCCCTGGGTGTCACAGCCCTGGGTCACAGCCCCGGGTGTCACAGCCCTGGGTGTCACAGCCCTGGGTGTCACAGCCCTGGGTGTCACAGCCCTGGGTGTCACAGCCCTGGGTCACAGCCCTGGGTGTCACAGCCCTGGGTGTCACAGCCCTGGGTGTCACAGCCCTGGGTGTCACAGCCCTGGGTGTCACAGCCCTGGGTGTCACAGCCCTGGGTCACAGCCCTGGGTCACACAGCCCTGGGTGTCACAGCCTTGGGTCACACAGCCCTGGGTGTCACAGCCCCGGGTCACACAGCCCCGGGTGTCACAGCCCTGGGTGTCACAGCCCTGGGTGTCACAGCCCCGGGTCACACAGCCCCGGGTGTCACAGCCCTGGGTGTCACAGCCCTGGGTGTCACAGCCCCGGGTCACACAGCCCCGGGTCACACAGCCCTGGGTGTCACAGCCCTGGGTCACACAGCCCTTGCCCAGCACCAGTCCCAGATGGAAAACAGGGACTGGTGACATCCACACACACGAACTGGGGATGAACACAGGGGGACATTCAGGTGTCACAGGCTGTGTTTCAGCAGGCAGCTCCTCACTGAGGCAGGGCCTGCAGTGATCTCCAGGAGCCCTCTGTGCCCAGAGACCCCACAGAGTGAATCCCCACAGGGCCAGGGCTGGCCAGGCTGTGTGTGCTGCCTGCTCTCCCTGGGCTCCAAAAAGAGGCCAAAATTGGGCTGCAATTCCCTCCCTCCTGCCCTGGATCAGCTGGCCTTGGATTCTCAGGATGCTCAGACCTGCCACCAGCCAATCTCATTGCACTGTACAATTAATATGCTATAATTATAACAACAATCACACTGTCCCAGCTTGGTTTTGCTCCAGGCAGGAGCACAGGCTCCTGTGCCAGGTGACCTCTCAGCTCCACTGCAGTCACCCTCCTGCAGAGCCTGCTGCTGCCAAACAATCCATTGGAAAGCAGCAAAGCTGGAGCTGGAGCAAAACCCTGCCTGCTCCCATTGCTGTGACAGAGACAAAGCACAGATCTGCTTATCCACCTCATCTCTCGAGGCTTGGGAGACTCAGGAAATTAAAATCTGGTCTTGCAGAGATGGATGGTGCTGTCAGACACAGAGTGACAGGGGAGGGGAGTCTCCTCACAGAGCCCTGCTCATTCCTTTGGAGGAAAGGTTTGAAATGGTGCTGCTGGTAGAGCAGAGCCCACCGGGGCAGGGCTGGGATTTGTGTCAGCACAAACTGCAGCGAGGGCAGCCAGGGCAGGGACAGGGAGAGCTGCAGCTCCCCTACACCCCACTCTGCTGCCCTGATCTCCTCTCCTGCAAACACCAGAGCTGCCTGCTGTGAGCAGAACCCCCAGCCCTGCAGACCCAGCTGTGTGCTCCTGCCCCACACGGCAGGGAACACTTCCCAGGCTCTACCAGGTCCATAAAAGACATTTCCAAACGATTTATGCTGCAGTAATTTCCACTTTCTGAGAAGAGGAAAGATAAAAGTCTCTGCCTGGCAGAGCTGGGACATGGAGGAGATGCCAGAGGAGGGACAGTGAAGATTTGCTGCTCTGAGAGAGGCAGCAGAGCTGGACATGGCCCAGAGCAGGGGCTTGGCTCAACCAGAGCCACGGGGTGGGGCAGGAAAAACACTTTGGGTTCATCCATGTGAGTCTGGTGAACACAGAACCAGCCCTCATCTGCCCTGGAGAACCCCCTGGTATTTCTGTTCCCAAAGACCAGGGGGTTGGCAGCTCCAGGCTGAGGGGCAGGAAAGGCAAGGACACCCCTGGCACGGACAGGGACAGACAGGGACACCCCTGGCACGGGCAGGGACACCCCTGGCACAGACAGGGACACCCCTGGCATGGCCAGGGACACCCCTGGCACGGACAGGGACACCCCTGGCACAGACAGGGACACCCCTGGCATGGCCAGGGACACCCCTGGCACGGACAGGGACACCCCTGGCACGGACAGGGACACCCCAGCCCCAGCCCCAGCCCCAGCCCCAGCCCCAGCACTGACCTGCAGGACAATGGGCAGCTGCTCCGGGGGGTTCCTGTTCTCCACACCCATGGTGAGCCACACCTGGAAGGCCGTGAGCTGCTCGGCAAAGAAGGGGCTGTGCTGGGGGAGCAAAGGCGACAGGCAGGCAAGGGTTAAACAGCAGGCAGGGACACCTGAGGACTTGTGTGCCTGCTGAAGCTGTGTTTGTAACTCATACATCCTGCTTGGGGTTTTCTAAGTGCACAAAAACTTCCCAAAGACTGAGCAGACACACATCCCTTTAAATGTGCTGGGGAAAAAAAGAGGGAAAGAGTGGAGAAACAGGAAAAGTGACCCCAGAAGGTCTCAGGGAAGCGTGGATCTCTCTCCCCAGGAGACAGAGCTCACGCCCAGTGGGGGCTGGATCGTGCAGCAGGGAAGAGCTTAAACCTGATTTTTGTCTGTTCCTCTAAGGCAGAATCCCAGAATCCCACAATGGTTTGGGTTGGAAGGGACCTTAAAGCCCATCCAGGCACCTCCCACTGTCCCAGGGATCCAGGGGCAGCCACAGCTTCTCTGGGCACCCTGTGCCAGACATTTCCAATTTTAACCCAACATAAACCTTTAAAGTGCCCCAGCAGCAGAGATGAGCTGAACTGAGGAGTCAGAGAAAGGATGAAACTGGGCCAGGACAGTCCCCAACTTACCCTGAAGGCAGTTCCTTCCTCAATAATGGTGGGGAGCTGGGAAAGGCAAATGTCAACAGCAAGGTCCCAGGCTTGCCTGGAGGGAGGGCACAGAGGGAAGAGAAGGCATTACAAATTATCTGCAAGGAGTAACAAGGGAAACTGAAATTCTGACCATCCCAGAATGTGCACAGTGCTGTCTGACTGCCTTAGAAAATTCCCTGTTTCCAGGGAGAAATGGGAAAAACACCTAAAGACATTTTCTGCAGCACTGGAGAATGTCAGCCCAGGGCCTTTGAGGTGTGTTTTACCATGCAGGAGAATCTGAGCTCAGACACAACTGCTCTGGTTTTGGCTGCCCACAAAAGGAGCAGCACATGAGAAGATGCTGAGCTCCTCACAATCATTTTAGGTTAGCAGCATTAATACTGCTACAAAAATGCCCAAAGCAGCCCTGTGAGGTCAGGCCTCAAAGGGTTTAAGTGTTATCAGAAAGAACAAACAAAACATTTCAAAAGAGATTTGAGTAGATTAAAATGAAATCTCTTTTTGACGCTTCTAAAAACAGGCTGCTGGAAACCACTGGAGCCAACATCACCCAAACCCTTCCAAAACAAAATCCACCAAGGTGGAGCCTTCCCCTCCCTGCTCTCCACAGCCAGGGGCTGAGCAGTGGCAGCTGGGGGAGAGACTCTGCTCGGGTCAAATCCTTCAGACCTTTCTCCAACCATTCCAAATCTGCCCTGCAATGATTCTCCAGCCTTTCCAAAGCTGCCCTGCAATGATTCTCCAGCCATTCCAAAGAGCCCTGCAATGATTCTCCAACCATTCCAAAGCTGCCCTGCAATGATTCTCCAACCATTCCAAAGCTGCCCTGCAATGATTCTCCAACCATTCCAAAGCTGCCCTGCAATGATTCTCCAGCCATTCCAAAGCAGCCCTGCAATGATTCTCCAGCCATTCCAAAGCTGCCCTGCAATGATTCTCCAACCATTCCAAAGCTGCCCTGCAATGATTCTCCAGCCATTCCAAAGCAGCCCTGCAATGATTCTCCAACCATTCCAAAGCTGCCCTGCAATGATTCTCCAACCATTCCAAAGCAGCCCTGCAATGATTCTCCAACCATTCCAAAGCAGCCCTGCAATGATTCTCCAGCCATTCCAAAGCTGCCCTGCAATGATTCTCCAGCCATTCCAAAGCAGCCCTGCAATGATTCTCCAACCATTCCAAAGCTGCCCTGCAATGATTCTCCAGCCATTCCAAAGCTGCCCTGCAATGATTCTCCAACCATTCCAAAGAGCCCTGCAATGATTCTCCAGCCATTCCAAAGCTGCCCTGCAATGATTCTCCAGCCATTCCAAAGCTGCCCTGCAATGATTCTCCAGCCATTCCAAAGCTGCCCTGCAATGATTCTCCAACCATTCCAAAGCAGCCCTGCAATGATTCTCCAGCCATTCCAAAGCTGCCCTGCAATGATTCTCCAGCCATTCCAAAGCTGCCCTGCAATGATTCTCCAACCATTCCAAAGAGCCCTGCAATGATTCTCCAGCCATTCCAAAGCTGCCCTGCAATGATTCTCCAGCCATTCCAAAGCTGCCCTGCAATGATTCTCCAGCCATTCCAGAGCTGCCCTGCAATGATTCTCCAACCATTCCAAAGCAGCCCTGCAATGATTCTCCAACCATTCCAAAGCTGCCCTGCAGTGACTCTCCAGCCATTCCAAAGCTGCCCTGCAATGATTCTCCAACCATTCCAAAGAGCCCTGCAATGATTCTCCAGCCATTCCAAAGCTGCCCTGCAATGATTCTCCAGCCATTCCAAAGCTGCCCTGCAATGATTCTCCAGCCATTCCAAAGCTGCCCTGCAATGATTCTCCAGCCATTCCAAAGCTGCCCTGCAATGATTCTCCAGCCATTCCAGAGCTGCCCTGCAATGATTCTCCAACCATTCCAAAGCAGCCCTGCAATGATTCTCCAGCCATTCCAAAGAGCCCTGCAATGATTCTCCAACCATTCCAAAGCTGCCCTGCAATGATTCTCCAGCCATTCCAAAGCAGCCCTGCAATGATTCTCCAGCCATTCCAAAGCTGCCCTGCAATGATTCTCCAGCCATTCCAGAGCTGCCCTGCAATGATTCTCCAACCATTCCAAAGCAGCCCTGCAATGATTCTCCAGCCATTCCAAAGAGCCCTGCAATGATTCTCCAACCATTCCAAAGCTGCCCTGCAATGATTCTCCAGCCATTCCAAAGCAGCCCTGCAATGATTCTCCAGCCATTCCAAAGCTGCCCTGCAATGATTCTCCAACCATTCCAAAGCTGCCCTGCAATGATTCTCCAGCCATTCCAAAGCAGCCCTGCAATGATTCTCCAACCATTCCAAAGCTGCCCTGCAATGATTCTCCAGCCATTCCAAAGCTGCCCTGCAATGATTCTCCAACCATTCCAAAGAGCCCTGCAATGATTCTCCAGCCATTCCAGCCTGAATGATTCTCCAGCCATTCTAAAGCTGCCCTGCAATGATTCTCCAGCCTCCCGAGCCCTGCAAGATTCTCCAACCATTCCAAAGCTGCCCTGCAATGATTCTCCAGCCATTCCAAAGCTGCCCTGCAATGATTCTCCAGCCATTCCAAAGCTGCCCTGCAATGATTCTCCAGCCATTCCAAAGCTGCCCTGCAATGATTCTCCAACCATTCCAAAGCAGCCCTGCAATGATTCTCCAGCCATTCCAAAGCTGCCCTGCAATGATTCTCCAGCCATTCCAAAGCTGCCCTGCAATGATTCTCCAACCATTCCAAAGAGCCCTGCAATGATTCTCCAACCATTCCAAAGCTGCCCTGCAATGATTCTCCAACCATTCCAAAGCTGCCCTGCAATGATTCTCCAGCCATTCCAGAGCTGCCCTGCAATGATTCTCCAGCCATTCCAAAGCTGCCCTGCAATGATTCTCCAGCCATTCCAGAGCTGCCCTGCAATGATTCTCCAACCATTCCAAAGCAGCCCTGCAATGATTCTCCAACCATTCCAAAGCTGCCCTGCAGTGACTCTCCAGCCATTCCAAAGCTGCCCTGCAATGATTCTCCAACCATTCCAAAGAGCCCTGCAATGATTCTCCAGCCATTCCAAAGCTGCCCTGCAATGATTCTCCAGCCATTCCAAAGCTGCCCTGCAATGATTCTCCAGCCATTCCAAAGCTGCCCTGCAATGATTCTCCAGCCATTCCAAAGCTGCCCTGCAATGATTCTCCAGCCATTCCAGAGCTGCCCTGCAATGATTCTCCAGCCATTCCAAAGCTGCCCTGCAATGATTCTCCAGCCATTCCAAAGAGCCCTGCAATGATTCTCCAACCATTCCAAAGCTGCCCTGCAATGATTCTCCAGCCATTCCAGAGCTGCCCTGCAATGATTCTCCAGCCATTCCAAAGAGCCCTGCAATGATTCTCCAGCCATTCCAAAGCTGCCCTGCAATGATTCTCCAGCCATTCCAAAGCTGCCCTGCAATGATTCTCCAGCCATTCCAAAGCTGCCCTGCAATGATTCTCCAGCCTTTCCAAAGCTCCCAAAACGCTGCTCCTGCTCTGTGCCCAACACAAATCCTCCCAGCCAGCACCAGCAAACTGCTCTGCCCAAAGCAAAACTTCCCTGCTCCCAACCACTGCAACAGCTGCTCAGAGCCTCGGGCTTACACACGGGTTACACACGGGTTACACACGGGTTACACACGGGTTACACACGGGTTACACACGGGTTACACACACGGGTTACACACACAGGGGTTACACAGGGGTTACACACACAGGGGTTACACAGGGGTTACACACAGGTTACACACAGGTTACACACGGGTTACACACACAGGTTACACACAGGTTACACACACGGGTTACACACAGGTTACACAGGGGTTACACACTCACTGTGCTGGCTGAACAGACAATGACATTAAACATGGGTTACACACAGGTTACACACATGGGTTACACACAGGTTACACACACAGGTTACACAGGGGTTACACACGGGTTACACACACAGGTTACACACAGGTTACACAGGGGTTACACACTCACTGTGCTGGCTGAACAGACAATAACGTTAAACATGAGTTACAATAATGACAAGATTCAAACCAAGCCACAAAGGAACAGGAAAGGACTAAACCCTGGAGGGGGGGAGAGGAGGAGAAGGAGAACATTGTCCCCGTGCTGGTGGCAGGGCTGGGAGAAGCAGGGAGTGACAGCTTTAACATCCCAGGGGGAATGGGAAAGGGGCACGCCTGGACTCCCATCACACAAACAGCAGGTAAATTGGGGAGCAGCAGGGTGGGAGGTGCTGCATCCAGCAGTGAGTGCTGGAGAGCAGAGCAGCCCTGGCACAGATTGCAAAGGGCTCTGCACGGTTGGCTCGCCCTGCATTTGGGACACAAAGGCATCAGCATCGCTCTGTGCTCCCTCCTGACTGCTCTGCTCCAGTAACTCCAGGCCCTCCACCCCGCCAGGGTGACACAGGGATTATCCAGGGGTGACAACCCCTGAAACACCCCAGGGCTTCGGCTGAGCTATGCTGTGAAAGGAGGTGTTCGAGAGGAATTTTTTTGATACTAACTTGAATTAATTGCACAAAGTTAAAAGCTCTAAGCAGGAAGATTGACTCAGTTAAAAAAAGTGATTTTGCTTATCAGGAACGGTCTGTGGAGGGAAGCCCACCTCAGCCCAGTACCCTTTCACTACACTGGGACTGTTCCCAATAATTCAATGTGAACTCATCAGCTGCCTCTGTTCCCCAGAGGTGCTGCAAAGTTTGGACTTCAAGCAAAGAAGAGGAGGCAGAGTCCCAGCCCTGCTCGGGGACTGGGTTATTGCCCAACCCCACCAAGAGCCAGGCAAGGGAAAGCCCCAGAAACAGAGACACAGACCCAGCCCGGGGTGAGGCTGTGTGTGCCTGCACCCACGGGCACCCACAGCCTGCCAGCTCTCATTTTTCTTACACTCACATTTTCGGGGCTGACTCAATGTCTAATGCTTTTAACTCCGTCCTTTTTTAAAATAATGTATTCTTGACGTCTTTTAACGCTCTCTTTCCCCCTGGGAACGGTGGGGATCACCCAGAGTGTTGCAGCCTGGAGGAGCAGGAGCCCCGGGCAGTCCTGGGGCAGCTCCTCCTCCTCCAGCCTATTTCTGGAGCCATGAAATATCTCCGAGCTCAGGGAGTCTGTGGGACGAGACATCCCAGATTTGTTGTGCCTTTGCAGTGCCAGCCGTGCCCTGTGTGAGCCCAGCTCACCTGTGTGGCAGTGACCCTGTCACCTCCCTAAGCTGCTTTAGGGCACAGCTGGAAGCTGCTCAGACACAGCTATTTTTAAAAACCAGTCATTGCTGTGAGTGCTTGGCACAAGTCTGAAATCCTTTTCTTCTCCCAGCACATCCCCCTGCTCCAGCCACAACTTCGGGCACAGGCTTTGCTATTTCTGTCCCACATCAAAGTCTCTGTAGTCTGATAATGGGACTTGGAGATGTTAAGACTAACACATAGACACAAAAAAATCTGGTTGCAGTGTAATCTGAACTAATCTAATCCTTCAAACGTCAAACAGCTCCAAATACTCTTCAAACAATCCCTTTCTTGGTGCAGAGGCACCGAGTGTTTGGGTGCAGCTGCAGGATTCTCATTTCCCTGAGGGATGGCTGAGCATCCTGCTCCATCCTGCACCCCAATTGCTTTGCTGTGTTATGGTTTTGTTTCCAGCCCCAATCTGCAGCTCCCTGCATTTGCAGTGCATTGTGAGTCCTTTCAACCCCAATTTCATGGCCTGCAAACACACCACGCTGTTTCTATTAGGGATGGGTTGTAGCTCTTCCAAAGCATAATTAAGGCACTTGGGGTTTAATATATGACCTGTGTTAGGGAATATTTCCAAAGACATTATTAGGTCTTTTCAAAGGCTGTGAATAAAAGCAGCTGGCACCAGCAGAAATGCACAAACCCTCATCCATCACAGCACAGATCCAGGTGCTGACAGAGCTCTGTGCTCCTGCACAATAGACAGAGCCTCTCACAGCACAGCCAATCAATGCATATTAATATTAATGTTCATATTAATCCTGCATTACAGCACTGCCTGCAGCAGCCAGGACCCTGCAGTGAGAGGCAGCACAAACACAGGCAGCCCCTGCCCCAGGGGAGGGGGCTGAGCAATAACATAAAAGCCAATAAAAGCAGGAAAACCAGAAGTGTCGTGTCAGATTCTGTCCAAGGAGGCACAGCCACAGAGATCAGCTCTCCTGACTCCAAAGCACATTGCTCTTCTTGCTCAAGGGAGGAGACTGACAGCTCCTGGGTCAGATATCCCCTCAAAAAATGGAAATTCTCACTTCTCCTCAAGCCCCAGCTGAAAAGGATACAGTGATCTCGCAGATGAATTGACCAGAACACCAACTCGAAAAGTCAATTGTGTAAAAAGGCAGAGCAGCTCCTGCCTCCAGCAGCCCCAGCACTGGTGTGAGAGCTCAGAGTGACCTGGGGACTGTCCCCAGGCACAGATGGGCTGGGCAAAGGACACAGAGGGCACAGGGCCCCACCAGGGGCACTGGGAATCACTCAGGAGGCAAAAATGGACACTCAGGTGTAAGGGGCTGTTTGCACACCTTGTCACAGCAGCCAGACACTGCCAGGGGACCAAAAACCCTGGGAAACTGGGATAAAACAGGCATCAGAAAACTCAGGTTCCACAGGAGCCCCACAGCCCCCTGGCTGGAGTTTCATCCTTTCCAACTCCCCTGCCCTCATCTCATCCAAACTGGGAAATGGGGCTGCAGGTTTCACATCAGGGATCCATTAGAAACTCCGGAGTGAAAGGTGATAGACAACTAATTATTTTTAGAAAATATTTAAACGAGCCCTAAATTAGTTTCTAAATCTGTCCTCACTAGAAGTTCCTAATAAAGCACTGAGGCACCTCGGACAAAAGTGGAATTTTCCCCTTTGCTGGATTTGCTGCACACTGCACGTTTTTTGGAGGGCACTGAATAAAATGTGTCACTCCCCTGCTCCCTACCTCACCAGTGTTTAGGATTCATGTGGAGAGCTCTTTGTGTGCCTGCTCTTAGGGAATTTCTTCTGGTAAATCCTAAAAAGCAGCAGCAATGGTGCCGTGCTCTGAGGGCTTCACAAAGCTTCCCAAAGGAATTTCCAGCACCACCGTGCTCCAGAACCACAACATGAGCCCAGGAAATGTGTTCCCAGACCCCACTGTGCTGCCATGTGAGCCTGAGAGAGAGAAAAAATGGGATCCAGGAGTTCTCAGTTTCATTCCTGTGGCTCAACCCACGGATGGCAACACCAGCTCCAAGTCAAGTCACATTCCCACAGGAAACCAGAAACACAGGCTTTTAATAGGCTGGCAATAAGAATGAATGATGTCCCTATAAGGAACAGAAAATATAGATTTTTAATACGCTGGCAAAAAAGCAAGCTATAAATAAGTGCAGAAATTTACTGGTTTAATTTTGAAACTCCTGCAACACCGTGTCCTCCCCTCCTGCACTTGCAAAGTGCAGCTGGTGGCTGGAGCTGCTGGAGCTCAGAGTCAGCTCTGGGTGGCTTTTCCTGCTCTGTCCTCCTGTCCCAGCCCCAGGTGACACTGACACAACAGCTCACCCCATTCACAAGTGCCTAAAGCATTGAGTGCTGGCCCAAAGCACTCAGGGCTCTTGTTTGCCACGTCCCAGAACTCAGAGGGTTCAGCTGCCCAGCTCAGCCAAAGGCTCCCCGAGCTCCTCCAGGATTTTCCATAATTAAAGCAGCTTTGTGGTACCAGCAAGTGGCTCCTCAGTGTTTGCCTGCACCTGCACAGGCTCCTGGGGCTCCATTCCCTGCAGCCTGGCACAGTCCTGCCCTGGAGCCATGCAATGTTGGGCTGGGAAGGGACCTCAAAGCTCAGCCCAGCTCCCACTGTCCCAGGCTGCTCTGAGAGCTCTCAGTGCTGCTCTCACTCATCTGCACCCTCCACCTTCACCTTCCTCCACGTTTTTATGGAGGAAACCTATGAAAGAGCAGCTGGAAGTGCAGGCAGGTTGGGTCCCCTCAGCTGCTGTCACTCCCTCGCCTTTAGCAAAGCTCTGCTCTGTCCCCTCAGTGTCACTGCCCCACTCTGTACTCGGCCCAGTTTGGTGCTGCTCTCTTAATCACAGTGAATAAGAAAATAAAAGCCAGAATTGTTGTTATTGCTGTTGTTATTGTTATTATTATTTTACTATAATTGTTCGTGGGACATTGGTTTGATAGGCAGAACTACATTTAAGAGCTTTTTGGTGACTGTGCCACCTCCATTTCCATTAATCATCTTCAAACAACAGTAAAAGTAGAGGAACTCTACAGCAGGAGCTTCTCCTGCTTCAGCAACCCAAGCTCAGGATCTTTCCCTCAGGCCCTGGGCTCTCCCCACCCCCGGGACCATTTTTATCCTGGGAAAACAAAGGCAGCAGATGACCCGTTTATTTCTGTGCTGTTTGGAGAGAAAAACGACAGGGCTGGAGGAATGTGCACCACAGGATAATGATGAAAGGCCGAGCAGAGGCAGCTTTGGAGGGGCCATTGGCTGCTCCATGCCCGATGCAGACTGAAGCAGGGAAGCCCCGCAGGGATTCAGTGGGACCACGGAATGCTTTGGGTTGGAGGGGAGCCCTGCCACCATCCCAGGGTGCTCCAAAGCCCACCCAGCCTGGCCTGGGGCTCTTCCAGGGCTGCAGGGAAGAAGCTGTGCCGGGGGAATCCCTTCCCTGCACTCACCACATGGCGTGCATGTAGGTGGGGGGCAGCCTGGGGCTGCTCACGGGGGTGCAGTTGTAGGACCTCATGATCCTCTCTGCCAGCAGGAAATTCCGGAACAAACTGGCCACCAGCAGGTCCTGCCTGAAGAGCTTCTGGAAAAGATCTGCCAAGAGATTGCAGGAGTCACCACACACACAATGGAGGAGCTCAGGAGTGATCACACACACAATGGAGGAGCCCAGGAGTGATCACACACACAATGGAGCAGCCCAGGAGTGATCACACACACAATGGAGCAGCCCAGGAGTGATCACACACGCAGTGGAGCAGCCCAGGAGTGATCACACACACAGTGGAGCAGCCCAGGAGTGATCACACACACAGTGGAGCAGCCCAGGAGTGATCACACACACAGTGGAGCAGCCCAGGAGTGATCACACACACAATGGAGCAGCCCAGGAGTGATCACACACACAGTGGAGCAGCCCAGGAGTGATCACACACAGTGGAGCAGCCCAGGAGTGAGCACACACACAGTGGAGCAGCTCAGGAGTGATCACACACACAATGGAGCAGCTCAGGAGTGATCACACACACAGTGGAGCAGCCCAGGAGTGATCACACACACAGTGGAGGAGCCCAGGAGTGATCACACACACAGTGGAGCAGCTCAGGAGTGATCACACACACAGTGGAGCAGCTCAGGAGTGATCACACACACAGTGGAGGAGCCCAGGAGTGATCACACACACAGTGGAGGAGCCCAGGAGTGATCACACACACAGTGGAGGAGCCCAGGAGTGATCACACACACAGTGGAGGAGCCCAGGAGTGATCACACACACAGTGGAGGAGCCCAGGAGTGATCACACACACAATGGAGCAGCTCAGGAGTGAGCACACACACAATGGAGCAGCTCAGGTAAAGGGTTCAAGGCACAAAACCATGGCAACGTTTTGTTTTGTAAGGAGGAATCTCCAGCAGCTCTGAGGGATGTGATGACAACCAGGAAAGGGAAATTCTGCCTTCAGAGCTCCCTCACAGCACCGTGGATACTCCATTCTACATTAACACAATTCAACACTTTCTTTTTTGCCTTTTCTGGATCAAATCCCCCTTTTGGTGTCTCATTTCAGCTCATCCTGACTAAGTTTTTGGAAAATTACTGGGGGAGAACAGGACCTCTGTGTATTGTTTAATCAAGAACTATCCATCTGTTAACTGGCAGTTTGATGTGCTTCTGAGAAGCCAAAATGAATCCTAAAAGATAGCAAATGTGCTCTCTTCTACAGGACAGAGAAGAATTGATGCCATGTGAGCATTAGGAAGAGCAGGGTTGGAGAAGTGTTTACAAATTTGGCTGCTTGTGCTCCAGAAGTACCAATTCAGAGCACAACAGGGGTAGAGAAATGAGGGATGAAGTTACTCATGGGAAACAAAACTGCCTTACCAGCAAAGAGGGGGAAAAAAAGCCTTTATTCACGCTACTAAGCATGGCTGGAAGAAAACAGATTGCTCTGTACAAATTCAGTAAGAAAGAGAATTATTCAAGCCATGACAATTGTGTTAGCACAGAAAAACCCTTTCTGATTTCTAATGATCAGGTCTCTGCAATGCTCTGGTGAAAAGAACAAATAAAAAACAAACTAGCTTTCAGCTCCATCCTGATCTGTTCCTCCAGTTGCAGGGTTTAATTTTCTCCTCATTTCAGTGTCTGGTGGATCTGACTCCTCATCCCTGCCCTGCCCCAGGCTCACCTCTGGGCAGGACATTCCAGGCAATGGTGTCTGTGATGGCTGTGAAGATCCAGTTCAGCTCTCCCAGGGGAGTTCTCCTGTCATTCAGCCTCCCAGGAATCCTGGAAGTGGGGGAAAGGAAACCCTTAATAAGAGCTCTGTTATTTTGCCTTTCTCCTCATGAGAAAGTATCAGCAATAGGATGAGGAAGTTTCAGAAACCTGCTAAGACATCCTGTGGATTTAATCCCAATCTAACCCAGTTTCCTTTCTGTGACAAGTTTTAAATATCAGGAGCATCAGGACCAAGGCAGGAAGCCTTTCAGTGGCCACTCACTCCTCTGGCACGTGCAGCAGCACCACTGCCATGAATAAACACAGCTCTGAACCAGAAATTACCATCCTGTGAAGGATTCCTGCGTGTCTGCTGTCAGAGGGGAAGCAGACATCTCTGAAGCAGCGTTTGCTAATGGGTCCCTGGAGCAGGGACAGGGAACACGAGGCCACAGAGGCTCTGTGAGGATTCCCCATCGATATTTGGGCTGCAGAGCCCCCAGAGCAGCAGGCACAGCTCCCCAGGCCACAGGGGAGCCAAGGGCATCCCTGGGAGCTGCCCCAGCAAGGCACACGTGGCTCACACTGGGATGGCAAATCCCACTGCAGGTTTCAGGCAGCAGCAGGGATCCCACATGGAAAGGGTGGGCAGGGCTTGGCAGGTTTGGAGCTGGGCACAGGGTGGGATCAGGCACAGCTTGGACTCGATCTTGGAGGTCTCTTCCAACCTCCAGGGCTCTGTGTGAAACCTCCTGGCGTGGCAGGAGCTGCTCAGACACGACCCAAAGGGCAGGGCTGGCCCAGGGCTGCCAGGGACGCTCTGGAACCTTGGCAAGGTGAGAGCACGAAGGGGGGAGGCCGTGCTGGAGCCGAGGATGTGAGCACAGCCTTACCATGAAACCAGCCCGGGCAGCAGGAGCCCCACCCTGCACTGCCAGCAGTGCCCTGCCTGCCACACAGGGCACACAGGGCACACAGGGGACACACACAGGGGACACACACAGGGGACACACACAGGGGACACACACAGGGGACACAGGGGACACACACAGGGGACACACACAGGGGACACACACAGGGGACACAGGGCACACAGGGGACACACACAGGGGACACACACAGGGCACACAGGGGACACACACAGGGCACACAGGGGACACAGGGGACACAGGGGACACACACAGGGGACACAGGGGACACACACAGGGCACACAGGGCACACAGGGGGACACAGGGGGACACACACAGGGGACACACACAGGGCACACAGGGGACACAGGGGACACACACAGGGGACACACACAGGGGACACAGGGGACACAGGGGACACACACAGGGGACACACACAGGGGACACAGGGGACACACATAGGGGACACAGGGGACACACACAGGGGACACACACAGGGCACACAGGGGACACAGGGGACACACACAGGGGACACACACAGGGCACACAGGGGACACAGGGGACACACATAGGGGACACAGGGGACACAGGGGACACAGGGCACACAGGGGACACAGGGGACACACACAGGGGACACAGGGGACACACACAGGGGACACAGGGGGACACACACAGGGGACACACACAGGGGACACACACAGGGGACACAGGGGACACACATAGGGGACACAGGGGACACACACAGGGGACACAGGGGACACAGGGGACACACATAGGGGACACAGGGGACACAGGGGACACAGGGCACACAGGGGACACACACAGGGCACACAGGGGACACAGGGGACACACACAGGGGACACAGGGGACACAGGGGACACACACAGGGGACACACACAGGGCACACACAGGGGACACAGGGCACACACAGGGCACACACACAGGGGACACACACAGGGGACACACACAGGGGACACACACAGGGGACACACACAGGGCACACACACAGGGGACACAGGGCACACAGGGCACACAGGGCACACACGCAGGGCACACACACAGGGGACACAGGGGACACACACAGGGGACACAGGGCACACAGGGCACACACACAGGGCACACACACAGGGGACACAGGGCACACAGGGCACACACACAGGGGACACAGGGGACACACACAGGGGACACAGGGCACACAGGGGACACACACAGGGCACACACACAGGGCACACACACAGGGGACACAGGGCACACAGGGGACAGCACAGCACTGCAGAGCTGAGGGGAAACTCCTGCAGCTGACATCCCACAGCCCCAGCAGGGCTGGGGAGGGCCCAGGGCTCTGAGGAACAGCAGCTCCCTCTGAGACACACAAATCACCTCTGCCATCTCCTGCTGGGCTTCCTACAAGGAAACCGAGGGGCTGAAAGCTGCCAAAGCCAGGTGGCAAAGGCAAACCATGAATTATCATCTCCCACTATAAATAATAAACAGACATTAAAACATGAGCAATTTCCAGCCCCTGACATTTGATCATGCTTCAAGTGGAAACAAACATTAATTTTAGTCTCACATCTGTTATTTCTGGTGACTTTTATGGATGTGGTGCTGGTGCAGAACAGCCTGGAGCAGGCTCTGCTCTGGACCAGGACCTTCCCCCACGTGGTGACACCCAGAGGGGCCCTTTGTCACCTTTGTCACCAGCCCTGGCAGGAGGGACAGGGGGACCAGGCTCCTCTCCAGGGCCAGGGGCTGAGCTGGGGACTCAGACACAGCCATTTCCTCGCACTGCCACCTTTTTTTTGTTTTCCCCTTCTCAGGGGACTTTTGTTTAGGATTCCCTCCTTCTGCACAATGGACCCAAGGTGAAAATCCCAGGAATGCCACACAGCATTCCTGGTCCCCTGAGAGTGGGATTTTGGGAGAGGGATCCCAATGCAGCAGCAGAGATTAAAGCACCCTTGTACATCCCCAATCCCAGGCACCCAGTTTTGGATCCCCATTACCCTGGATTTATTCCCATAAACTTTTTATTTTCCCAAACTTTTTGAAAAGCAGAACAAAGCCCAGTTCATGTCACTCAGCAGCCACACCTCCAGCACAGACGATCTGAAGTCTTGGGATCAAACAGAAAAGTCCCCCCAGGGCAGGAGGAACTGGACAGAAATGCTGCCAGCAAAAGATCTCATGAGGTGGCAGCCAGAAGTTCCCAAATTCCCAACACTCCACCAAAATTCCTTTATCTTTTGCTGTCTGGCTCCAGCAAAGATCTTTATTTCTAAGCTAAGGGATTGCTTTGGCTTCATCTGAGAAGAAATGTGATGTAAATGCACATCAGGAGCCACCACACGTTCCCTTGTCAGGACATGGGCTGAGCCTGGATAATTGGAAATTGGAGCCCTTCAGAGAAGGTGCAGCTTCATTTAGCCTCAAAGCCTGCAGCTTAATTGCAATAGAAACTCCTTCCCCAATTTTACAGACAACTGAATTATAGATTACAATATACACACAGGCAATCCAGGAATTATTCCAGGTCTCGAGACTGTAATAAAACCCTGTGTTTTCTAGAATTGATATAAGGAGCAGATGAAGATGATGAGTTTAAATTTTGATGTGCACACACACACACACACACACACACGTGTGCTGTGGCACAGCAAGAACAAGAGCCTGAACAAAACCCCATTTCTGGCAGGAAATCTCCATTCAAAGAGGATTTAACATCCAAGTGCCTGGCTCCCACCTCCAGCGACCTCAGCACGTCTTTGATTAGAGACACTCTTGTAGCAATTGTTAATTAATTAACATACCACAGCCATTGTTTATGCAGTGGCCTGAGGTGGCCTCAGTCTCCTCCTCATCCCCACACCTGTGCACACCTCTGGCACTCAGCTGCAGCCCCAGGAGTTTCCTTCTTGCTCCCCATCTCCTCGAGACCACAAAACCCCAAAGCCCAGCACATTTTGCCCAGAGCTCTCAGAGGAAGCTGCACCCAGTGGTGAATCCTTTCCCTGAAGGCCACTCTGACACACAGGGCTTGTCTCTGCTCTGTCAGTTATAAACTGTATTTTTATTTTGGTCCAATGAGTATCTCTGAAATTCAGCTTTATACAAATTATCACTCACTCCCCCCCCAGCTGAGAGGAGATAATCAATTTTTCCCCTATCAAATTAGCACAATTACAAACCTTAACAGTGCTGCTGAACCTGGCCAGCCCTGTGTGGAAGGGCTGGCAGCACTGAGAGGCTTTTTGAAAACAGGCAGAACTGGCCCAGGACGTTGGAGCTGATGTGATCTCACCCCACTTGTGCCGAGGTGCCCACACCATGCACACCCCACCGAGCACCAGGGAACTCTGCAACCCTTCCCAGCTAAGACCTGACACTTCCTACACCCAGCCCTGTGCCCTCCTGACCCCTTCCAGGACACACCGACCCCGATAAAATTTGACTTACTTCTCTATTAAATCCAGCGTGACTCCTGGCACCAGCCTGACACTCTTCTGCATGCAGAACCTGGGGAGAGGCAGGAAAACAGAACCCACTAATTGAGTGTTTAATGACAAAGCTCTGTGAGAGCACGCTCAGCGAGGGCTCTTCATTGCCCTGCTGCTGCTTTTACCGCGGTGTTTGGGTAGGAAACCTCAGCACAGCACAAAGGAGCCTCTCAGCATTTGTCACCCGGCGATTCGGGGACATTGCCGTCGTCAGGTGTGAGAACCGGGCCATTGTAGCTGTCGGGGTGACAAGCGTTCCAGCACAGCTCGGGGTGGGGAAAAGGGCTCCCAGCACCCAGCACAGCCTCTGGGGAGCAGCGCAGGAGCAGGGAGGGCTGTGCTGCTGGAATAATGATCAGCCTGGGCTTCCCTGCGAGATCCGGCACTGCAGGCACGGCACAAGGGAGCAATGCGCCAGGTTCAGACACCTCCGTTATTTCATTAAAAAACTGCTGACTCCATTTCCTCAGCCTTACAAATCCCACTACTCCAGGAACAGCAGCCCTGGAGTCCTGTCAGAGCGCCTGGAAAATCCCCGAAGCTGCTAAAGCAGGAGAGTGTGGGAAGGGGGAACGCTGCCTCCCTGAGCACAGGGCAGCACTGGGAACAGCTCTGGGATGGAAACCCAGCAATTCCAGCCTGGAATGAGCTCCTCTGCCAGCAGCACATGCCCAGCCTGCTGCCCCAGCCCTCGGGAACCCACTCTGCTGCTGCAGGAGGAATTCACCCCTCGGAGCCATCTCGGACACCTGCCCTGACACTGCAGGGCTCTGGGGGCTCCGAGGGCCCAGCAACCCCATCCATGTCCAAAAGGGTTGTCCCCAGATAAAGGGGACAACAATTATTCCTTAAAGACAGGACATGCAGGGCTCATTCCTGACATCTTGAGCAGCACTGCAGTTTTCCTGTGGGCATCCCCTGGAGCCCAGGGCTGGGACAGGCTCTGGACACTCATGGTCCCCAGGCTGCTTTCCTCATGTCTGCATCATCCAGCACAAGGAGAGGCCATAAAGAGCCCAGGAGCTGCAGTGGGATCCCTGTGCAGTCTGCTGAAATATAAAATCCTCTAATGCAGTGCACTACAGAACCATGCAGGGAAATTCCCCCCTAAGCAGCCCCAGGCAGAGTGAGCCTGGCAGGGGCAGGTCCCTGGGATGAGGCTGGACAGTTTAACCCTAGTTAACAGTTGAACCCTAGTTAACAGTTTAATTGTTGGACAGTTTAACCCTAGTTAACAGTTGAACCCTAGTTAACAGTTTAACTGTTGGACAGTTGAACCCTAGTTAACAGTTTAACCCTAGTTAACAGTTTAACTGTTGGACAGTTGAACCCTAGTTAACAGTTTAACCCTAGTTAACAGTTTAACTGTTGGACAGTTGAACCCTAGTTAACAGTTTAACCCTAGTTAACAGTTTAACTGTTGGACAGTTGAACCCTAGTTAACAGTTGAACCCTAGTTAACAGTTTAATTGTTGGACAGTTTAACCCTAGTTAACAGTTGAACCCTAGTTAACAGTTTAATTGTTGGACAGTTTAACCCTAGTTAACAGTTGAACCCTAGTTAACAGTTTAATTGTTGGACAGTTTAACCCTAGTTAACAGTTGAACCCTAGTTAACAGTTTAATTGTTGGACAGTTGAACCCTAGTTAACAGTTTAATTGTTGGACAGTTTAACCCTAGTTAACAGTTTAACCCTAGTTAACAGTTTAATTGTTGGACAGTTGAACCCTTCTGATGGTGCCTGGAAGGACCAGCAGAGCAGCACAGCTCTGCAAGGTGACATCTGCTGCCTCTAAAGAAGGGTCCCAGGCCAGCTTGGAGCCACCTGGGATTGTGGAAGGTGCTAATACTCCCAGATTAGAGAAGAGAAAAGGAAGAGCTCAGAGACCAGGCTGGACAGGACTTGGAGCAGCCCGGGACAGTGGAAGGTGTCCCTGCCCATGGCACTGGATGGGCTTTCAGGTCCCTCCCCACCCAAACCCAGAAATGCAGGAAATGCTGCTCAGTGTCAGGGGAATATTTTGAAACTCAGCGTTGTTTGTCTAAACCAATGTGGGACAGAGGATTGGCTGAGTTAACCCCAAAATGTCAAGCAGAAATGCAAAATAAATACATTAGGAAACCCCCACAAAGCACTTTGAACAGAATGCAGCAGAGGGTCTGGTTTTGCATTTGTTGTGTTTAACATCAGTAAAAACCAATGACCCACAGCAGCATTCATTATTTACAGGATTGCAGGGATCAAACCACACCTGCAATAATGGGAACACAAAAGGATCATAACCTTCAGCAGAGAATGGAACTCCTGAGAGTGCAGTGAACACCACACAGCCACTGAGGTGGGAGGGAATTCTCCACTATCCAGGAGTTCCCATGGCACCTTCCACGTGCTTCCAGCTGAGGCTGAGGTGTTTAAAGCCTCCCCCTGAGCAGTTTCACAAACACCTTTCCTGTCAAACACCCTGAGACACAACTCACAGAATCTCTCATGCTCGTGCAGGTGTAGCCTGTGCACAACCTGCCCTCCTCACCCCCTCAGCCACGTTCCCATGGAGATGAGGAACAGAAAATTCCTGAACAGATCACAGCATCCAAAAAAAAAAAAAACCAAACCTTCCTTAGCATATCTAACAAACAAAAGCCACCAAAAAAACTCTCCTAGAGAACTGCACACACCCAAACCAGAGCCTGGCCACAGGAACTCGCTGTTTGCTGCTAATGGGAAACAGAAGGAGTTTAAAGAATTGGAATCAATCACAAATATCTCCAAAGGGCAGGGAGCAACTCTTGGAGCTGTGGTGACAATTTCTCACCTCCACCTGCAGTGTCCCTGGGCCTCTGCCTGTTCAAAGCCTGTCCAGAAAGTTCCCTGAAGCTTCTCCATCCTGGACCAGGCACAAACTGCACCGAGTTGAGAGGAGCAGCTGGAAGAGCCTCTGGGAATGGAGCTCTGGGGGCTCCAGACTCGGGTCCCTGGTGTTGGGTAAAACTCTGCTCCTGCTGCCTGGAGCAGCCTTTTCCAACCTTCTGCCTAATTAACTTGGGCTGTCATTCCAGAACATCTTTCCCTGGTTTATCACTCCCTTCCTCTCACTCCAGCACTGTTTAAAGCTACTGCATTATTTACAGCGAGCACAATATTTGGAATGTGATTTGTGCAAAGGACAGTTTACAGAAAGTTGTATTGCACTCTGTTCCAGTGCTGCTCTCTGAGGAAGCAGATATCTAATTCCCAGAACAGCAAATCCCTTAATCTGAGCAAACCTAGATATTGAGCTGGAAACTAAAATGCAATAAGTAGAAGATAACAATATTTTCACCTTTCTAGTTCTCATTAATAAGCTGCTGTCCCCAGTGCCCAGTTCAAACCCTGCTGTTCAATAGTGCAGGGCAGCTCTGGGTCAGGGGCAGGTTTCCAAAGCCTCCTGTGCCCAGGCAGGGGTTCAGGAGTGCAGGGGGTGCAGAGGTCCAGGGTGCAGTGATTCAGGGGGTTCAGGGATTCAGGGGGTTCAGTGATTCAGGGGTTCAGGGGGGCAGTGGGTTCAGGAATTCAGGGGTTCAGGGATTCAGGGATTCAGGGGTTCAGGGATTCAGGGGTTCAGGGGGGCAGTGGGTTCAGGAATTCAGGGGTTCAGGGGGTTCAGTGATTCAGGGGTTCAGGGGGGTCTCACTCACCAGCGCAGGGCGATCTTGATGGGGGTGGTGAGGCAGGAGGTGAACAGGTCTGCAGGCAGGTCTGGGATCATGGGCAGCAGCTCGTTGGCCTCACAGGCTGCCAGCTGGATGCAGTTCTTCATGGAGGGGGGCAGGGGCATCTGGGCAAGGGGGTGGTTGGGGTTGATGGCAGCCACCTGCAGAGAAGAAGGGAATTCCAGAGGGGAGTCAGGAATAACCCAGGGAGAGCTGCCAGGGCTCCTGCAGCTCTGGTCTGGAGCTCCTGGTGACCATGGCAGCACAGCTTTAACTCCCATTTAATGAACAGCACTCAACTGCTGCATCCAGAGTGAGTCTAGAAATACCCTGTAGAGCAAACCTCAGTCTGTACAGTAACAATGCCCCACAGACCAACATTCCCACTCTCCAAAAGCACAGGGATTCTCCTGTTTAAGATTTTGATTAAGAATATGATCTTGGAGACTAATAATTCAGGGAGTGAAAACATAAATAATCTTCCCAGCACTTTTCTGAACCAGGTAAACAAAGAAAACTTCAGCCACCAAAGTTTCTTTCCAACATCTTGCATTTTTTTCATTAGGGCAAGATATGGAATCAGAAGGTGAGAATCCCTCTGGCAGATTAAGGGAAGAGCAAATTCCTCTGATCCCCTTGCAGGGAAATGGGGAACAATTATCCTGATCACTCTGGCAGCCCCTCTGGAGCACCAGTTGCAGCTTTGCTTCACTTTTCATGAATTTGAACAATTGGATAATTTGTAATTTTCCAAATGAATTCCCCTCCACGCTCTCCTGACTGTGAGCACTCTGCTGTCTCTGTCAGCAAGGCTCTGCTTCCCTTTCCACGAGCAGGAACCTCAGTCAGGCACCAGGAGCTCCTGAAAGCCAAGGACAGAATGAAAAGCTGACACATAGCCCTGGAAGTTTTCCTAACCAAATTAAGTGGCAGTGTTAACCTGTGCTGTGCCATGTAACCCCACACACGCCACAAGATGGAGAATCCCAGGGGAGATGGGATGGAAGGTTTGTTGAAATAAAGATCTGATCCCCTGTGCTCATCCTTCTCTGCAGAGGTTTTCCTGAGCAGAGCTGCCCTGGGGCTGCTCCCTCCCACTGCAGCCTCCAAATCCTGGAGCTCAGCACGAACAGGGGGAAAAGGGAATGGGTGAAAAAGGAGGGAAAGGGAAGGGGAAGCCTGACCTGTCCAACCTGCTTGGGAACAGAATGAGAAACCAAAACGCTGGAGAGGGCACTGCGTGAACCATTAGCACTTTGTGTAAACAAAGGAGAAAGGCCCCGGAAATTCCCAGTGGGAATCCCAGGCTGACAGAAAGGATATCCAGACCCCTTTCCTCTGACATCCAAAGGCATCTGCCACCAATTCTATTCGTCCCTGTCTGCCAGTGTCATGTTCTTCCCAAGCCACAGACTATGGGAAGTTTCTTCTTGCTACAAAATATGGAATCATTTTATGGAAGAGAAGGAATAATGAAATGGTGTGCATATCCCAGGCTATCAGACTGTCTGCTTCAGTACAATGGAATTTCCACCTGCCAAAGAGCCCCACTAAAGCACCTCCAAAAACTGGAATTCCAGAGGAAAGGACTGACAGGCAGGGACACTGAACATCTGCTTGGAGGTTGTATTTGTGACACACAGTTCCCTGATTAATTAATATTCCTTCCTTGGAGTTTGGGGGTTTCTAACCCAGTGTCCTACCAGTGTAAGAAGTGAACCTTCAGCAATGTCCTTTCCCTGGGAGCAGCAGGGGGAGGCTGCACAGAACATTCCAGCTCCTTCCCTTCCACTTTGCATTTCAGATTTGCTTCAATGCATTTATTACTAATTCCATTTGCAACCAAGGACAGCTTTTCGTTGGGAACACATTCCACACTCTGCAGAACTGGAACCACCAAGACAATCCCTGTGTGGATCAGCTTTTTGTTGCTTCACATTTTTGCATTCACTTCAGCAGCACAAAACCACAACCGCATGGAAATCCAGCCCCAGATACCAGAGTTTTGCAACCCAAATAATGATGTCTTGCTCACCTCAGCATTCATCTCAGCAGAAAAGACCATTAGGGCCCAAATTGATTCTATTAACATTAACATTTAATTAGTGCTTGTATTAAAAATCGTTCCCAGTTTAATGGGATAGCAAACTGAACCAGAAAGATCAGAACGGCGAAGTTATTTGCGAATTAATTTGCCTTCCAACACAGTTTTAAACACATTTTTCGGTGTACACAGCAAAGCAAAGCAAGCTTCAACCTCCTTTGTGTGGAGCCAAGGCCAGCAGAGCCTCTCACCTCCAGCTCCTGCTCTCTCTGGAGTGCAAACTGCTTGAAGGACTTGACGATGAGGCCGGCGTTGGAGCAGTCGTAGACGAAGATGGAAGGGCTCCCCATCCACGTCTGCAGGTCGTAGATGGACAGGGGGATGTACTGCGTGTAGTTCTGAGGACAAAAACACCACTCCAGTCACCAGCAGCACAACTGGGGCAGCTCCTGAAGTGCCCCCACAAACACAACTCTGATAGCCCCAAATAAAACCTATTAGTGAATGCAAATCTCAGTCAGCATCCACCAGTAAGGAGGATGTGAAGCCAAGTCGACACAAGCAACAAGCAGATTTTATTGTGGTGCTATTTGAAACACCCAACTCTAAAAAAAAATAAATAAAAAAGCCCAAAACTTTGCCAAGAGTTTTCAGTATCAGATATTTAGGGCTCTGATATGTGCTAACAACTCCAAACAGCATTTAATAGTCCAATTTTATCCCAAATTTCTGCAACACTGATAAAGGATGCAAACCAGCTGTCTTTAATTTAACATCAAACATCTTAAACTGAAAACCCCATCAATAAATCAGGATGGATAATTAAGCCCCTGCAGCCCATCAGCACTACCCTGCCTGAGCCTAACGAGATGCTTCATAATTTTATTACAGCTTTAGCTTCTGTGCAACTTTTCAAATTATCCATTAAAATTAAAACCAACAAAGCTGCCTTCAACAGAGTGAAGTGCCCACAGTTCCCTTTCTGTAAATAAGGAGGATCTTGTTCCTTGTCTTCCATCCTAACAAACGCCCCCAAATAACTGGAGGCAAGAGGAGAAAAATCAGCCATTTAAAACCAGCTCTGAGGAGCCAATCCTGAACCAAGTGAGCTGAAAATACAAAGCACAGATCCCTGCCTGCAAAGAGCCACCACCAAAGAGCCAGTGGCTGCCAGCAGGATCCTTCTCAGCTGCAGGCAGAGGGCAACCTGGTGTTCCTCCAACCCTGAGCTCAGCCCAAAATCCTCAGGAAAAGCTGTGATGTTCCTATTAACATCAGCAGGATGATGGATGGGATCATAATTCTCATTTAAATTCAAGAGACTTAAAATAGCTGTAATAAAACCAGTAAACTTTTTACAAAAATCCAATTCTCAAGGACACATATCAGCGTTGATAAAGACAGGAGGGATCATAAACCATGTGTTACATAAGGCAGGGAGGGGCAAGGCTTCCCCAAACCCACCTTTGCCCATGGCCAACAGTTTGGGACGTTTCATTAAAATTATCAGGGAGAACTGTTGATAAAAGCCGAAGTTTTAGGGAGCTGGAGCTCTGCAAATCCCTGCAGGGTGGAAGGAGCATGAACAGCCCATCCTTTCTTAAGGTCACCACTCAGGGGAGGCACATCCCAACCCCAGCAAGTTCCACATAAAACTCCTGCTCTGACACATCTCATCAAGGACATTTTATGGGCAGGCATTGTTGTACCTTTCTGTTTCCAGTGCACCTTGCTGCAGCTCAGATGGGATTATGGCTCTGATTAACACTGTGGTATTTCCAACCACAAGAATTTTATGTTCCAACTCCACCGTGGGGGTCACATAAAACATCCAATTTGCTAATGACATGTAAATGAGGTGGTGTGAGGCAAGCAGGGGTGTTAGAGCAGAGCTCTGCAGAGCAGCTGCTCAGGCTGATGCTTTGATGCCACACTGGGTTTGTTCCCTGGCCTGGGCACGGGGAGAAGTCAGTCCCTGCTCCAGCTCTGCTCCCACCACCCCTCTGTGCCTCTTCCTGGGAATGGCACAGCAACAGCTCAACTGGAAACTGCTCCTGAACAGATTTCAGCCCCAATTGTCTGCTGAACCACTCAGACATATTTCTAATTTGCAGAGAAGCTCCTCAAAATGTCAGAATAAACATGGCTGAAGTTGGGCTGTGTTGATTTTTCTCCTTTTGAAGCCACGTTGAGATTTGCTCAGGGAACAGCAGCTAAACTGGAACATTAGCCCTTCCTCACACAACAGCACTCCCAATAAATACATGAAAAATGTTATTGCAGCCTCAACGTGTGGCCAAAGGCCAGAAAATGCCAAATTAACCAGTTCCAGAGACTGCCCTGATGCTCTCTTGGTATGTGCACACTGAGAGTGAGTCAGAGCAGGAACAATTCTGAGTTTCCATGCTCCCCTTCCATCTCTGTGCCAATCATTTATTGTTTCAGTGCACTGGAGAGGAGCCCCTGGTGCCCCACAGGGCAGGGACAGCCTGTGTCACACAGCCTCAAAAACACAAAGAGAGCAAACAGGAAATTAAATACCTGGGAGTATATCCTAAACCTGGAAAAGGGATGGGACAATGGGCTCAAACTGAGAGAGGGGAAACTCAGGGTACAAACTGGAGGAAATTCCTCCCAGTGAGTGTCACATACAGGCAGAGATTTATAACAGAAATGCATTATAAAATATGGGTTGGGCCCTGCTAGCTAAGCTAACAACTGACTTGTGAAAGAATCATAAGAATGAAAGTCAGCACAATAATCTATTCTGGCAACACCTGCAAAAACAAGAAATCTGTCCCATAAGAATCAGTGAAAAAAATATGTAAACATATATAGAAAATTTGACAGAGATATCCAATAGCCCTTACCAGCCAATAAACTGAGTTTCACTGCATTGTTAACCAGTTAAGTTTAACAGGATACCTTCTAAAATTTCCTATAAATATAAACTATATAAATGAAGAATGAACTTTTCATGAAGAAATTGAGTCCCACCTGCTCATTACTACAAGTGAGGGTGGGGGGGCCTGGCACAGTGGAGCTGTCAGGGCTTGGGGTGGGACCCCAAAGTGCCCCCAGACAGGCAGTCCCACAGGGAAGAGCCTTTCCTGGTGGCCCAGGCACATCTCAGCCACGAGGCACCAGGATGCCAGCAAAGCCTGGAGTGCAGCTGGCAGCTCCTGTTGGCATTTCAGCCTCGTCTGCAAAGTGCCTTTGGCCAGCAGAGAAGGAGACTGGGAAAGGAGATTCTGCAGACACTTTATTTCTTCCATGAAGGGCTCCAAGGCAGCAATCGGCTGGACAGGGGTTTTTGTAGGGTTGTGGTGACTTGGAAAAAGGACCAATAGCTAAAGGGTTTGGGGAACTGTCCAAAAATTTCATGGTGAGATAAAGCAGGGGGTTTACAGGGGGAAATATTTCCAGTATTAGTCGCTCTAAGTAAGCAATTCCTGATGTAAGCTATAGCTTAGATCTCTGCTCCTTCCACAGCACAGGTGCCCAGAGCAGCTGGGGGTGCCCTGGCAGTGCCCAAGGCCAGGCTGGGCTCTGGGATTAGGGTTGGACACTGAGTGCCCTGGCAGTGCCCAAGGCCAGGCTGGGCTCTGGGATTAGGGTTGGACACTGAGTGCCCTGGCAGTGCCCAAGGCCAGGCTGGGCTCTGGGATTAGGGTTGGACACTGGGTGTCCCTGGCAGTGCCCAAGGCCAGGCTGGGCTCTGGGTGCCCCTGGCAGTGCCCAAGGCCAGGCTGGGCTCTGGGATTAGGGTTGGGCACTGGGTGTCCTGGCAGTGCCCAAGGCCAGGCTGGGCTCTGGGATTAGGGTTGGGCACTGGGTGTCCTGGCAGTGCCCAAGGCCAGGCTGGGCTCTGGGATTAGGGTTGGGCTCTGGGTGTCCCTGGCAGTGCCCAAAGCCAGGCTGGGCTCTGGGTGTCCCTGGCAGTGCCCAAAGCCAGGCTGGGCTCTGGGATTAGGGTTGGGCACTGGGTGCCCTGGCAGTGCCCAAGGCCAGGCTGGGCTCTGGGTGTCCCTGGCAGTGCCCAAGGCCAGGCTGGGCTCTGGGATTAGGGTTGGGCACTGGGTGCCCTGGCAGTGCCCAAGGCCAGGCTGGGCTCTGGGATTAGGGTTGGGCACTGGGTGTCCCTGGCAGTGCCCAAGGCCAGGCTGGGCTCTGGGTGCCCCTGGCAGTGCCCAAGGCCAGGCTGGGCTCTGGGTGCCCCTGGCACGGCAGGGGTGGCCCTGGCTGTGTCAGAGCAGCACTGAGCAGGCAGCAGGGCCGGCAGGGCGGGGCTGAGCCACACCCACCTTGTTGAAGACCCAGATCTCGCCGTTGACCGTGGGCCGGGGCACGCCGTGCCCGTTGTAGTGGAACAGCACACGCTCCTCCTTGGCATTGCGGCGCAGGGACGTGCACAGCTTCTTCACCTCGTCCACCGTGGGGTCCAGGCTCTGCTTGTACCTGGCCTGGGACACAGCAGCGTGACAAGTGAGGAAACATTCGTGTTAGTCACAAAAGCGTCGGGGTTTGGATAAACCAGAACACTCAGCTCTGAAGTGAAGCGTGGACACTAGATAAAGGAAATTATATGATACAATAATTCTGTTTAAAATCACCTTGTTATGCTATATTATGTTACATTATATTATATTATGTTACATTATAATATGTTATGTTTTTCAAATAAGTTGTATCAGCTCCCAGCTTGCAAAATCGGACTTCCCAAAAAGCCCTTCCTGCCTTTGTCTGATCAATGCTGCCTATCCCAAAAACCAGACTCCCAGAACTTCCCTGGTGGTTATCTCCAAGGACCGGATGGCTGTGACTGATTATCAGCCAAAGGCTTTGTGAATTTGTGAACAACGAGAACCCACGGTATAAGAAGAGGCTGAAAACCAAGGTTGGGTGGAGCGTGGAGTGGGCGGTGACCCCTCGCGTTCCCTTGCCCTGCTTGCTCTTTCTATATCAAATAAAACAATCTAAATTTTGCTGAATATCGAGACTTTTGTCTCTCATTTATAACAGCAGGGACACAGTCACTCACTGCTCTGCTACTCATGCCTTCAGTTTTAGCTTTTCTATTTCCCAGGCTGTGCCCTGCACTGGGATAGAACTCTGAACTGCACACAAAGTGTTCCCAGCTCTCCTCCCAGCTCAGGCACACAAAACAATCCTTTGCCAGCCCCACAACCAAGGACACGCTGCAGCTCCAGCCCCAAAAAGTGCAAAGAGCAGCGAGTGGAGGAGAGAATGTGGGAGGATGGCACTGCAGAGCCTGGAGCTGGGATTGGACAATGAAGGCCAAGGTGGGAATGGACCCAAAGTGATCCAAGTGTGAAACTCGGGACTCTGAGCCCACCTTGGGCTCTGCACTGCCCAAGGTGAATCCTTGGAAGGCTTTTCATCAATCCCGGCTTTATTCCTTTCACTCTGCCCAGCCTCTGCTCCAGCTCAGCCTCTCAAGGCATCAATCCAGTGTGGATATGGATTTTGGGAAGGGGAAACACAAAATGTTGGCAGTGGGGCTGGATAAGCCAAGTGTGTCTGTGGTGCTGTGTGGGATTCTCACACACACCAACGGCACGGGTTGGAGGGAGCTTAGCACAGCTCACTCACTTTTGAATTTTTAATATTCAAAACGCCTTAGGAAGGTGAAATCTGTTTCAACATTAGCCAGTCTCAAAAGTAACCCCGCACTTAATCCTCCAGTTCAGACCCTGTACACCTCCAGCTGAACAAACTCCCTCTTTTGAAGAGAGAAAATTGTCCAGGTCGCCACCATTCTCGGGACAAAAGGACACAAAAGGCGCAGGAATTTGACATTCGCACAGCTGGGTAAAGAGGGGGAAGTGATGGAGAGCCCCTGGAGCTGCCCTTTGCCTTGGGCAACGCTGATGCATTCCCTGGCTGGGCACACCCCGTTCCTGTTCCTATGAGCACATTTGGAGGATGCAGGAAAAAAATCCAACTGGCAAAAACCCCAAGGCTTCAAACCCCTTTAAACTTGGCTGAGTTCAAGACACCCAGGTAGGAGCTGGTTTGTCACGCTCAAAAGTGCATTTTTTTTGAAGTAAGGCCAAATAATAACAGAAAGTCTTTCAGTTGTCCTTTGGAAGACAAAAGCCTGGCTCTTTCTCTCTTCTCCAGAGCTGCAGAGGTTGAAATCCCAGAATCACAATAAAAACCTTCAGTGTGATGGAGTGAAACAAAGACCCCGGTTTAAGAGCAGGACAAACACACCTCTTCAAAAGCTGCCTTTGGGAACCTGTTTATAAACCAAACCAAGGCTGAAGTTTGGGCTTTTTAGGTTTTTTCTCTGCGACAGCCAAATATGAGAAAGTCTTAAAATGTCACAGTAAAAGAGGATGAAGGATTTAAATTGTTTATCTGAGAAGCCTGAAGAGCAGATACAGCGCTGCTCAATTAACAGCCAGCAGGGGAGAGGGAACAATGAATGGAAGCATTTAATGATGGCAACACCCAAGAAAAGCAAGCAAAAGGAGGAAAAATATGAAGCAAATAGCAGTGATGTGACACCCTCATCCTTTCTGGGAGCCTCAGCACTCAGGAAAGCCAAGAGGCTGCATTAATCTTCCCACAGAGCCCCCACCTCCTCCTCTCTCCACTCAGAGCAGTGATGGAGACACTGATTTGCAAAAATGTGCCCCTTAAATCCCAGCCCGGCTGCTGGCAGCTCCAGCAGCCACCCAAACCACAGTGCTGGGGAATTTCAGCTTTTTTTTTTTTTTTTTTGACCAGGCTCATTCCATCCCTCCTCACGTCCCTGGAGCATCAATATTAAACACGGCTTGCAGTTAATGGAGGTGGATTCAGACTCCAACACTCAAGTCTGTAGATCTCAATTTCCAAACTGCAAACAGATCATTTGGGCCTGGAGAAACACGAGGATGAGGGAATGGGAGGGAGGGGAATGGAAAGGAGGGAGTCTAAATAAGCACAGTCTGAGTCCTACTGCCAGCTCAGGACTCAGGTGGGAGTTCAGATATGACAAGGACCAGGCAGGTGAGTAACACACCAGCCCAGGTGGTGCCTTTTTGGTCTTTTTTCTTACCTCCATCGTTATTCCTTCCCCTCCAGCTCCCAGCAGGAGCTTTCCAGCACTAATGAGTGCAAAAGGGAACAGAGCCCAACCTGTGGGGCTTAACCTCAGCAGCTCCCGTTGGTGCCACAGCCACAGCCCTGGCTTTGGGCTGTTTTCTGCTGTTTTTATGAGCCATGGGCCAGCTCCTGGCCCTGAACACCACACTGCCCTCCTGCCTTCCATCAGGGGCCGCTCACAGGCATTTCCTGGTGCTTGGCAAGGAGCCTGTGCTCCCTGCTGCAGTCACACACACGACACTCCAGCCTGGAGCAGCAGAGCTGGCACAGCCCTGGTGGGGAGGGCAGCTGCTCCTCCCTGGCACTGGGAGCTCCTGGTCACCTCCTGCCTCGCTCCAAAGCTCCTGGCAGGAGTAATAATGTGGTGGCCTCAGCCAGGAGGTTCTCATTATTCTGCTCACACAGGCAAAGTTAAAAGTTGTGCTTGTTTATTGGCACAGTTCTGTGAAACGCTCACTGGTTTATCCAACCTTGGCCCTGGTAATTTGTGACACTTAGGATGTCAATTTTTAAGACATTTCACCTTCCAGTGTTGAAATTCAGGACTGATAAAACACTGTATTGACCAATCTGCAGGAAACAGGAGGAGTTTCAATAGAAAGGAGTTCTGGCACCCAAACCAGGAAGGGAAACCAGTTTGGGGGCAGCAGCAAGTGGTTTGACTGAGGACATTACCCGTGGTTAATGCTGAAATGGGAAGTGAGATGGTGCCAACCATCCCCTGACATCCCCACAGAATCACATCCCCAATTATTACATGGGATTTTCTTCTTTCAAAGGAAAAACAAACCAGGCAGGTGTTCACTGCCAGGCAGGGCACAGCAGTGACCTCTCCAACCCCAGTGTGTCCAGAGGGGAAAAACCCCTTCAGTGGATTCACCAACTCCTACCCCACTGCAATGGCAGGATGCACTGGCTGCACAAATTCCCACAGTCCTCTGGATTTTGAGCTTAAATTAATGGCTCTGCTTTGCAAACTCCACCTAATTACAGGTTTTCCTTGAGTTCTGAGTGGGGCCAGGACACAGGTGAGGCCCTGGAGGAGCCCCAGGCACAGAGCCCTCACCTGAGCAGCTCCGTGGCTGTGCTGTCACCTGGGACAGCAGAGCTGGCTCAGCATCACCTCCCAAACCCAGCTCTGCTGAGTGCAGGGAACTCAGGAGCTGCTCCTGTGAAGAGGAAGGAATGCACAGTGCCAGAGGTGACAGAACAAGGGACTGAAGTTGCTGATGCTGCTCAGCTCCCAGGGGCAATGGAAATTTCTGGAAGCCAGGCCAGGTTCCCATCACCACTGGCACTGCCAGCCCAGCAGGCACAGCTCCTTCAGCAGGGAGATGGATTTTTTCCCTTGAAGAAAATCTGAGGACAAACCTATTTTCTCATCAAAGCCATAAAATTCAAGTCTTCCTCTTTGATTCTCCTGCAGCCCAAGACCTCAGTCTTTGCTGCAGAAAAACTCCACAAGGCTCAGGCCACAGTGTGTGTGTGATTCCAAGCCAAAACCACAACCCCCAGCACAGAGGACACAAAGCCCATGAAAAATGTATGACAAATGTCTCTGCTGGCACCCAGAGCTCTGCTCTTCACAAGCTACAGCATCATCCTCTTCCCATTCAGCAGAACAAATCCTGAAGTCACTCCCCTTTTATCCCTAAGATACCTTACTGAATGTGTTCCAAATTTATCCACAGAAGAAACTACTCCAACATTCAGTATTTTATACTGCAACTGCCTTTTACACCTCCTTGCAGAAGAAGGATGCTCCTACCCAGAATCTATAATGAGATATAAAAGCTTTATTTGGCTGGAGATTGGGTTTTTTTAAACAGCTTCTGGGTGACAAAGAATCCCAAATGCAAATGGCACACACAAGGCACTGCATGTGGTGAGTAAAATAAATAAAATAGAGGCAATAGAGCTGCAGAGTTTGGGGTTTCAGTGTTGGGTAAAATAAATAAAATAGAGGCAATAGAGCTGCAGAGTTTGGGGTTTCAATGTTGGGTAAAATAAATAAAATAGAGGCAATAGAGCTGCAGAGTTTGGGGTTTCAGTGTTGGGTAAAATAAATAAAATAGAGGCAATAGAGCTGCAGTGTTTGGGGTTTCAGTGTTGGGTAAAATAAATAAAATAGAGGCAATAGAGCTGCAGAGTTTGGGGTTTCAGTGTTCCCTCTGAGCTGCCCAATCCCTGGAAGGGTCCAAGGCCAGGCTGCAGCACCCTGGTCCAGTGGAAGGGATGGGAGTGGAGGGTCTGTCAGGTCCCCTCCAGCCCAATTCCAGGATTCCCCATCTGCAGGATGGACAAGGCCCAGCACTGGAAGGTGGCTGGGTGGGATTTCCTGGAGGAACCAGTCCCACCCCAGTTATCCCAGTGCAGAATCCATCACCTCCCCATCCTGGGCTGTCCAGCCCGTGGCAAAGCCTCCCCGTGGTGGATCCCAAACTCTGATTTGCAGCTTTCCCTTATCCTCAGCAATGATTTTTCCCAATCCAAATGCCAAGGAGCAGCCCAGGGTGGTGCAGCTGCCACTTGGAGCAGATCTGCATCCCAGTTTCCAAAAGCAGAGACAGGAAACCTGTGACTCTGCCATGCACACAGCCAGCCTACTTCACATGATTTAATTAACAGGAATCAAAGCAAGCTAATTATTCCAAGAGAGGGGTTTTTGGAATGGTGCCCAAATTGGAAAAACTCAACTATAAGAAGCCTCACAAAGAAGTGAGTGAAAGCCAAAAGCAGAGACACCAGCAGCAAACAGGGCAAGGGTGGGCAGGTTCCACACCAGGTCAGGATTCATCCTGCACCAACATCCAGCCACACTAAGGCAAATATCTCCCAGGCAAAGGATAAAACCAGCCCAGACAGGGATGCTTGAACACCTACTAATGATGAACACTAAAAATCCTGGATTAAGTTTTAAGTGAAGAGCATAAAATTGAATTAATTCATATTCTACTTTCTATGAGGCAGCTGCCAGTTGGATGCAACGTGTTCCTGAGAGTGTCTGTGTTATGAATGGTTTTCTATTTTTCCAATTAAACAATTAACAAAGATTAAAAGTAACAACAAATTTTTAATAGTAGCAATTATAAATGAATACAATCAAAAGTATTAAAGATGATTACAAAAATTATTGAAACTGAATACAATTTAAGTAAAGTATTACAGTTGTATAATTTGGGATGGATAAAATTTGAGAGTAAGTGTTTTAGTATAATTTAGGTTCGTATAAAGCATAAGCAAAACCGACCGGGGGTACGAGAGGAAGGGCAAGCCCCTCCCCGTACCCCCGGTCGGTTTTGCTTATGCTTTATACGAACCTAAATTATACTAAAACACTTACTCTCAAATTTTATCCATCCCAAATTATACAACTGTAATACTTTACTTAAATTGTATTCAGTTTCAATAATTTTTGTAATCATCTTTAATACTTTTGATTGTATTCATTTATAATTGCTACTATTAAAAATTTGTTGTTACTTTTAATCTTTGTTAATTGTTTAATTGGAAAAATAGAAAACCATTCATAACAATTTGGTGCCGAAACCCGGGAACTCCAGTCCAGGTGAAGAGTGGCTAGTTTTGGGAAGGAGCTCCCCACCAGTTGTTAAGGTGGTCCCAAGGCTAGACCAGGCTCTCCTGGAGAAGGAGTTCCAAATTAAAATAAAGCATAAGCAAAAGAAGCTAGCTACAAAGAGGTGCACCAGAAGAAGGCTCCCGTGGGAACGCCGGCAGAAAAGGAGAGGTACCCGTAAAACGTCTTGTGCACAAGAGCCCTGTGTGAAAACGGGCTGTGTGAGTAACACGGGGTTGGGTAAAGGGGGTGGCTGTGTGCTTGTGTGTGAGTGAGGAATGTCTGAGACGGCTGCCTAGCCGAAGTGAAAGGGACCTCCTCGTACTGCGGTTTCGTCTCTCCGCGAGGAGAACGGCCAGGAGCGGAGGGAAGCGATTGGGGAGAGCGAGTGAATACCCCGGGAGGGACCGGGAGGGAAAGTCCCAGTCTGAAAATTCCCGGGAGAGAAGGGAATGAATGAGTTAGGTTCAACTATTTGTTGAGAGGATAAAAGGTGGAAGTTTTAGTAAGTGACCAAGAAGGACTGTGAAGAGTAGTCAGAAAGAGAAGCTAAGGAGGAAAGGATAAAAGGAAAAGAAGGAATTAGGTGGGAAACAAGTGGTTGGCAAAAAAGTGAGATAGTGTATGTTAACGGAAGGAGTTGAACCGCAGAACAAGTGAGGGAGAGCAAGGAAGCTGTTGCCGCCAGAGATGGGCCAGAAAAAAAGTAAAATCTCTGACCCAGGGGTTGCGAATTATGAGAATAGTTCGCGAGAACCCGATGTGCCTGGGAACCGAGAGGGGGTTTCCCAGAAGGGGAGCGAGATTCCTCAGGACAGCCCCCTGGGGATCCTGTTACAATACTGGGATACAAGTGAATCCCGGAGAGGAAAAAGTAAGCAGAAAATGATACAGTACTGTATGTTTAAGTGGACAAAAGAAAAGATCCGTGCAGACAATTTATACTGGCCAGAGTTTGGATCATTTGAGGATTGGATTTGTCAGGCTTTAAATCTAAATGTGAATTCAAAAAAACCTTTTAACCAGGAGAAAAGTGAGTATGCTGCTTTGTGGCTTCCAAAAGGGGAGAGTAAATTTATAGTTCAAAGGCAGGAAAAGCAAGATTATTCATTATACCCTTTGCAAACAAGAAGACAGGCAGTAAAAAAGGACCAGCTGGAGCCATGGGACCCGTTAGATCACCTCCCACCCCCATACAGACAGCCTGGCCAGCCTGTCCAGCCTGTCCAGCCTGTCCAGCTTGTCCAGCCCCTGGTCCCTGATGCACCCCCTATTCAGGATGAGCCAGTAGCACACAGAACTAGAAGCAGAAGGGGACAGAAGGAAGAAAGTGACAAAGAGGACGAGGGAGCAGGAAGGGAAGATAGATTATACCCTCTTAGAAAGGTTCCAATAGCAAATCTGGCCCCAGGGCAGGGACCTATTGGTTACGTGAGTGTTCCCCTGAACACTGAGGATATTAGGAAATTTAAGAAAGAGATGGGCAGGATGCTAGAAAATCCTATTGGAGTAGCAGAGAGGCTAGATCAGTTTTTGGGACCGAATATTTATGCCTGGGTGGAATTGCAGTCTATTTTAGGAATCCTGTTTACAGTGGAAAAGAGAGAAATGATTAGACAGTCAGGAATACGGGCCTGGAATAAAGATCATCAGGGGCCAGACCAGGAAAATCAGAAATGGCCTATGGTAGATCCAAATTGGAATAATCAGGAGGCAGAACACAAACAAAATATGAGAAATTTCAGATGGATGATTATCCAAGGAATTCGGGGAGCAGTACCCAGGGGACAAAATATAGGAAAAGCTCTGAGTGAACACCAAGGGAAAGATGAGTCCCCAGCAGAATGGTTAGAGAGATTAAGAAAGGATTTGCAATTATACTCAGGCATAGACCCCAATACTCCAGCAGGGCAGGTTCTGTTAAAAACACAATTTGTAGCCAAGTCCTGGGGGGACATCAGGAAAAAACTAGAGAAATTGGAAGATTGGCAGGATAAGGGGCTTCAGGAGTTGTTAAGGGAAGCACAAAAAGTGTATGTTAGACGAAATGAAAAAAAAAAAAGCAAAAAACAAAAGCCAGGATCCTAATGGCAGTAGTTAAAGAAACACAAACAGCCACAAACACAAAGAACCTAGTAGGAGAGGATAAAAAGAAAAGATCAGGACTTCATTCAGAGAACAGTAGACCTATGTGCTTCTCTTGTCACAAAAGAAAACATTTAGAAAATTCTTGTCCTGTTTCCAGGAGTACAAGTCCTATCTGTTTCTATTGTCACCAAAAAGGACATGTGCTGAAAGTCTACAAAAAGAGGCAGAAGGATGAAAAGATGTTTAAAAAGGATTAGGGGGGTCAGGGGCTCATTTATTTAATGAGGACCAAAACATCAAAAGAGCCCTTGATAAAATTAAAAGTAAGTCCTCAAGGTGAAGAAATTACATTCTTAGTAAATACAGGGGCTTCTAGGTCCACAGTAAAAAAAAAAAAAAAAAAAAAAAAAAAAAATTAATACACCAAAGATTAGTAAAAAAAAAAAATAAAAAAAAAAAAAAAAAAAAAAAAAAAAAAAAAAAAAAAAAACACAAGGGGAAAAAAAAAAAAAAAAAAAAAAAAAAAAAAAGAAAAAAAAAAAAAAAAAAAAACCCCCCAAAAAAAAAAAAAAAAAAAAAAAAAAATTTAAAAAAAAAAAAAACAAAAAAAAAAACACCCACAAAAAAAAAAAAAAAAAAAAAAAAAAAAAGGGCAACCCTGAAGGAAAAAGAATGGATTCTACCTGATGGTAGAAAAGTAGTCTCAAAACCTATAGCCCGACAAATCCTGGACAATTTACATCAAAGAACTCACTGGGGCACAAGAGCACTTTGTGACCACTTTTTAAAATTTTATGGGTGTATAGAAATATTTGAAATTGGAAAACAAATCACACAAGGATGTCTCACATGTCAGAAAGTAAACAAAAAAGTGTTGAGGAGTCCTCCCTCTGGAGGTCGTCGGACAGCCTATCGGCCATTCGAAAAGATCCAAGTTAACTTTACTCAATTACCTAAAGTAAGCAGGTAGAAATATCTGCTAGTTATAGTAGATCAGTTGACTCAGTGGGTAGAAGCATTCCCTGCAGCTAGAGCCACAGCTCAAACAGTAGCTAAAATTTTATCGGAGCATATTATTCCACGATTTGGAATAGTACAAGTTATTGATTCAGATCAGGGCACTCATTTTACCTCGAGAATAATTAAAAATTTAAGCCAAGCATTAGAAATTGCCTGGGAATACCATACTCCATGGCATCCTGAAAATTCTGGACGTGTTAAAAGAATGAATCAAACTATTAAACAACAACTAACTAAATTAATGATAAAAACTAAATTACCATGGACCAGATGCCTTCCTTTAGCCCTGTTAAATATAAGAACCAAGCCCCACTCTGAAACTGGGATCTCACCATATGAGATGTTATATGGGTTGCCTTACCCCCAAGGCATAACAATGGATCCCTCCCTGGTCAGGGATAAAACCATTCAGGGGTATCTTACAACCATCGCAAACAATTTAAGGAAATTAAGAGAAAAAGGCATTTTAGCTCAAACCACTCCTCTCGATTTTCCAATACATTCCATCAGACCAGAACAATATGTATTGATAAAATGCTGGAAAGGAGAAAGTTTAGAACCTCGATAGGAGGGACCATTTCTGGTTCTTTTAACCACAGAAGCAGCAGTCCGAACAGCAGAAAAAGGCTGGACTCATGCTTCAAGAGTAAAAGGACCAATACAAAACAAAGGATAGAAAATTATTTCAGCACCAGGAGACCTAAAAATCAAATTAAAAAGGAAATTTGAAAACTGATGGATTGTAATAACTTAATGATTAGGCGAAAAGGAAAACTTGACGCCAAAAAGCAGTATTAATAAGAAACTGGCATAAAGTCATTGCATTTGGGGACCAAAAGGGAGGTGTGATATATATATATATATATAAGAGAAAGATATTATTGTATGTTGTTGTATATTGTTAAAGTCTAGACATCCTAGATTTGCTGCCAACCGCAACCCCATTAAGTCCAGAAGCTGAACAGTGCCGATGAAAAAGAATCAGATGCCTCCTTGATCAGTGGGAAAATCCCAGACAAATTAAAAAGTTTCTCCGGACCTTCCGACTGCCAATGTTAACTAATTTATTTGAAGAGCTGCAACTCAAGAGAAAGAGACTGGTAACACCTATTATTGAGGAGGCCCAAAAACAATTAGAATGTTGGCAATGTCGTATTCATGGCCTAGAATGTCGCCCATGGATTTGTATTCTTTGCACTTGCTGTTTTAAAACCATTGAGACATGAAAACGGGACCTTTTATGCCGCAATTCAACTAATAAAGAATCAGGACCAACTACTCCTTGCCATATTAACTTTTGTGCAGGCTAAAGAACAAGCAATCCAAAATATTATAAACCAAAATATCATAACTAACAGTTGCTGTGGAGAGGAAGTCTATGTGCCACGTAATAAATACATCTCACCAGCAAATTGGCATCGCGAGTATATCTATTGGTGGAAAAGAAGGTTTAGAAGACCAAAAAGAAGAACTATTTAATAGAAGTAGTGTAATTTTTATTGTGGTTGGCATATCTCCGGAGCTTTAGTAGATTGGGAAAAATAGCTAATCAATTTAGGGAAAGAGATAAGGCAGTGCTGCAGAACTATAAATATTTTGTGCCATTTTTAGAACAGAAAAAGTTAAAATTGATCGTGCGAACCTTATGAGGCCAAGGGTACCAAAGAAAAACAAATCCCAGGATAAAAACTTTGCTACCGAGAAGATGGACATCTCGGCCCTTGGCTGCAACCCAAGGGGCCTTGAGACAGGTAGAAAGTTAAAATTCCTGAGGATTCTTTTCATGGTGCTTACAATAATACCCCTAGCAACTGGCCAGAACCGTAAGACTGCATGGAACGAAAAAGAACAGGCCATGCAGGAACAAATTACAAGACAACAAACCACTCAAAAAGCAGGAATAAAGACACGAACCCTTCCTGATCCCTGTGACAAATGCAATCAATCCATGTGGGTCAAGAATAAGATGGAATCAGTATTTGTGGCACACCCATATATTAATGCAGCTTGTTATAATCATAGCAGCTTCTTAGAAATTTGTGTGAAAAGTTCAAAGTTGTATTGAGTAAGAAAAAATTTAGGATTCAGGGGGCGAGCTCCTTACCCTAATGATAATCAACTCTGTCCTAGATATGAACATTTTTTGTGTTTTGAAAAGGATGAAAAAGGAAAAGAGCCAAAGAAAAAACTAATTGGAAAACAAAGAGAAACAATGAAGGATAGGGAAATAATCAAAAGGAAAGAATTAGAGAAACTAAATGAGCTGTATAAACAATTAAAACAGCACTATAGCGACTGGGATTTGCCAACTTCAAACAAAAATTTGTTTGTAAATCTAATGCAAGAAATTGCCACAGAATTGGGATTATCTAAATGTTTTGTTTGTGGAGGACTTAGAATGGCTGAAAAATGGCCATGGAGAGGTGAGGGTTTGGCTCCAGAACAATTTTTAAAATGGAATCATACACAAATTTCTAAGACCCTAAAACAGCCTGAAGGCTGGGTCCTGAGTCATCAAGTCATTGGAACAGTTTGTATAACTCAGAAAGGGAGAAAATACACTGCAGTGGTAAGATATACTCCTTGCCTATCTACTTTAGTAGTAAATTCAGACAATAACACAAAGACCTGGCGACCCAAGAGTCCTACTGGATATTGGGAAATAGCAAAAGAAATGAATTGCAAGTGGAATAATCAAACTAATTTGTGCTGGCATAACAGTTCTGGAGCTAACCCCTACCAATCCATAAAAGACTTGAAATCTTATTGGGAACAACCAGAAAATACAAAAGAAAAGCCCCTAATGAAATATATTGGATTTGTAGACAACGAGCATACAGTGAACTACCCCGAAAATGGGAGGGAACTTGTACCTTAGAAATTATACGACCCTCCTTCTTTGTCATACCAAGGTCTAAAGGCAATATACTAAGAACACCACTTTATGAAACCTTAGAAAGAAAAAAAAAAGAGAATTAAATCTTGACTTTACGATGGCGGGAGGAAACCAAAAATGGAAAGATGAAGAATGGCCTGCAGAAAGAATTATAGCATTCTATGAACCTGCTACTTGGGCTCAGGATGGGTCTTGGGAATATAGAACTCCAATTTACCTGTTAAACCGGTTGATAAGGCTCCAGGCAGTAGTGGAAGTCGTCTCAAACCACACAGCAGATGCTTTAAAGTTATTGGCCAAACAGCATTCACAAATGCGAGCATTTGTATATCAAAACAGAATTGCCCTAGACTATCTGTTGGCAGAAGAAGGAGGAGTTTGTGGGAGGTTTAATGAATCTGAGTGCTGTGTGGAAATAGATGACCACGGGGAAGCCATCACCAAACTTGCTGACGAAATTAAAAGAGTGGCACATGTACCAGTTCAAAAATGGAATTCTATCCTGAAAGCTGACTGGTGGGATAATCTTTTTGGGGGTGTGTGGTGGAAAAAATTAGGATTCATGCTATTGTGTTCTGTTTTAGGTCTATTGTTTCTGCCTTGCATGATACCATGTCTAATCAGACTAATCCACTCAGTAATTCAAGGAATGCAACTTACAGCCATGCCCATAGATCCAGAATTAACAGCAAAAGGGAAAATAAACTCCTTAATGGTACTGAAAGCGCAATCTAATCGCACTCGAGGAAAAGAAGTCGAAAAAGTGGTGACTGAATGCAAAGAGAATACCCTGGCACGAGAAATGTTAACCAAATTGGGAAGGAGTGTGAAAAGCTGGAGGCCACTCGAGAAATGTTAGAAAAAATGGAGGCTAGTATGAAGGAACATAGACAATACCAAGTAACAACCTTTTAGAGCACGAATCAAGATGATTAAAAAAGAGAAATGGGGGAATTGTGATAAATGTGATTCGTGCTAATTAAATTGTAACTATATTAGCAAAATTGTATTTAGATCAATAGAAGACCATTGTTACCGAGTGAAAGGGGGGGAGATGGGTGAGACAGGACAAAAGACATCTTCCAGATGTTGGGAGTTGAAGGAGAAGGTTGGAAGAAAGTCAAATAAGAATAGTAGAAGGACGTAGGTCTGATAAGCAGCATCTAGGAATAGAGCTTCAACCTTGAAATGCGCCAAAATGGGATGATTCCAAGCATGGGACTTAATTAGAGTCATTTTATGGAAAACATCTGCTCAGTCACACAGGGCGCCTGCGCTACCTGCGGGTCACACCTCGGTCACTGATGAAGACGATGAGCCTTCACCGGAAACAAGACCCTCAAAAGGATGAGAGACCCCCTAACTCATTAGTAGAGCATGCGCCGTGCAGTATAATTACGTAGATTTTAAGAATAGAAATTAGGAGGAGCTTTCCAGAAACTTCTGTAGCCTACAGTATATAAGTGGGATTGTTAGCCCGAATGCTTTGGTACGAGAGGAAGGGCAAGTCCCTCCCCGTACCCCCGGTCGGTTTTGCTTATGCTTTATACGAACCTAAATTATACTAAAACACTTACTCTCAAATTTTATCCATCCCAAATTATACAACTGTAATACTTTACTTAAATTGTATTCAGTTTCAATAATTTTTGTAATCATCTTTAATACTTTTGATTGTATTCATTTATAATTGCTACTATTAAAAATTTGTTGTTACTTTTAATCTTTGTTAATTGTTTAATTGGAAAAATAGAAAACCATTCATAACAGTCTGGAACAAAGTGGGGCTCAGACACATAAAACAGGCACATGTATGTCAAAAATTCCCAGCCTGGATGAACATGTGGTGCATACAGCAAAGCAACACCATTATATTTTAGTTTTTAAATCTCCTGAATACATTGCAACGAACAGACACACGGCCAAAAAAAAAAAAAAAAAAAGGAAAATCCAAGATAGGATCAGACAATTTCAGCTGGTGCAGCCTCCCCAGGCACTGTGGGGGACACAGTGAGACCCCCATCCCATCTCCAGGAGCCAGAAGGTATAAATTGAATTATCTCAAGTATTGAATCACTGAGCATCACCTGTAGATGGAAGAATCCCTCTGAAAGCACCTGGGTACAGGGCAGGGGAAAGCAGCAAGAATGCCATCAGCCTCTAAAGGAATCCAGAGGAAATCCAGGCTGAGCTCTGTGCTGGGCACGTTGGTGAAATAATAATAAACAAACAGGAGGATGACCAAACTTTGGGGAAGAGCCCATTCAGCATCTCTAATGAGGATCCAGACTTTTCAAATCAAACCCTCATCTTGTAGAGTTTCCTAAAGAAATCAAAGAGCACAGAGATGACAGGAAGGATCTCTTTGATATAAAACCCATTTGGATTCCCAGAGGCTCTCCAGCAAGATCCCAACACAGATTTGGAAGAAAGTCCATTTATAAAAACTTGCTGATACAAGAGGCAGGTGGGGCAGAATGCCCAGTTTCAGGCATGGAGGGAAGTGTGTGGGGAGCTGCAGGAGGATGTGCTGTGTGTCCTGACAGTGCCCAGCACTGCAGGGCTCAGCACAGCCCGGGGACAGGAGCTGCTGCCACTTGTTCCCCACTCACCGAGCTCCTTCCCTCTGCCATCACTACAGGATCGTGTCTCCATGGGATGCCAGGCTGGCCTGGTTCCAGGCCTGCTGAGGGGGAAGCTGTTCTAGTGAAAAACTACAGACTTCACCCACAAACAAAAATACTTTGTTCTTTGGTTCATCCAAAACAGTGATTAATAACCCAAGCCTGCAATTCACTGTGATTTCACTTTAATACCGACTAAACCACAGCTCTTTTCTTGCATCAAAGGGAGATTTAGGATCCTGCATTTACACTGGCTTTGGAGACACATCAAAGGACAGACACATTTAGAGCTGCACACTTTTGGGTTTGCACAATTCCACAACAAATATCCCAGCCCAGGACACGGCAGTGCCAGGGCAGGGCTGTCCCAGCAGGGCCAGGGTTATCCCAGCAGGGCCAGGGTCAGCCCAGCCCAGCAGGGCCAGGGTCAGCCCAGCCCAGCAGGGCCAGGGTCAGCCCAGCCCAGCAGGGCCAGGGTTATCCCAGCAGGGCCAGGGTCAGCCCAGCCCAGCAGGGCCAGGGTCAGCCCAGCCCAGCAGGGCCAGGGTCAGCCCAGCAGGGCCAGGGTTATCCCATCCCAGCCCAGCCCAGCCCAGCCCAGGTAAGCTGCAGAGCTCACCTGTGGGGAGCAGGCACAGGGAGCCTGGTGTGTGATAAGCTCAGAGATAAGTCAGCACTGGCTGCAGCTCATCCCCATCAATCACAAACCCAATCACCTCAAGCCCACGCTGATATGGCCACAATAACTCTGGGGTTGGACACATCATGCAAATACAAATTATTCTGAACCATATCCACAGACTCCAGGCTTCTTAACTTTATATTAAAAAAGCCCCACCACCTCCTTTTAGGTGCTTTAATTTTAGGCTGTAGGCACATGAAATTACCCTGATGCAAATTCATGAGGATTAGGCCAAGATAATAAAAACTGCATATTTAAGTACAAGGGAGTGTGCTGGAAATCCCAAATTGACGTTACAGGCAGCAGCTTAACCTGGTTAACACAGGCCAGGAGAAAACATTACTGATAAAATTATTAGTCATTGCTAACTTGAAAAATATTAATTACAGTGGAGACAAACTATAACTGAGAGATGCTTTAATTTAAATACCAAACTAAGCCAAAGGGACACTCTGAGGCAAGTCCTCTGCCGGTATTTGGGTGCATTTCCAGCCCCTCTCCATCTCCCCCTGTTAATTCCCTCTGGAGCAGCCCCAGGAGCTGCTGCCAGGGCAGGATGGTGCCAGGAGCCAGCTCAGAGGGTGGCACATCCCCTCCTGCACCTGCAGGCAGCAGAGTGGGGACTTCACCTTCCCTCTGCAGAGTCTCTGACCTTGCTTTCAAGTCCAATGTGAAATGAATTCCAAAGTACCCAATCCTCACTGTGCAGGATCCAATAACACCTCCAAAAAAAACTCCTCTGAGCAGTTTGTTCATGAGAACTGATGTTGACAGGGAAGACAAAAATCAGGACAGCCAAGCTTGAGTTGCTGCTACAATACATCCACGAGCCAGGTGTGCTCCTCAGCAGTCACAAGCTGCTTCACACTGCAGGTTTGTGCCAAAGTTGACAGAAATTCCACCCACCAGCCTCCCGTGTTTGGTACAAATCCTTCCCTCCCTGCTCAAATAACCCTTCTGGCAGGGCTGCAGAAATAACTGCTTACTTTTACACAAAGGGAATGGCAAAAGGACTCAAATCTGCTTCTCCTGTGCCAGATGTGCCCCTCAGCCTGGTGACAGCTCGATGGGTCACAAGGGGCCCTAACAGGATTTTAAAACACCCCAGGTCACATCTTTCAAACCTGCTTGGTCAAACACATAACTCCCAGGCATCAGTGTCAGCTCAGCTCCACTCCTTCCCTGGAACCTCAGTTTAAGAGCTCTTTAAAGTCTCAGGCCATGGATTTCTTGTTTCTTCAACAGAAACTTGGATCTTACTGGAGCCCAGTTGAGGTGCAGGAGCCCAAACTGGGAAATTCTCCAGCTCGGTGTCTTCACAACCTGGCCCGAGTGCATCGTGCTCCAGGGAGGAGCTGCAGGGCCACAGCTTCATCTTCTCAACACTGAATAATTGTTTAGTAATTTCACTTCTCCTCTGATTGCAAAGTAATTGCTTAATGAAGCAATTTTCTGATTAAAAACACTTTAAGGAGTTAGGAGAAGGAAAGCCAGTCATTCCAAGGTTTATGCTTTGCTAATCTCCACAGTAAAGGAGTTTAAACTAAAGCATCTCAGGATTTTCTCATTCTGCCTTAGAGAGGAGCAGGAATATAAATAAAAACGTCAAAAAATTTCCTCTGTTAATCTCTAAGTTCTGCACAAAACTGGTGGTGCCTGTTAGCAAGGAGCTCCTCGTGCAGCATCCTTGGCATGTCCCAGGCTCCAAGCACTGCAACCCCTCCCCAGTGGGCCCAGGATGGATCTGCAGGAGCCTCCTCCCTGTCCCCCAGCCCAGGGATTCACCACTCCAAGGTGGTTTTAAATAGGTCAGAGCAGGCTGGTAATTACAGAAATGTGTTAATCAGCTTTGCCAGGCAGAGCTGCTTTTCTCTCCCAGAGCCTTTTCCTTTCAGCTCTTCCTTCCCATCTCTGACAAGCCAACATCAATGGCCACAGGAAAAGACCCTCAAAAACACAAATCTTGCTCCCTGCCAATTCTGGCCCCATTCTGATGGCAGAGCACGAACCAAAGAGAGACCTGAAGAATAAAACCTGTGAAATGAAGTTCCTGTCAGCAGTGTGGAAGGGAAGGCAAGGGCTCTGACCAGGAGTTCAGCTGCTGGCTGATCCTTCCTTCCAGCACACCCTGCCACTGAACTCCAGCCTGCAGCAGTGCCAGGACCCACAGCATTTCAGGGTTTTCCCACTAAACTGACTCCAGAATGGCAGCCCCTGCTCCCTGCAGCTTCTCACCACACTTCCCCACAGCCCTTCATGCCTGCAGCCATTCTTTTCCTTTTTGTGACTCATTTTTCCAGGAGAATCTCAGAGAAGCCAGTATTGAGTGCAGTGCTGCTGCCATTTCACAGTTCCCACTTGCAGTGGTGTGTTAAAGATTTATCAGGTTTTTTTTTCTCTCTGTCCAAAGCATTAAAACCTGAGTTGTGCCCAGAGCTCCCCCCTTGCACACCCAATTCCCAAATCCCCAGTTATCCTGCTCCAGGAGCCTTTCCAGGTGCAGCAGCTCCCAGGAGGTGCCCAGTGAAGGTTTCCAGCTGCCCTGCCCTGGTGTCTTTGGGGCTGCTCTGAGCCAGCCCTGGGCTCTGCTCTCCCAGCCAGGCCATGGCTGAGGCAGGCTTGGGATCCTGGAGAACCTCCAAAGAGAAAACCACAACCACTGACTCATTTCTCCTCATTTTCTCCATATTCCCAAGGCATTACAGAGTGGGTTTATCCTTTACCACGTTGAATTCTGTGCTTTTCAATGGCCAGGGCTTCCAGAGCTGTATTCAGCCCTGGCTGGCAGTGACACTCTGACCACCACAGCTTTTCACACAGGAGGACAACAGCAAGAACTGGGTTTCACAATTAGGCTTGTTGACTCACTTCTATGGCAGACTTTTTTTTTTCCCCTTGAAAAAAAAAAAAACAACCCTGCTGGTTTATGCTGAAGACAGTTGATCTTTAACAAGACAGCAAAGGATTGATACAGCAGAATTTTGCAGAGCCTGAAATAGCTGCCAAATTCAAGAGGCTGTTGGGAAATGAAAACCAACAAACATAGTCCTCCAAGGAAAACCTGGTTTTGTTAAACAAGGTCACACTGTCTTTTTGGTTTTTTTTTTTTTTCCCTTATTAATTTTATTCTTACATGCTCCTAAATCTGTAGGTATCTCCTACTGGAGACCAAGCACCAGTTTTTCCATGTCCCCCTTTGGAATTCTACAGTATTTCTTCTGCAGGAGCAATTAGTATTTGCTGTTGTTTTAAAAGAAAAACCCTACAGAAATAAAGGAAAAGTATGACTCACTGAGAGACCAATAATTAGGTCATGTGTTCAATTAGTTTTCATGCTTAAGTAGTTACTCTTTAGGAAATGCTCCCCCTTTGATGTGCAGCAGCAACTTCCCAATTAATTAGGCAGAAAAAAGCAATGAAGGAATGAAACCTCAGACAAGGAATCAAAGCCCAGAGATCTCTAATGAGGGGAACAACAGCATCAACAACAGACAACATGCACTGAAAGGCAGAGCCTTTCAATGATCCATTTCAAGTACCTTGGCTGTACTTCCTTTGAAATCAGGAGCAAACTGTTGGGAAGCAGACTAGGAGAGAGGGAGAAGCAGCCTGTTTGATCAGAAAAATCACTGTTTCCTTGAAGGCCTGCCACAAAAGAGATAATTTATCCATCCTGTGGGAGATGTGTCCTCAGAGCCCGGCACACAACAGGTGAGATTGGATCAGAGGGAAATGGGAAACCCTTCCCTTCCACCCTGCCCAGGGAACAGCACAACAGCTCCAGGGCCCGTGGCATTCCCAGACACCACCACTTGCTTTCAAGCCTTCCCAAAGGCTTCCTAAAAGTTTATTTAATCTTGTCTTCTGGATTTCCCCATCCAGGATTTTCAACCCCCCTCCCTTCATGGCTCACAGTTCTGCTTCACCCCAGGGATGCCTGTTCAGGTATAATCCATTCAGCTCTAATGAAATCAACTCATTCCAGCAGAGAATTAAAACAGCCCAAATGACTCTCTTAGCAAAAAAAAAAAAAAAGGAGGAAATTGAGAGGAGAAAAAAGGAAGCAAAATTGTAGCACTTGAATTAAAAAATCAATACTGTAATTGACTCCGTTTTATGTAGGGTGTGAGGGGGAGGATTCTCTGGGCTCAGTCCCTTGGCCTGGCTGGTGCAGGAGCCCTGCAAGGGCAGGAGGGGAGTGGTGCTGGCAAATCACTGCCAGGATGTAAAAGGCCACATCCCACAGAACGGCCCCTCAGCTGGAAAATCTCTGCAAAAGATCCCAGGGCAGCAGCTCAGCAGGGGCTGGCTCTGCATCTCCTCTCCTCTCCCAGGAGGGGGTACATGAGCTGTGGGTCTTGGCCTTCCTGGCAGGGCTGGGGAGGCTCATCAGGGAATAAAGGACAGGACTGCAAAAAGCAGCTGCTGCAGGAGTGTCACTGAGATCTGTGCAGCAGTACAACCCCAACAGAAGCATCAAAATGATTGAGTGAAGGAAGGAAAAACTCCTGTGGGTGTTCTGGTCACTTTGGAGTTACATGGAGAACCTGGGCAAAAGCCAGACCTAACAAAGAGGGGAAAAGAAAAATCTATAATTTCATGCAGATTTAATAGGCACATGCTGCAGACCACTTCATCCCAGGTCCTGAATGATGCAAACTGTGCCTCAGCCAAGGCCAGCCCCTCCTGCCCTGCACAGGGCACAGGGCTGGGAGCCAGGCAGGGACACAGGAGAACCAGGGCAAGCAGGCCTGGCAGCCCCGAGAGGGCAGGCAGCAGTTCCACCGGGAGCTCATGCCACAGGCTCTGCCAGTGCCAGCCTGGAGGGTGCACACAGCTCCCTCCTCCCCTCCCTCCCTGCAGGCAGGGCCCAGCCAGCAGAACCCCCATCCTCCCCAGGCAGCCTGGGGCTGCCACAGCAGGAACTCGTGCTCATGGAACTGCCCAGAGCTCCTGCACCTGCACAAGGTGTAGCAGCACTCACAGCTCACAGTCCACCAGCCCCGTTCCCAAAGGCCAGTCCCTGCCTTTGCAGTGGCACAACGTGCAGTGCTGCCAAAAAACCGAATTTACACCCCAACCACAGGGAAATGTTTGCTGCTCGCTGCCAGCACAGCAGCTCTGGCTGCACCTCACACGGGCAGGGTGTGCAGAATGGGGTCAGCAGCACAGAAATCCCACTTCAACACCATCCATTCCTTACCTAAACACTTCAAATACCGAGCAGCCTCCCACAGAAACTCCAATGATTTTATTCGAGGCAATTCTGTGTCAGCCAAAGGCTCCCTTTGGGCTCCTGGGGATCCCAACTCTGCCACCAGTGAGCCCCAGTTCCACCCAGCTCCTCCCACCCCACTGCTGCACATTCCCAGGGAAGGTTTTCCCCTCCAGTCAGGCATTACCAGGTCCTGTGCTCTCCACTTTTCCCTCCCTTTTCTCCTGCCATTCTCAGCTGCTTAAGCAGCCCCTCTGATTAATTAATTAAACCTCTTTCCAGATTACCCTCACCTTTAACCCCTTCCCTGCCCAGCAAAACCTAAGCCCCAAACCCAAGGGACTGTTGGTGTAGAGCTGTCTTGGTTCTCCTTCCTCTTTTCCCCCAGCACCTCAATTTTATCTGCCCTGAATTGCAAGAACTCTTTATCAAGACAGATCGAGCCCACAGCTCTGTCATCTCCTACCCTCTCTCCCAGTACAATCTTCATCTGAGAACTGCATGAAACGACTGAATATTGCTTAACTGCAGGATTTTGCAGAGGAAACAACAGCTGAAGTGGTTTTTACTCCCGCAGCACACAAATTTATGTAGCTACACAACAATAAAGCAAAGTCTTAAATTTAATCAGAACAAATACTTCAAGCAATGGCAAGCTGATAAATTATTTAGAAAGGGGCTCAATAAGACCTGGAAGGAAATATCCATCAGCTGTGCAGCCTGGGAGCTTCCAGAAACAAGGAATTTTCATGCTTTACCCCTTGGATGGTTCTCTTTCAGAAAAGCTGTTTGTATTGAGCAAAAAGGGGATTTTGAACAGAAGCAGCCAAGGACTGGCTGGCAGTGGTGGCACAGGACTGGTCACACCGTGGTCACCACTGCCACCAGCAATTAGCAGCAATTCATTGCCAGCAAGGTGCTGGTGACAGCAGCTCCTGCAGGAAGGCACTGACAGCCCGGGAGCATTGGCTATTTCACAAGATTGTCATGATTTGTTCTTTTTTCCAGACTGGTTTTCCCCAAATTGCTTTCCTTCCATCCACTCCTCAACCATTCCAAGCCCCCAAGAAACAGACAAAACGGGATGTATTAGTATTTATATGAAAGCTGTAGGAAATTCAATAATGTTCCTATTGTTTTATTGCAGATGGCACACCAACTTCTCTTTATTACTGCAGAAAGCTCCAGAGCCCTGTGGAGTGCAATAAACCAGGACGTGTTTGGCTTTGCAATGTGTCAGGGGCCGTGATTTCCTGCAGGAACCAGCCCAGCTCTGGGATTGCCTCCACCAGGCCCAGGCAGGGACCCTGCTGCTCCTGTCCTGTCCCTCCTCTCCAAAGCAGCACTGACACAGAGCACGGGAAACGCTTTGTTTTCACCTCTGCTCCAAGATGCTTTTTGTCCTGTTTGATTTCAGGCACTTTCTGAATTTTCTGCTAAATTCTTGGGCTGTTGAGATATAAAAATTGTCAGTGTGCCACGGGGGAAAAAAACACAGGGGGAAATTCTCTACACGAATCTCTGCCATGAACACTGCAAGACATAAAGACCCCCCAGGAAAAGCCGAGCAGGAGGCTCGGGGGGAGCCCCAGGAACCCCCAGACTCACCCTGGGCTGCCAGTTCTCATACTGCTTCTGCAGGTTGGCCCCGATGGTCTCCAGAGCCTTCTGAGGCCCCATGGACAGAGGATCTGGGGACAGAACACACACAAAGATTCCTCAGGGCTGCTCTCAGGGCTCCTCATTAGCGCGGCTCCATTCATTACTTCATTATCTCATTAACACCTTGTGGAATCGACTTGGGGGCAGCACCCAAAGATTATCCCCAAATTCTTCAGTCCAACAAGGATCCAGTTCCATCCCAGCCTGACAAATGGGGAAGATTTCTCTCACTGAGGTGCTGAACACAATTTTCTTTCCAAAGACAGGAGAGGCACTGCATTTGTTTCTTTTAATAATGAAATAAGGTTTCTATTGTAAATAATGACAAGAACTCAAATTGGTTAAATATTTGATGACAAACATTTTCTGTTGATGAATGCAAAATCCTGCTTCATTTACTTTCTTTGCTTCCTGCAGCAGAGATTGTGTGCTATTTGTAATATTTAAGAAGTTAATTTTATTGCTAGATAATTACCACAATCCATACATAGCAATACAATTCCAGGCCATGTGCTTTATTCAAACACCATGGACATATAATTAAACAATTAACAAGTTTTCTTAAAAAAAACCAAAACCCTACAAGCTAATACTTTCCTATTTAATATCAATTATTTTAAAAGCACTAAACTAGATCAATGAAGGTTGGGGATTTTTTCCAGTTTTTTTTGCAAATACACTTTTGTTAGAAACGAAATGCAATAAAGCAGGATGCAAGCAGGGTTTGGAAAGTTATTTTTCTTTAATGAATAAAAGCACGTGGAAGGTGCAGCAGGGCCTGCACGTGGCTCTGCTCAGTGGCCATTTGTCACCAGGGGTGGCCAGCTGTGACCCCGGCTCGGGTGACAACAGCAGCACCCAGAGGTGCCCAGAGCCTGCACATGTGGCACAGACACCACTGCTCCCCCTCCCTGCTCCTGGAAAACATCAGCTATTCCCCCAGTCACCTCGGCCAGAAACTTCAAGTTGGCTGGGAGTGGAAGGAGCACTTGTGTACATAAACAGACTGAAAATGGAATTACAGACCTGCATTCAGAATTCTCTTTGCTAATCACAGGCACTAATGACTCGATTGAAATGACTGTGCAGAGCTCCTCTGCCCGTGTGCCAGTGACCCCGGGGCTGCTCCCAGTTCTGCTCCCAGGGCTGTTCCCAGTTCTGTTCCCAGTTCTGCTCCCAGTTCTGCTCCCAGTTCTGCTCCCAGTTCTGTTCCCAGTTCTGTTCCCAGTTCTGTTCCCAGTTCTGCTCCCAGTTCTGTTCCCAGTTCTGCTCCCAGTTCTGCTCCCAGGGCTGTTCCCAGTTCTGTTCCCAGGGCTGTTCCCAGTTCTGCTCCCAGGGCTGTTCCCAGTTCTGCTCCCAGTTCTGTTCCCAGTTCTGCTCCCAGTTCTGCTCCCAGTTCTGCTCCCAGTTCTGTTCCCAGTTCTGCTCCCAGTTCTGTTCCCAGTTCTGCTCCCAGTTCTGTTCCCAGTTCTGCTCCCAGTTCTGTTCCCAGGGCTGTTCCCAGTTCTGCTCCCAGGGCTGTTCCCAGTTCTGTTCCCAGTTCTGCTCCCAGTTCTGCTCCCAGTTCTGCTCCCAGTTCTGTTCCCAGTTCTGCTCCCAGTTCTGCTCCCAGTTCTGTTCCCAGTTCTGTTCCCAGTTCTGTTCCCAGTTCTGCTCCCAGTTTCTGTTCCCAGGGCTGCTCCCAGTTCTGCTCCCAGTTCTGTTCCCAGTTCTGTTCCCAGTTCTGCTCCCAGTTTCTGTTCCCAGTTCTGCTCCCAGGGCTGCTCCCAGTTCTGTTCCCAGTTTCTGTTCCCAGTTTCTGTTCCCAGTTCTGTTCCCAGTTCTGTTCCCAGTTCTGCTCCCAGGGCTGCTCCCAGGGCTCTCCTCAGCCCCTCCAGGTCAGGAGGAAAATCCTGAGATGCTGTGACTCACAGAGCAGGCCAGGCAAGGTTAGAAAGTCTGCTGAAAGTTTGTCGAGAAACTCTGTTTGTGCAGTGATTAATTTGCTCCTGGGGCCTGGGGAAGCCCTGAGCTGAGGATTGCAGGGCCCAGTGTGGGATGTGCTGGAGGCTGAGCATTCCCAATTCCTAGATAAAAAACCAGATCTCTCTGAGAAAGCCTCTGTCCACAAGGTATTTCCTTCTAATATTATTTCAGATTTGCCTCATCTTGATAATTAGACTTTTTTTCTCCAAAACCAGGGGAACTTTGAATTTCTTCACAAAAAAAAATAGGAATTTAGTGCAGTGCTGCACGAAAGTAGCAAACCCAGGTGTTGGAATTGCTAGCAAGACATTCTTGGGAATAATTCCAGATCTTCTGACTGATTCCAATTAAAACAGCCCTGGAGCAGCCACCTCCAAACACAGCAAGGTGTTTGACAAACCTCCCTGCTCTGCTGGCTGAGGCAGACAAGGGGCACTGAAAGCTTCTGAAGGTGGCTCTGCTCAGAGCCTTCCTTTAGACATTTCCAAATCTAAAATAATTACAAGAAAGCAATTAGCAGCTGGTTTTTTTTCTCCATGGGATCTCATTTCAGAGCCCAGCAGCATCAGGAGCTGGACTCTCCATTAACCCAGGAACAATCAGATGCCAGTTTTCCTGCTCAGGTCCAAGCCCTGGCATGAATTTTGGGCTGTGGCACCAGGGACTCACCAATCCAGCACTCCAGGCGGGCACAGGGAGTTGTTTTCACCACATCAGGAGGGTCCACGCCGACGTTGAGGCACAAAACTAAGGCAACACTCACAGTCTTCATCTGCAAAGACAGGCAAGGGCACAGCTGAGGCCACGAGCAGCACTGGCCTCCAAACTCCACAGCCCCAGGCTTGGGCAGGGATTAACCAACCTCTCCCACGTGGACTATTTTAAGCAAGGCTTGACTGATGAAATTTTTCATATTTTTTATTAGAACAGTACTTAGGCTCCATGTTACTATTTTTGTTGTTATTTCCAGAGCCCATTCTTCTCTTTCTGAGCATGGAAATGGGTGCCAGTGAACTTCTGCTACTCATCTTAAATTAGCCATTGTCCAACTGAAACACATTATAAAAACATGAGGCAATGCTATTCAGGGGCCCTGATCAAAATTATAATGCAGTGTGTGATCTCTAACACTGAAACTGAAAGAATTACAATGGAAAAACCCCCAAGTGACAAACAGAGCCATGAAAATATTAAACAAACAAACATATGCCAAAACAAATCTATTTAGTGCATTTTTTATTTTGTTTTCTTCACGTGTTGGGTTTTCTTGGAGAGCCCTGCAAGGAGAAATCCTGGCACTGCCCAGGCAGCAGAAATGCACCCAACCCAAACCTCACCAAAACTGCCTTAAACCAATGACAAACCACCTTGGCCAGCTAAAAATACTGCTTGAAAATTATCATTTCACATCTTTAGGGTTTTTTTTTCCAGACTCCGTGATGCCAGAGGAGGAAAACAGAAGCAGTGAGAGGCTCTCAGTGATTCCACTGCCTGCAGCAAGGCCACCCACATCCCCACCTCCCCAGGGTGCTCCCTGCAATCCACAGCAGCAGGGGGAAAAAAAAGCCCAAATTTCACACTTAGGGAAAACCCTAGAGCCACATAAATGTGTAATTGATCCAGAAACTGGAGCAGCCAGACACCATTCACAGGCTGTACAGCAGGACAGAAATCCTGCAGCGTTTCCTCACTCCCGTGGCCATGATGGGGAACGTGGAATAAAAATCAGCAACAACTCTGGTTTGTGGCTTCATCCCAACTCGTGGTCCTGCAAACAAACCCTGCAATCCTGTAGGATTCCTCGTGGCACGAATTACCAGGACTAAGCAGCACAGAGAGGAGAACAGGAGCCAGGACAGGAATTCCCTGGCCAGGACTTGCCAGGTGTGAAATTGCCCGGAGTGCTCAGGGATGGGTGCAGAGCCCAGAGCTGCAGGTCAGCGCTCAGAGCATCTGTCACAGTCAGGGACAAACCAGGGCCAGCTGCAAGGGGCAGCCAGTCCTGAGCAGCTCTGAGTGTTCTGGACCACCCAAACCCACCCCAAATCACCCAAAAGAAACCAAACCCAGCAGCCCAAAACACTGCAGAAGCCCTGCCCTGCCCACGGGGACACCTCCTGAGGTGCCCCAGGCACTGCCAGCTCCTCAGGGAGCTGCAGGGTGTGCAGGGACACAGACACTGCCAGAACCATCCCACGCTGCCACACACACCGAGCACCCCAGGGAAACACAGAAAACTACACACAAAATGACTTATTAGGCATGGAAACACATTAATCATTCTTCCAAGAGAAAGTATCCTGCCAAGCAATCTTCTCCACCTCATTTATTTATTGTTTCCCATTTGCAGTCTAATACTGACTTATTTTTCAGTATTTTGCTGGTAACAACTGATTGGTGGCTCATGCTGAACAGGCTGATATTTATTTTCCATTCCCAGGTCTGGGGTTTTAAATAAGTGTTTCTGCTGGAAAACTGACAGCAAAGCCTCGAGAGGAGCAGGAGCTGATCCCAGAGACAAATGGGGTGATTTCCCCTCTGCCACCTCCCCCAGAGGCTGGAAAGCCTGGCACTGCACACATTTGTTCTGCTAACAGGGAGCACATCTGAGAGCTGCAGCTCATCCCTCTCCCCTCTGACCACTCCTCACAGGGAGGATTTTTTCCTCAATATCCCATCCGTCCTCATTCCCCGTGTGCCGTGCCCCCATCCCTTGGGAATTGTCCCTCTCCACGTTTGTTGTCAGCTCTTCCAGGCCCTGCAAGGCCCTGGTGCTGAGCTCCCCCCAGAGCTCCTCCAGTGCAGGTGAGCAATGCCAGCTGTGCCAGCCTTTCCTCCCAGCAGAGCTGCTCCATGCCCTGCCCATCCTGGAGCCTCCTCTGGCCTCTGTGCAGCAGCTCCAGGTCCCTGCTGTGCTGGGGCAGCTCTGCAGGTGGGGCTCACCTGGGGGGCACAGGGGCACGATCCCCCTGCCCTGCTGCCCACAGCGGGGCCCAGCCCAGCCCGGGGGGGTTTGGGGGACAATGCATGTGACTGATCAAAAAAAAAAAACCCAAACCCTGAGCCCAAAAACTCCAATAATTTCCCATTTCTAAACTCTTCTGGAACACACCAGAAACTTCACTGCATATTTAAAGGTCCTTAATACAAGCAGCACGAGGACATTCTCATCTGTCATTAGGACAGTGGAAATTTTCTTTTCCCCATTTCAGGAGGATATCCATCAGAATACATTTCCATGGATTTTTGTTAGAATTAAAGAATGAAGCAGAAGAACATTTGGCAAGTTTGTAAGAAAACCCAATATCCAAAATGCTCTGTCAGCAAAGGCTGCTCAAGATCAAAGCACAGCAGCTCTTAGTGTGGGCTCTGCACTTCGGAGTGTCATTTGTATGTTAAAAAATGGGATACAACTCCCAGGCTTGTACTGCATCCGATTTAAAGTGATTTAATAACTCTGGGTCAGAACCTGCAATACTTAAATGGCAAAACCCACTTGGTGAAAATGCTCTTCCTGAGAAGTGATGGCAGAGAACTCATCCCAAAGCCACTGGAAATGGGACTCAGGGAGCAGGGGGAGCTCAGTGTCTGCTTGGAAGAGAAGCTGCTTATTAAAGCATTTGACACTAAAATTTACATCTTATGCTAAAGACCTTTTAAAATATTCCTAATTCACCTCTTATTTCATTTAGAGGCCAAACAGATCTGCAGGTGAGTACAGTGCAATATCTGCAGGTATTTTCAGCTAGGAAAAAAAACCCATTATGTTCTGGGTTTGATTGAAAATGTGAAGTTTTATCATCCCAGGGAGCTCACCTGATCCCACTGAGCATCCCTGAAAGTGACTCCAGGCCAGGCTGAAACCAAGACTCTCATTTATTCCAGCCTGAGTGAGAGCAGGTTTGTAACTCAGAGCCATAGAGCTGCTTTATATTCTACTTCAAGTAATACCAAGAACAAGTCAGTGCATTTATGGGAAATTTTGCATTTTGTGGTACAGCTCAGACTGGACGTTTTAGACCCCATTAATATTTGATTTTTACACTGCAATTTGCAAGCTGAAAACTTTCGCTTCAACATTACCCAGATGAACACTCAAGTGTTAGAAACCTGCCTGGGTTTATGCCAGTGAGTTCAAATTGCTTCTGGGAGTTAATACAAACACAAGATTAAGTCAGCATTAAACATGAAATATATGCAGCTACATTATTTTACAGAGTTGAGGATGAAGTTATCAGCATTAAACACAGATACTGGGACAAATTTCCAAATTCCAAATCCTCAAATGAGTCTCATTTGAGAACCCTCCCTGACCAGGAGGCTCAATTTCCTCCTTGTGCAGGAAAATCATTCCCATCTCCAAGGCTTTTTTCCACCTTTTTCTCTAGACACATTTCCGGACTGAACACAGATCTCTTCCCCAGCAGCGAGGTGCTCCTCCCTGGGGCTCCGGAGGGAGCAGAACAGCAACACTGCACAGGAGGAAACATTGTTCTTGACTTCAGTTCACTCTGCAACACCACGAGTTCCTGTTTGCTCCTTCCCTTTGGGCTCGCAGCCCAGACAGGTGACAAGTGGTGACATCTGTCCTGCAGCATCCCCGGGGCTCTGGCACCACCTTCCACTGGGGAATGCAGGTCTGAGAGCAGCCAGGGAAAAGGCTGAAGGTATTGAGCAGGCAAACAAAGCAAAGAAAGCCCTGACCTTCCCCTGCACACCAAACCAACACAAGGAGTGATTCCCAAATATCCCAGCCAGGGGAGCAGAGCTCCCTTCAGCTCCTGCACCATTGCAAGGTAAAGCTTCTGAAAAAATGAGCTTTCAGTTTCAAGGGTTTTGGGTTTTTTTAATGTAAAGTTTAAGATAAATAAATTGTTACGGGGAAAAAAAAAATCTCCGTGTGCTTCTCCACAGCAAGAAAAGCAGTAGAATGTAAAGAACTCCTTCAAGTCAAAATTAATAATTCAACAGCTCTGCAGGTTGTCTCCAGCCATCTGCAGCCCAGAGTCAGGTCCTGGTGTGCCAGCCTGCTCTAGATTCCTCGATCACCTCCTCCTGAGGGCTTGCCTTCCTTCTCTGGCCTCTGAATTCAGCACTAATATTCTGAATTTCCTTCAGAGCCTTCCTGCACACGGCTCCAGGTCCTCTGCCCTCAAACACCTCCACCACTTCCACCACCTCCTGAGCTCCCGGGGCCACCCCGTGCCCTGCCCTGGGAGCAGCGCAGCCCCTCCGAGTGACAGCAGTGACGTCCCTGCCGTGGCCACCAGGGACCCGGGGTGACCCACGGCGTCACCCACTGTGCTCCAGGTTCGAAACTGCAGACTGGAGCAGGCTGATGCTGTCTGCCACTGCTTCCCAACCACTCTGGGATGCTGAGAGCCAAAATGGGGTTTCCTTCCCTGTCAATCACCCCTTCAAAATAATGAAAATAATAGAAAGCAAACGTTTTACTCCTATGATCTTTGCTTTCTTTATACAACCTGCAAAAGAACCAACAAGAGGCGTGTTCCAGACGTCATTCCTCATTTCTCTTGACAAGGCTTTTCCTCCTGGCCTCTGCTTTGCATTCCTGCAGGCTCCTCGTGGCTCCAAGGCATTCCCACTCCTGCCTGGCACTGCCTTTAAAAGGTCTCCATCTTCCCAGGCACTGACAGCTTCCCATCTTCCTCACAAACTGTTCCTTCAAAGCATCCCTGGACAGCCCCCTCAGATGTTCCAGGAGTCAGAATTTCGGGATGCACTGGGATTGAGCAGGAGCTGCAGGAACCCCTGAGCCACAGCCAAGTGCTGCACATGGAAATGAGCCCCTGCTGCAGGAGCCTCCCCCAGCTCCAGCAGGGCACGAGAGACCAGCAGGACAAGCCATGGGCTCCCCTGGAGAGCCAGGCTGTGCTGAAGGCACAGAGGGCTGCCCAGGCTGAGCCCCCATCCCTGCCAGGGCTGGGACAGGGACACGACAGGGCACAAAGCTCCTGAGCTCTGCCAGCCCCCAGCAAACCCTGCAGAACACCCACACAGGGCTCCATGCACGGCCTCCTCCCCTGGGCACTGCCCTAATTACACACTTACACTAATGACCCTCTGCTCCACCCCTACCCAACAAGAGCTGGAGGTCACCGTGTCCCAGCTCAGCAGGGACTGATCAATAAATACAAACACAGAAATAAAAATGCTGCTGAGGGTGCTGCTGGCAGAGCCTGTGGGACAAGGAGAGGCAAAGGAACCCCTGAGCCTGGCACCCAGCACAGCCCAGGCACCCGGCACAGCCCTGGCACCCGGCACAGCCCTGGCACCCGGCACAGCCCTGGCACCCGGCACAGCCCGGGCACCCGGCACAGCCCGGGCACCCGGCACAGCCCGGGCACCCAGCACAGCCCTGGCACCCGGCACAGCCCGGGCACCCGGCACAGCCCTGGCACCCGGCACAGTCCGGGCACCCAGCACAGCCCGGGCACCCAGCACAGCCCGGGCACCCAGCACAGCCCGGGCACCCGGCACAGCCCGGGCACCCGGCACAGCCCGGGCACCCGGCACAGCCCTGGCACCCGGCACAGCCCGGGCACCCGGCACAGCCCGGGCACCCGGCACAGCCCGGGCACCCGGCACAGCCCTGGCACCCGGCACAGCCCGGGCACCCAGCACAGCCCGGGCACCCAGCACAGCCCTGGCACCCGGCACAGCCCTGGCACCCGGCACAGCCCGGGCACCCGGCACAGCCCGGGCACCCGGCACAGCCCGGGCACCCGGCACAGCCCTGGCACCCGGCACAGCCCGGGCACCCAACACAGCCCGGGCATCCAGCACAGCCCGGGCACCCAGCACAGCCCGGGCACCGAGGGTGTCACTGACACAAACCCGGGCTCCAGGAGTTCACTGATAATCCCCTGCAAGATCTACAGAGCTCTCTAGACAAGAACAGAGGTGCAAGACAAACATCCATGGGTTTATCAGAGCTGGCAGTGCCACTGAAAGTTCCACAGGGATCAATAACCCCTCAGTGACCTCTGGACAGGCCAGGGGAGAAGGGCAGCAGAGCCAGTGAACAGCAGATCTGAGACAAACCCACAGCCCAGCTCTGAGACAAACCACAGCCCAGCTCCCCAAAATATCCACCCAGCCCACGGGCCTTGCACACTTCCATGGGTTCCTGTGCAGGCAGGTAAACTCTGCTCATCTGAATTAAACACATTTGTATGCAGTCCTGCTTTAATCTGCATTTCCAGAGAAACCTAATTGTGGATTCTTCTTCTCATAAAAACAGGATTTAATTCTCACTCAGCAAGTTATGAGGCAGCAGGAAAAAAAAATGTTGAGGTAAAACTATTACAATCAGCTTTGCTGCTCTCTGCTTATCTTAGAAATCAATATAAATACAGCAAATTTTAATTTAAATATTCTGAATTTAATAGCAACTTGTCAGTAAAACCTGGTGTATTTGGAGTATTTTTCTTTAAATCAAGTTATATGCTTTGGTTGCTACTGAGGCTGGGAGATTTAATTCAATACACAAAGCATAATTCCAACCCTCTCGTGTTAAAAATATTCTTTAAATAAATAATAGATCAAAGCAGTGTCACTTTGATGGCATATGCAGTCCATGGAAGGGGGAGAGGAAGGATTAAATGTTTTCAGAGCAGCCCTGGTGGAGGAAGGGGCGGGGGACACCAGTGAATTCTCACTTCTTTTCTCTACATTTACTGCTCATTACTCTGATTTGATTCTCCCCTTTATCAGAGCTCTGCCTTCTAAAGAACCTTCAACTTCACATAAACTCTGGGGTTTTTAGAGCAACAAAGCAAGATGAAAAGAAGAGTCATTGCACTCCCAAATCTGTGAATCACTTCCTCTCGCTGTAGTAGAGCTGGGCTCACTCCCCATGACTCCTCGATGAATAAGGCAGAATGTGCCACTGCTTGGGGCTGCCGTGATTCACGGGGGAAATGCCAGAGCTTCACCTGCACTGGGACTGCCAGAGCCTCGTCTGGGCTGACCTTTGAGCACTTCTTCACTTAGAGACAGGCTGCGGTGTTTGGTGACAGCCAATGGTCCCCAAGCTGGGCTGTGACAAGTTCATTTATCAAACTGCAGGTACTGGAATGTTCTCCACACTCAGCTCACGGCCAGAGGCACAGCCCCTGCAGCTGCAGCCCAAAGACAAGGGCACACCTCCAGCCATCAGCCCTGGCTGTGGGAAAGGCAGCCACGAGACAAAAGGAGCTGCAGAGAAGTGGGGAGGGGGCAGAGCCTCACACGGGGCCGGGCTGGAGGAGCAGAGGGAGCCCGCGGGCTCTGGGCACTGGCAGGGCTGCAGCAGCACTGGGGCACAGTGCTGGAAGGCAAGGAAAGAGGGAGAGAAGAAACTTCCTGAAGACACCTAAAACAAGAAGTCATTAATTTATTACGCCAGGAACAAAAAGGGGGAAAAAAACAACAGCCCATCAGTTTTCACCCTGACGGCACAGGCTGCCAGGTCACTGCCCTCACGGCACCACTGCTCCACAGAAAACCCCACAAAACCCACATTCCTGGGCTGTTCTCCAGGTGCTCCATTCCCTGGACAAAGCTGCCACACCCCAGCAGGGCCATGGGAAAACAAACAGCAGCACGAGCGAGCTGCTCACACACACGAGCTCAAACCAGATTAGACTCCATGAACTGTTTTGCAGGATTAGCTGAACTCGAGCTCACTGGGTGGAAATATTTACCAGCCATCACCCCTGCAGCTTTTCAAACCCCATCTCATCCCCTTCCCTCCCCAGCTGAGCTTCTGCCTTTGCCACCTCACATTAAGCACTCAGGAGACAGCCAGTGACAGCTAAAAAAGAGAATAAAATACAAGACACGAGAAATAGCTGTTGAGATTTAAAAGTAATGAGGTTGAACATTCTCGAATCAGCTTCTCTTCCTCCCTCAGGTGTCTTTATGTGCTTTTGGTATCTTCCTATGCACCTGTTCTTAAACAAAAGGTAATTTATACACAGCAGCAAGTTCGTCCAAACGAGCCCTGGTGCAGCTGCCCAGACACAAACGACCCCTGAGCTGCACCACTGGCCCTGCTATGACGTTATCTGCCTCCAGCTGGCAGAGGAAGCAGAAGGACTAAACCAAAAATTCGAGATTTGCTTCTGTTTTCTTCTTTCTGAAGAGTCGGATTCAGTATGCTGGAGAGTGAGCCAGGGCCCAGCCCCACCGAGCTCGTCCCCAGAGAGCAGCAGCAGCAACAGCCACGACATTTCTGGCACGGGAGAGTCCCAGAGGAGGAGGCTGCAGCTCCATGGGACCCAGGCAATGGGAGCTGGGCTGGGATGTTCCCTGACGGTGTGAAACATTTCACACCAAGCACAGAGAACCCCTGATCACCCACCTGAACCTGTGCTGCTGCTGCACAGCCTATTGATCTGCCCAGCCAAGGCAAAGTCATTCCCAAATTAGAAACAGGCAACTCTGCAGATCAGGAATGAGGGAGCAGGAAGCATCCCAGGGAGGAAGAGGCACCTAAAATAGAGCAGCAAGCTCATCACACCTCCACAGCCTCCTGGAGAAAGTCTCCTCTGTGCCAGAAGCCTTTGGAGCAGAGCACCCAGAGTGGTGTCTGTGCTGCCTTTAAATCACACCCAAAACGTTCCCTTCAACCCAGCCATGATCTGCCAAGTCCCATTCCCAGTACGTGGCTCTCCTCATGGTTCAGAACTTCTGAGAAGTAAAATCACCAGTCTGGGAACACTGAGGCTCAGGGACAGCCTGGGCATATGGCCTCTGCAAAGAAACGACAGCCTGCAGTTTCCATAAGTTATTCCATCCTATTACAAGAGAATCATAAACATAACGGAAATCTGGCCACCAGAAAAACCCAAAAATATCTATAAACACCAAGTTATGAGTACAAGAACTGTGAGAGCCAGGGAAGGCTGGAACCCAAAGCAGGTTCCAAGGACAGAAGGAATGGAGGTGATGGTCCAGGACATTTCCCAGGAGCTTTGTTTGCTGTTTACTGAGACATTTAAGGTGGCACACAGATGCAGCAGAGGATCCCAGACTCCCAGCTGGGACGTTCCTCTGTCACTCTCAGTTTAACACCCAACACGTCCCCAAACACACCAGGAGCTCCTGCTGCAACACAACGAGTTTCATCTGAAATCCATTTCCTGCCTCCAAAATCCACAATCTGCTTCTCCAGGTGCAGGGACACCCTCACTCTACATTCCACACACACCACGCTGCTGCCACGCTCCAAAGCCACCCAGCTCCTGTGCAGCTGCACCTGCAGACTGCTGCAATTCCTGCACCCACTGCCCATGCACCTGCTGGGCTCCAGGGCTCCTCCTGAGCTCTTCACTGTCTTGCCTAGAACACACCAAGCACCCAAGTTCATCTGAAGAGCCGAAATGAGGGAGCTGCTCCCAGAGCCCAGTGCCGTGAGCATCCAATCAATGCTTCTGACCCATCTGCAGCTTTGCTTCCCTAATTCCACACTCCTGGGACACAAACTATCAGATCCACATCCAGCGGTTCATGTGACAACAGCTCGGCACCCTCTGAGCTCTGACTCCTTTTGCACCTGTCCCCCGACTGCTCCTCGTCCAAACCCCATCCTGCCCTGGAGCATTACCCGGTCCTTCATCCTCCAGCTCTGAGCCAAAGACTTGGAGCCTTCGATCTTCTCGCAGTGCCTTTTCTTCATAAAGGCCAGGGGCAAGTTCCAGTCCGTCAGGTCGGACTCATCCTCCTCCCCGAGCCCCAGCAGAGGCGACTGGAGAATCTCAGACTCCATGGGCGGGGAAGCGCCGGGCAACACGTGGGCAGCGATGTCCAGCCCGGCACCCAGCGGGGCCGGGGGTCCCTCCGGCCGGAGGGCGGAGCAGGGGGCAAGGGCAGCGGGGGCAGCGCTCCCCGGAGCGCGGGGAAGGACGGACCCCGGGGCACGCAGCGCCTTCACGTGGCACAGGCAGCGGCCCCCGCCGGGCTCGGTGGCGCGGCCCGGGGAGGACCGAGGGGCCGGCGCGGACCGGGCCCGGGGCCTCCCTCGCACCTCTACCCCCGCGAGCCCCGCGCTCCCTGCGGCGGGCACCGCGCCCGGCCCATCGCGGCTCCCTCGCACACGGTCGGACCGAGGGCGGCTCGGCGAGCTGCGCTCCGGGGGCGGGCGGCGGCGGACGGGACGCGCGTCCCGGGGCGCCCGGCGAGCGCGGCTGGGCTCAGCACCGCGGCACGGGGGCGGCCATCTTGCCCGGCCCACAATGCCCCGCGGTACGGGCCGCCGCGCGGGACACGCCGCGCCGCGCGCTCCGCCGCGCTGCCGTGGTGACGGCGCGTTGCCATGGCGACAGCGCGTTGCCACGGGGACAGCGCGGGCTGGCGCGGGAATCCCAGAATCCCAAAATCCCTGAGGCTGGAAAAGCCCTCCCAGAACATGGAGTCCCATCCCCACCCTGTGCCCAGCCCGGAGCACTGAGTGCCACCTCCAGGGATGGGCGCCCCGACCTCCCCGGGCAGCCCCTGCCGGAGCCTGACCGCCCTTTCCATGCGGAAATTCCTGCTGATGTCCTCGTGTGCCTCAGCTCCAGCCCACTCTGTCCCTGTCCCCTGGAGCAGCCCCACAAACTGCCCAGACCTGGTGAGATTCACCTGAAATGAGGCTAAAAACCAATCCCTGATGCCGAGCTGGTGTGTCCTGGTGCTCCAAACACTCCCAGGAACACGAACCAGTCCGGCCATGCCTGTTCTAGGACCTTGCTTTGTATCGTGTGGTCATTTATTTATTCTGGGGTAAAGTGCAGGGGATGGTGAAAGTGGGCACAGCCCCCAGCAGGTGTGTCTGATGTTCACCCCATGGATGAGGAAAAGCAGGTGAAGAATTTCAGGCACAGATCCTCCTTGCTGTTAAACTGAACGTTAATGAATATCAAATATTGCTTCTAAGGAAGTTCCTCAGTGTTTGCTCCTGGCAGTAATCGAGCCCCAGCACATTCATAGTTGTAATACCTGAACGTGTAAAAATTATTTCAAAGTAGAAATGAAAGAGTACACCTGTGATTTGATTTACAGAAGCTTTAATTTTCATAAATACTTTCCGTGTGTTTACACTCATGGAATATTCCAAATGCAAAGACCTTTCTTTACAATGGATTGGAAGATTGCTGGGTGATGTTTCTTGGGGTGGCCAAGGTTTGTTTTTGCTCCTTCCCTTTGCCGAGGAGCTGATTCGTTGCCTCACGGTGCTTGGTGCTGATGGCTGATGATAAATGCATGATTGTTAGCAGAATGAACAGCCAGGCTGCAGGAAATGCTCATGGCTGTGATTCTGCTAACCTTTAATGAATTCCTCCACAGCAGAGAATTACAGAATTCGGGAATGCCTTGGGTGGGAAGGGGTTTTAAAGATGTTTTATTTCCAACCTCCTGCCACGGGAAGAGTCAGAAGAAACAATCCCAACGCTCCACCTGAACAAATCCCAGTCCCTGGAGCGTGCAGGGCTGCACAGATGGGCTCTAATCCGGCTGCTGGAGCTTTGGGCAGCGTGTGCCAGGCCTGGCACCAGCCCTGCCCAAACGTGCCACCAGAAATCCCCTTGAAGGGCACAGCTGGCAGCGGGCACAGCACATCTGGGACAGCCCCTGCCCGTCCCCAGCCAGCCCTGCAGAGCTCTGTGTTCCCCCAGTGATGCCTTAAGGTTTTGGCTTTTCTATTTCCCAGGCTGTGCCCTGCACTGGGATAGAGCTCTGAACTCCACACAAAGTGTTCCCAGCTCTCCTCCCAGCTCAGGCACACAAAACAATCCTTTGCCAGCCCCACAACCAAGGACACGCTGCAGCTCCAGCCCCAAAAAGTGCAAAGAGCAGCGAGTGGAGGAGAGAATGTGGGAGGATGGCACTGCAGAGCCTGGAGCTGGGATTGGACAATGAAGGCCAAGGTGGGAATGGACCCAAAGTGATCCAAGTGTGAAACTCGGGACTCTGAGCCCACCTTGGGCTCTGCACTGCCCAAGGTGAATCCTTGGAAGGCTTTTCATCAATCCCGGCTTTATTCCTTTCACTCTGCCCAGCCTCTGCTCCACGCAGCCTCTCAAGGCACCACCATCCCCTCAGCACATCCTGCCCATCCCTCCAGGGGTGTCTCAGACACTGCCTTGATTCTCTGGGGTGCTCCTGGTGCCTCCAGCCCAGCCAACCCCACTGCTGGGCTCACCAGAGCACGGGGATGGGCACGGGGATGGGCACGGGGGGCTCGGCTCAGCAGTGTGGGATGGGAGCCATCAGCCCTGCCCTGCTCGCAGGGCACAGGCAGCACTTCCCCAGCATCTCAGCCTGGCTCTCCACCCCACAGTTCCCGTGGGATTCAGCCTCTCCTATTTCCCAGCACTGCTGGCCACGATTCCCTGCTGCCAAGGCTCTGTGCCAGGGCAGATGTGGTGCCAGTGCTGCCCTCAGGAGCCTCCCTTTCCCTGCAAAGCCAACCCTGCAGCCCCAGGTTCTGGGCAGAATCACAGACTAAATTACCCCCTCGTTCCCAGGGAATCCGAGGAGTGGGAACATCATGTCAGGTAGGGCACAGTGAGTGTTGCCCTAAACCCAAAATGCAGGATTATCTTCCAGAAACACACTTGGACACATTCTCCCACCTGTCACTCTTTTTAATGAAAAACCCTCCTATCTCAGCTTCTGTCAATGTCCTTTGTTTTGCCTTATTCAGCCATCTAATTCTAATTCCACTTTTGGGCAGGAAGAAATAAAGATATGGGAAGAAGAATGTCGCTCATAAATATCATGAGAGATTTTATCTTCCGATTTCATTAGTCAAACTCACAGGTCACCAAATGAGTCAGTTGGATGCAAAGCTCTGCTCTCAGAGCCCACAGGCCACCAGGCCACCTTTCCTGACGTTTGAGGGGCAGGTTTGTGTGCAGGTGACCACGTTCCTTCCCCAGGGCAGCGCTGTTCGCACCCGGGGCTGGTTCAGACATTTAGGGACCAACCACAAGGTTTGATCCAACACCTTGGTCGGGGGAGCTTTACAGCCTAGGTGAAATATTTATTAGGAAGAATATCTATTTTTAACTAAGCCTGATTTCAGCTGTATTATTTATGCATGTGCAGCACACCGACTTCCTTCCTTCCTCCTTCCTTCCCTGCTTCCCAGCAAATGTGAGCCGGGGATTGGGGCTGGGACTGGGGAGGAGGGCTCGGGAGAGGTGAGAAGGGGGCGGGTGCTGCTCTGTGCCAAACCCAGCCCGCATCAAAACAGCCACGGCACTGAGCCCGGCCTGCTGGAACGGGGCAGCGACCGCCCGTGCGAGACACGGCAGACCCTGCTGCTCCCGGCTGCTCCCGGCTGCTCCCGGCTATTCATTCCCGGTTTATTCCCGGCTATTCCCAGCTATTCATTCCGGGTTTATTCCCGGTTGTTCCTGGTTATTCATTCCCGGCTATTCCCGGCTATTCCCGACTATTCCCGGCTATTCCCAGCTATTCATTCCCATCTATTCATTCCGGGTTCATTCCCGGCTATTCCTGACTAATCCCGGCTATTCTCGGCTATTCCCAGTTATTCATTCCCAGCTATTCATTCCGGGCTATTCCCAGCTATTCCTGGCTATTTCCGACTATTTCCAACTATTCATTCCCAGTTATTCATTCCCGGCAATTCATTCCCGGCTATTCCGGACTATTCCCGACTATTCCCGGCTATTCCCGGCTATTCCCGACTATTCCCGGCTATTCCGGACTATTCCCGGCTATTCATTCCCAGTTATTCATTCCCGGCAATTCATTCCCGTCTATTCCCGACTATTCCCGGCTATTCCCGACTATCCCGGCTATTCCCGGCTATTCCCGGCTATTCCCGGCTATTCCCGACTATTCCCGGCTATTCCCGGCTATTCCCGGCTATTCCCGGCTATTCCCGGCTATTCCCGGCTATTCCCGGCTATTCCCGGCTATTCCCGACTATTCCCGGCTATTCCCGACTATTCCCGGCTATTCCCGGCTATTCCCGGCTATTCCCGGCTATTCCCGGCTATTCCCGACTATCCCGGTTATTCCCGACTATTCCCGGCTATTCCCGACTATTCCCGGCTATTCCCGGCTATTCCCGGCTATTCCCGGCTATTCCCGGCTATTCCCGGCTATTCCCGGCTATTCCCGGCTATTCCCGACTATTCCCGGCTATTCCCGGCTATTCCCGACTATCCCGGCTATTCCCGGCTATTCCGGACTATTCCAGGCTATTCCCAGCTATTCCCGATGTGATGGGATGTGCTCTTTTGAGCACAGTCAAACTGCCTTAAAAACATGGGAGACATAAAAAAAGGTGTAAAGTGGCACCTTAGTCAGCAGCACCCATTGGGAATATGACAGGGATTCACGTCCTCTCCTCATGTTGGAAAGGCCAGAATAAATACCAGGTCAAAAATCTCTCCTTGCTCTTTTAGTGGAAGAAACTTTGGCATCAGGGGAAATTTTTCACCAAGGAAGAAAATACAGAGAGAAAGGAAAGGTGATGCAGCTTTTGGAAGCAGAAAATTTGGGAGTTTTACCTGTTCGCTTTGGCTCTAGTGAACTATAGAAGGGTGAGTTTCCGGATGAATCAGAAGCTGTAGAGTTTAGTTAATGAGTGCATTTGACACCCTCGCATTCCAGGTAGTACACAAGTTCGAAGTCATTTAGACCGTGAAGCCGCCGCCGCGTTTGACCCCCAAAGGCGACTTGAGTTCAGTTCTTTCCACAGAAATGTAAAGATTTCTGCGTTCCCTGCGGCGCAGGGGAGACTCGATTGACCCCTGTGCGCACTGACAAAAATCGGCTGCTTAATGGAGCTGTTTTCCTGCTAAAGCCTGAGCGAGCTGCGCTCAATACGTTGGGGATGCGATAGATCGGAGGGTTCGGAGGAGCTGTTAATAGAGTTCCGGGAGCTCCCGGCCATCCATCCCCGCCGCCCATCCCTTATCATTATCTGCCTTTGTCTGCTCGCAGGCCGGGCAATTTGCGAGGTGATCGGGCTCCGTGTGTTTAACAACACGTGATGGATGTCACCTCGGCTGATACGCTCTGCTCTTCTCATTATTAAGTGCAGAAATGTTTCCTTTAACACCAGGTCTCTGTTGTAGATCGGTATCAGCCCTGACTCGGCGACAAAAGCGCCCCAAAGCACCAGGAACAGGAGCCAGGGAGCTCTGCTGGCTCCTCCGGCCATGGCAAAAGCCTCAGCCCAAAAGTCCTGGCTCCTTTTTGCAGCCCCGAGCCCACATTGCCACGGGACAGGCAGGACCTGACACTTCCTTTTGGCTGACTAGAAATAATTCAGCATTTTACAGGGATTTCTCATCCTGTCTTCACCTGGGGCTTGGGAATTTAGAAGTTGTTCCGTGGAGCTGCCTTTGGAAATGTCAGCCCAATGATGCAGGGAGTGCTTTGGAATCAGAACTGGTTTGGTTTGATGATCTGTGATAAACCAGAGATTGGGGTGCCACCCAAAGAATCCCAGAATGGAGAAATCCTGCCTGGCTCACCTATGGATTGTTAACCAGTAACGTGTTTGAGCGAGGAACCCAAAAATCTCCTCCCACATTTGGGAAATGCAATTACCCATGGAAACAGCATGAACAGACCATTTCCATGAAATACATCAGTCGGAGCCTCTTCCTCAAGCCTGGGATATTCCAAACCCAGATTCCTGGTGCAGAGTGACACCCTGAGCAAAGTCTCTTTCCTAAGTGCTGGGGGGTCTCGTGGCTCGTGTGTTTGCTGCTGAAATCCCGTGGGTTTGTAGGGCACAGTGGGACCAGTCGCTGGCAGTGGGATGAACTTCCACACAAATTTCTGTCACTTGTGTCACCTGCCCCGGGGAGGATCCACCCAGCAGGGAACTAAAGGTTTTACACGGCCAAATATGCTCTGTATAAATCTGAAATGTGAATTTCCAGCAGAGTGAGGACGTGAGGCTGATGGAGCAGTGGGGCTGTGGCACAGACACCAGGAGTGCTGCACTGCCCCAGCCCACGCCAGGAGCTTCTGTCCCTGGAAACTGCAGCACAGCCAGCAGCTTCTGCATTCACCACTCCTTTATTTTGCATTTCCCAAGCAGAGGAGCCCTAAGAAGGCACAGCACGAGGCAATTCCCCCCCAGAACAGCCCTGACAACATCCCCACTGCCCAGCTGGGCAGTGCCAGCCCTCAGGAGCAGGGATGGAGCTGCAATTCCAAAGAACCACGAACCAAATGTGCTCGTGCCAGGTGTGCAGAGCCCCGAGCTCTGCCAGCCCAGGTCTGAGCCCGGGAGAGCCGTGCTGAGGCTCCCACTGCCATCCCAGGGGGTCAGAGCTGCCTGGGCCCCTGCCATCCCCTGCATCTGCACACAGCAGCCAGAGCGTCTCCAGCTCCACTCAGTGCCTGGAAGCAGCTCCCGAGCCTTTCCAGTCACCCTCAGCCTCTCTGCAGCTCCTGCAGCCTCAGCCTTGTGTGGGAATCGATGCCCCCCAGCCCTAATGCAGCCTCTGCACAATCTCAGCATCCTGAGAGCCCTTTACCACTAAAAGCTGCTCTCGAGCTCGGGGTCAGCCCTCACAGCAGCCAGCCCAGGGAATCCCTGTTGCCTTAGAGCGGTTTTCTCCATCCTGGCTTTAAAACCTTCTGAGTTTTAACCCCAAACTCTCAGACACCAATTGACTCTGGCACATCAGATCCCCCACCCAGCACCCGAGCTCTGTGCAGCCCTGCCCCTCCAAACCTCACTGTCCCTGCTCCAGCTCCTCCCTGATCCCTGATCCCTGATCCCTGATCCCTGTCCCTGTGCTTGCACACCCTCCTGTCCAACCCTGGCTGGGATCCGTGTGCCCCTGGAGCTCCTCCACACATCCATCCCTCCATCCAGAGCTGGGCAGGGAAGCATTCCCGGTCTCCAGAGATGTGTTTGGGGTTTGTGTGACAAGGCTCATGCAGGAGGGGGACACGGGGGTGGCTGCTGTGCCCCGTGGGGGAGCCCAGGCTGCAGCAGAGGGGGAAGGAGCAGCAGAGCCACCACGGCATGAAATGAGCACAGCCCCTGCTCCTCACCCCTCTGTGCCACTGCAGGGGAAGATTCAGGAGTGAAGACGATCCTGGGAGAAAGGAGGGGTGAGGGGAAGCTGTTCTAATATTTAGTTTTTATTTCTCGTTATCCCACCAATCTGATTTGATTGGTAACAAACTAATTTGCCCAAGTCCAGTCTGCTTGCCGTGATTGCTGAGGGATTTCTCCCTGCCCTTATCGTGCCCCACGAGCCTTTTGCTCCATTTTCTCTCCCCCTCAGGTGAGGATGGAGCCCTGGGCACACCCGGTGCGCAGGCTGGGTCACCCCAGCACAGCACATTAACACAGCACAACCGAGGGCGTGGGAGAAACGGAGCAAGAGACTGCAAAATAATAAATAATCATGGAAAAAACTAGGGCACAGCAGTGTCACTGGCTTTTGATGTTTCCTTCTCATCCTGCCCTGCCTCTTCCCCCACGGAAAGGGAACACTGCAAGGTGGGAAGAAGCTCCAGAGCAACAGGGACACAGAGCTGTGTCTGTTCAGAAGCACCAGAAGGATTACAGATAAATATTGAAGCTATCAAAGAAGCTTAAGGGATTTAGGAACCCACTCCCCATTATTATCCTCACTGGGGGAGGGGAAGTGATCTCTGCAGCCCAAGAGCAAACACCAGAACCGTGCTGACCTCCGAACCCCCACCCTGGCTGCAAAATCCCCCTCAGTGCCGGACAGGGGGAAAATGCCAAGTGTGGGGTTTGGAAGAGCCGGAGTCCCCGTCTGTCACTGGTGTCACTGCAGAGGGGCCGAGCTCTGTGAGACCCCGCGGGCAACGAGCCCAGAGTGTCCCTGAGCCAGGGCAGGGCCAGTCCCAGCACCTGGGCACGACTGGGAGCACTGGGAGCACCGGGCTGGGATCCGCCCCACAGCTTTCTCTTACTGCAGGAAAATCCCGACAGCGCCGGAAAACGACTCGAGGGATGGGCTGGGAGGGAAGGCTGGAGGATGCTGTGACGTGCGAGTGTGCAGGGGGGAATTCCTGCACTCATCAATTCCGAACTGCCGGGGGGATGGGGATGGGGGATGGGGATGTGGGATAGTGAATGGGGAATGGGGATGCGGGATGTGAATGTGGGATGTGGGATGCGGGATGGGGATGTGGGATGTGGGATGTGGGATGGGGATGTGGGATGCGGGATGGGGATGTGGGATGCGGGATGCGGGATGAGGATGTGGGATGTGGGATGTGGGATGTGGGATGTGGGATGTGGGATGTGGGATGTGGGATGTGGGATGTGGGATGTGGGATGGGGAATGGAGAATGTGGGATGTGAATGCGGGATGTGAATGCGGGATGTGGGATGTGGGATGTGGGATGTGAATGCGGGATGTGGGATGTGGGATGTGGGATGTGGGATGTGGGATGGGGAATGGAGAATGTGGGATGTGAATGCGGGATGTGAATGCGGGATGTGGGATGTGGGATGTGGGATGTGAATGCGGGATGTGGGATGTGGGATGTGGGATGTGGGATGTGGGATGGGGGATGCGGGATGGGGATGTGGGATGGGGAATGGAGAATGTGGGATGTGGGATGCGGGATGGGGATGTGGGATGTGGGACGTGAATGCGGGATGTGGGATGTGAATGCGGGATGTGGGATGTGAATGTGGGATGTGGGATGGGGATGTGGGATGGGGATGCGGGAATGGATCTGCCTCCATTCAGCACGGCTCGGGCGTCACAGCAAAGCCTCATTAGCTGGGGATCATTAATGGGGGATCATTAATGCGGATCATTAACGGGGGATCATTAATGGGGGATCATTAACGGGGGATGACCCCGGGTCCTGCTGCCGCTGCCGGGAAGGAGAAGCTCGGCTCTCACCGGGAGGATGGGAGCGGTGTCTGCCATGGACAGGGCAGCTCCTCCTCCTCCTCCTCCTCCTGTTCCTCCTCCTCCTCGGGCTCTGCTGGCCCCGCACAGCCCCGGGCGCTCATCCCGCTGCTGCCCCAAATCCAGCCCAGACGGGCACAGCGAGGCTGGGCTCGGGCTCAGGCTCGGCTCAAGGCTTCACCCCATTGTCCAAGGGGAGAAGGAGCCCAGCGGGGCCGGCACAGCCCTGCCGACCCCCAGCCCCCTGCTCCAGCCCAGCCCTGCATTCCTGCGCTGGGAATTTCACATCCAGCCCGGGCCCCTTCTGCAGCTCTCCCTGCAATTTTGGCTGATGCCAGCTCAGTCCTCCAGCAGCCCGAACGGTTTCTCTGCTACACTTAGAAGGGGATGCTGCAGTTTTAAACCACAAATTAAATTTTTAATGAAACTTCATAACTGTTGTACCCAAATGTAATGCAATATTGATAGGAACTGTGCATCCAGCTAGCGTGAGACTGCCCTAGAAAGCTTTTTAGGATGTTATGCAATATAGAGCTAAATTAATTATTTGTAATGAAAGGATCTGTGTCCCTATAGCATCACAGAGACCTACTGGTACAGAGACCACACTCCCCAGTCTCACTGAGTGTAAATGTCAGGCAATTTAGGCGGAAACTGGCTTGTGAGATGGGAGCAATGAGAGCAAGGGAAGGGAAAAGGGGAGAGAGTGAATGTGCGAGACAGGGAGAGAGAGAGGGAGAGAAACAGAGAGGGAGAGATCTGCAAAGAAAGACTGCAGCAAAATGCAGCAAAATTCCCAACTCCTGTCCAGAGTGTGTCTGTCACAGAAGGGAATTCTCCGTCTCACACTCGGTGTGTGCCCTGCCTGCACCCCCTGCCTGAGCTGCTCTAGTGACAGCTCTACCCTTCAGAAGGCACCAAAAAATACATTTTGTATATCCAGCATTCTGAACAGAGCCATGGAGCAGCTGGGGCTGCTTCCCTGTGCCTGGCCCAGATGCAGGAGGAAAAGGCTTTGTAAAAGCCTTTTGGAAAAGGCTTTTGCCTCCCCACATCTGGGCTCTGAACAGCCAGTGGTGCTGTGACCACAAACCCCATAGACTCCACAGATCCCACAGACTCCACAGACCCCACAGATCCCACAGACCCCACAGACCCCACAGACCCCACAGACCCCATAGACCCCACAGATCCCACAGACTCCACAGATCCCACAGACCCCACAGACCCCATAGACCCCATAGATCCCACAGACCCCACAGATCCCACAGACCCCACAGACCCCACAGACCCCATAGACCCCACAGATCCCACAGACTCCACAGATCCCACAGACTCCACAGACCCCACAGACTCCACAGACCCCATAGATCCCACAGACTCCACAGATCCCACAGACTCCACAGACCCCACAGAGCCCGTCCTTGCTGCAGTTTCCCTAAGGACAGGCACTCAGATTAAAGAAAAGACAAAACAACCTGCCAGGCTCTGCCCTGTCCTGCTTTGAGCCTGCTGGGGATGGGGGGTGTGGCTGGAGGGGACAATCCCTCCGGACCCTGGGTGACAGCAGGGGCACAGCCAGCAGCTCCATGCACACACAAAGGGAGCTGAGCTCCTGGAAGTGCAGCCGCTGCTGTTCCCCATTTAAAGCTGCCTCCATCCCATAATGGATCTCATGGTTCCCACTCCGCAGAGGAGACTTAAATGTGGAATCAGCATCACCCCACAGGAGATGGTTTATGTACAGCAGGCTGCACAGGCACAGAAAGCTTCCACTGCCTCTCCCTGGGGCTCCAGCTCCTGGGATTAGAGAGATTTGTCCACTTTAAAAAGCCGTCCTCTCTGCATTGGTGATGCTGCTGCTCCCACACGGAGGCGTGTGCAGATTTCCACCCCTCACCTCTGCACGGGAGCACCTGGGCTGCCCAAACCCATCCTCGTCCATCACCAACACAAATGTGCCTGCTGGCTGCTGTTCAGAGCTAAATCATCTGCCAGGGTCCTTGAGAGCTGTGCTCAGCTCTTTGCAGCTGCACAGCCATAAATCAGCTGCCAGCGAGCGCTTGGGAAGAGGCAAGAGAAGAGTTAAAAATAGGGGCTCCATTACTCCATTACAGCCACACAGCTCCTAAATCTACAGAAGCAATAACAGATCCTACTGCATGATTCAGTGATTCTGGGAAAGCTGAAATCCTGATCATGTTTTCCGCTCCTTTCTTTGCATTAGGAGCCACAGGGGTTATTTTGCTTATCTCTCGTAGCTCAGCTTTGTTGTTTTTTCCCATCCAGAGCATTTCCTGCTCTCCATCACCATAGTATCCGAGTGTTTATTTTATTGCATTTGTCACCTTGGTCTCATCTCCGCATAATGTGCTATGGATGACAAAAGATTGTGAGGGAAATTGGTTCAGTGACACGCTCAGCTCTGTCAATACCGTGCAGATGTGAGCAGGAGTGGGACCCGGCTCCGCTGCCTCTCACACTGCTCTGCCCTGGTGTCATTCTATTGCCTGCAGGAACATTATTTTTGGGTTGTGCTCCTGCCTGTGGCAGAAGGATTAGACCTGCAGTCTTGTCAGCTTTTCCTTTCGCCAAAAAAATCCCAAACCCAGCCAGCACAGAAGGGACACTGCTCTGCCCAGTTAACCCCATGGGGTCTGTCCCCTCCTTATCCCCCTCCTGCCCTGCTCCTGCTGCACTGAAACTGCTCAGCACAGAGAGCCAGCAGCAGGGACAGTAACCAGGGCGATAAAGCCTGAAGGAAGAGCCTGCTGGAAATGCAGATTTTGCCCCAAAATTTCCTGCAGCAAAGCACAACACCCCAGAGGGGAGCAGTGCCAGAGGTGCGGGCAGCCCCTCGGGAGGCTCTGAACTGCACAGAGGATCAGCAGTGAGACCCACGAGCCTCAGGAAGGCTCCAAAGGACACCCAGGCCTCTTCAGCCCCCCTGAGCACCAGGACAGGTTGGATGGAAGCACTCCAGGGTGCCCATGAAGGTGTCCCAGAGGTGCTGAGCACCTTGGCACAGCTCCTGACCTCTCAGCCCCTTCTGTCAGCCCTGCCCTGTGCTCCTCGGGCTGGCACAAATGCACAGCAGAACGTCAGAGGGTTTGCCAGCCTGCCATGCTCCTGCTGCTGACAGCCCCAGGCCCTGGGTTTGGCCGTGAAATTCTGCTTTCAGTGCACCACAGGATGGCAAAGAGGCTCCCAAGGCAGCTGAGCTGCCTTTGAGGAGGAAACACTCCCAGCCACGTCAGTGTCACAAACCCCCAGGGCTGGATAATGACCTGCTCCAGGAAAGGCGTCAAACCAGCCACAGGTACCACTGACAGCAGCCAGGGAGCTCCAGCCCCGGCCAGGGCTCCTCAGAACTGCTCCAGGCACATCAAAGGGGAAAGGACCATGCAATGGTTGTGTTTTATCTTTTGCAGATCCACGGACTGAAAGCCTTTGTATTTTATTGACCCACTTCACTAATCAAAATTAATTGCTCCATATTTCACAGGATAACTCGGCATTATGTAAATACTGCAGCCATATGTGCTGCTGCAGTGCTGAGGGGGCCGCGCTCCCCCATGGCCCCAGCAGGCTGCTCTGCAGGCCAGCAGGTTCCTGCAACACCCAGGGACAGGACAGGCACAGAGAGAGCTGGGACAGCTCCGTTTGTGCTCAGGTGTCCTCCCAGGGCAGGACGTGGTGGGCAGGGACAGGGACAGGGACAGGGACAGGGACAGGGACACTGCCGGCTTGCTGCTCCGGGGCTGAAGGAGAATCGGCCGCGGCTGAAGTGCTGGAGGTGAGAAAAGTGACAGCTCCAACAGCCGCGGGCCATTCCCACCAAGGACAGACCCAGGCGTTACCTGCAACGTTCCTTCACTGATTAATGTGTCCATGAACACTGCACACACCTGTACGTGCACACTGCACACACCTGTACATACACACTGCACACACCTGTACATACACACACTGCACACACCTGTACATGAACACTGCACACACCTGTACGTGCACACTGCACACCTGTACATACACACTGCACACACCTGTACGTGCACACTGCACACACCTGTACATACACACACTGCACACACCTGTACATGAACACTGCACACACCTGTACATGAACACTGCACACACCTGTACGTGCACACTGCACACACCTGTACATACACACACTGCACACACCTGTACATGAACACTGCACACACCTGTACGTGCACACTGCACACACCTGTACGTGCACACTGCACGCACCTGTACATACACACACTGCACACACCTGTACATACACACTGCACACACCTGTACGTGCACACTGCACACACCTGTACATACACACACTGCACACACCTGTACATGAACACTGCACACACCTGTACGTGCACACTGCACACACCTGTACATACACACTGCACACACCTATACGTGCACACTGCACACACCTGTACATACACACTGCACACACCTGTACATACACACACTACACACACCTGTACATACACACTGCACACACCTGAACATACACACTGCACACACCTGTACATGAACACTGCACACACCTGTACATGAACACTGCACACACCTGTACATACACACTACACACACCTGTACATACACACTGCACACACCTGTACGTGCACACTGCACACACCTGTACATACACACACTGCACACACCTGTACATGAACACTGCACACACCTGTACATGAACACTGCACACACCTGTACGTGCACACTGCACACACCTGTACATGAACACTGCACACACCTGAACATACACACTGCACACACCTGTACATGAACACTGCACACACCTGTACATGCACACTGCACACACCTGAACATACACACTGCACACACCTGTACGTGCACACACTGCACACACCTGTACATACACACTGCACACACCTGTACATGAACACTGCACAGCCCCTCCCTGCACAGTCTCCGCTGCCCACGCGCGCTCCCGCCCACGGGCACACGAGAGCCCCGCACACACGGACAGACACACGGACACACACATGGACACACGGACAGGCACACATACACATGGATACACACACGCACATGGACACACGGACACTCTCACGCTCACAGCATCACCCCCGCACGCTCTCTCTCTCTCTCTCTCTCTCTCTCGCTGTCGCTCACGCCGCGCTCCCACGCGGGGCCCCCCCTCCCGGGCCGGGATTCCGCGCTCCGTGACGCCCCACTCGGCCCCGCCCTGTCGCGATAAAAGCGGCGGCGCCGCAGCGGAGCCGGAGCCGGCCCGGAGCGAGCGGAGCCGAGCGGAGCCATGGCCGCGGGGCCGCCCGGCAGCCGCCGCCTCCTGCCCCCGCTGCTGCTGCTGCTGCTGCTGGGGCCGGCGCTCGCCCCGGCGCTCGCCCAGGGCCTGGGGCAGACGCGCTTCGTCTGCACCTCGGTGCCGCTGGACGGGGACGTGTGCGCGGCCTCGGCGCTGGGCACCGGCTCGGCCGAGGAGCTGAAGGGCACCGTGCTGCAGCTGCGGGAGACGGTGCTGCAGCAGAAGGAAACCATCATGAACCAGAAGGAGACGATCCGCGAGCTCACGGCCAAGCTGGGCCGCTGCGAGAGCCAGAGCGTGCTGGAGCTGCCCGGAGAGGGAAAGGGCAGGAAGGGCTTTTCCAAAAACACCATGGGCGACCTGTCGCGGCCGGCCGCCGCCGAGACCCTCAGCCAGCTGGGGCAGACGCTGCAGTCCCTGAAAACCCGGCTGGAGAACCTGGAGGTACGCGAGGAGAGCCGGGGAGCCGCGCAGCCGGGCAGCGGGAGCCGCGGGCAGCCGCGCATCCCGGCACGGGCAGCGCCGAGCCGGGCACCGGGGAAGCTCCGGGAGCCGCTGCCCGGTGCTGACAGCCCCGCTCCTCTGCTCGCCCCTTGCAGCAGTTCAGCAGGATGAACTCCTCCAGCCAGACCAACAACCTGAAGGACATCCTGCAGAACAAGATCGATGACCTGGAGAAGCAGGTGCTGTCGCGGGTGAACAGCCTGGAGGAGGGCAAGCTCAGCCCCCGCAACGAGTCCGAGGAGCGCGGCAAGATCGAGAGCACCCTCACCTCGCTGCACCAGCGCATCAGCGACCTGGAGAAAGGTACCGGGCGCTGCCCACCCCCCCCCCCCCCCCGCGGCACCCCCGGGACCCCCGGGCCGGCTCCCGGAGCTCCCCCGCCGCTGGGGACCGGGCGCTGCCGGAGCCGCTCCCGTTGCCCATCCCGGGAGCGATCCCTCTCCCCCAGGTCGGCTCTCCCCGTGGCAGGGGTTGGACCTGGCGGATCGTTACGGTCCCTCCCTACCCCAACCCTTGCTCGGTGGCTCCTGGGGCACCCGGTGCCCGCGGGCTCCGCAGCCGGGGATGCTCCGGGCTCTGCCCGCCCCGGGGATTAGGGATCCGCGCGGCGCCGGAGGGATTTGCTCCTCGCTGCCATCTCAAGGCCCGTTATATAACGGGATGGGGAGGGGGGAACCCCAAAGGGACAGAAAGGGGGCCCGGCAGGAGCCCACCGCCCCTGCGCTCCCGCAGGCCAGAAGGACAACCGGCCCCCGGACAGGTTCCAGCTCACCTTCCCCCTGCGCACCAACTACATGTACGCCAAGGTGAAGAAGAGCCTGCCCGAGATGTACGCCTTCAGCATCTGCATGTGGATCAAATCCAGCGCCTCCCCCGGCATGGGCACCCCCTTCTCCTACGCCGTGCCCGGCCAGGCCAACGAGCTGGTGCTCATCGAGTGGGGCAACAACCCCATGGAGATCCTCATCAATGACAAGGTACAGCCCGGGCCGCGGGGACGGGGACGGGCTGGGGGGGCAGCGTGGGGACGGACCCCCGTGGTGTTCATCACCCTGACCCGCTGCCCGCAGGTGGCCAAGCTGCCCTTCGCCATCAACGACGGCAAGTGGCACCACATCTGTGTCACCTGGACCACGCGGGACGGCGTGTGGGAAGCCTACCAGGACGGCACCCAGACGGGCAACGGCGAGAACCTGGCCCCCTACCACCCCATCAAACCGCAGGGCGTCCTGGTGCTGGGCCAGGAGCAGGTAAGGGCTGGGGGCACCTGGCGGCGGGGGGGGCCCTGCTCGGTCGGTGGCCCCGTGGCCACCCGGCCCCGCTGAGCGCGGCTCCCCCGCAGGACACGCTGGGCGGAGGGTTCGATGCCACGCAGGCCTTCGTGGGGGAGCTGGCCCACTTCAACGTGTGGGACCGCAAGCTGAGCCCGGGGGAGGTGTACGGGCTGGCCACCTGCAGCTCCAAGGCACTCGCCGGCAACGTCATCGCCTGGGCTGAGACCAACATCGACATCTACGGCGGGGCCACCAAGTGGACTTTCGAGGCCTGTCGCCAGCTCAACTAGGGCCACGGACAAGCGAGAGAAACCTCCTCAGCGGGTTCTTTTATTTATTTATTTTTTTTTCCTCCTTTTTTTGCGCAAAAACAACCGAGAACGAAGCCACCCGACTTGTCCCGGGAGCAGGGGTGCCCCGGCAGCGGGGCGCCCGCCCCCGGAGCCCCACGACCCCTCCGGTTTCTGTCTTGCCAACGTCCTTCAACGCCTGCGTGCCTTGGCCTGGCGCGGCTGCGCCCCCCCCGCCCCCCGGCCCGGCCCCCGCTTCGCCGCCGCTTTCCTTGGGCACCGGCGCCTGGAAAGGCTGCGGGACCCGGCCCAGAGCCCCCTCGGGGGCTCCTCCTTGTCCAGCCTCACCCCCCTCCCCGGCAGGGTGGTGCCCCCAGAGCTGGGGGAAAGTTGCGACATCCCCCTCCCAACCCGGGGGTCGCGACAGAGGAGGGGGCGACCCCTCCGTTACCAGCCCGGGGAGGAGCCGCCCCCCGCCCGGCCGGCGCTGCCCCCCCAGCACCACAGCCATAGCCCCGGGCTGCGGCGGGACCCCCGGCGGGACCCCCGGGCCCGCTCCCCGACCTGCCGCACTCAGGTACCCCCGGCCCCGCCGCCTGCAGCCCCCCGAGGCCTCCTACGCGCCGTAGCTGGTGACAAATAGCCTTTACCGTCCCCTCCAGTGCAGCTCCCACTGACAGGTCTGAAGCCTTTCTGCTTTTGATAATACACTCTCTTATTTCTCTTACTGTAAAGGGAAGTTTATTACCAATTAAAAAAAAAAAGGGTATTTTTATGAAGATAAAAAAAAATATATAGAATTATCAGCGCTCCCTGAGGAAAACAAAAAAAAAAAAAAAGTGCTTTGAGATTCTGCAGGATAAAAAAGAGATAAAGAAGCGTATTTTGAGATAACAGATGCATTTTGTATGGTTTCCTTTTCTAAACTCCTGGTTTGTACTACAGATTGCAGAAATCACTCCCCAGCCCCCCTCCTGCCCCCCCCAGGGCGGCAGTGGAGGATGAGGCAGAGAATTCACCCGGGGCTCCCGAGCCTCACGACCAACTCCAGAGATGCGGCAAAGAGACGGGCGGAGCGGAGGGGCCGGAGCGGAGCCGGGAGCTCCCTCCGGGCCGGGACCGGAGCTCCCTCCGGGCCGGGACCAGCTCTTCCCTCCCGGCCCCGGCGGCTCCGCGGGCCCGGCCCAGGCAGCAGCACCCCCAGAGCGAGACCCCGCGCACGGCTCAGGGCAGCGCATCCTCAGCCGTGCTCTTGGTGCGAGAAAAAAAAAAAATAAAAAAATCCCCGAACCATCGAGAGTTAATTTGAGTTCCTCCCAAGCCCCCGATCACATCGGCGAGCACAGGCACAACCTGCTGAGAACAACGAGACCACGGCACAGGTTTAACCTCCAGCCCCAGGTGCGTTGGATTTGCCAAAAAACCACGAAAGGGTGTGATGTCAACACAGTGTACATAGTGTACAGTAGGGGAGAGAATCGATGTATCTTAATTTGTCATTATTTTGCTAACCAAAGCTGTACATTTTTCCTACTCCTGGCTCTGTCTCCTTTGGGATTTGAAGGGGTTCTGACACCCCGTGCATCCGGCAGTTCTGACAATGCACTGTTTCTACGGATTCTCATGCTTTTTCCATTTTATTGCTGGGATTACATGAATTGTTGACTTTATTTTTACACAATAAAGCGTGAAGAAAGACACCGGCTTCTCTCACATGTGTCTGTTCCCTAAGCAGCCAGTGCTCAGCAGCTTGTCTTTTTCCACAGGAAGATTTTGTGTGCCTGCATGAAGCAGAAATTTCTGCCCAGTTCCTCTTGGAGCTGGCTCAGGCACTCTCTGCCAGGCTGGCTCCTTCTCCTCTACCCTTAAACCACATCTTTCCCTGCTTTATGTAACACACCACACAAACTCATGTATTTTTTCCTCAAGCCACTGGCTAGAAGCTCCCTCTGGGCTCTGCCAGGCTGGTGCAGGGGACAGTGGCACCCCCGGGCTCTGCAGGAGATGCTCCCGGTGTGACAAACCCTAGCCCGGCTGTCTCTGCTCCCTGGGGAGCCGGGCTGGGCTCCAGACAGTTCCTGGAAGGCGGCGATCCCAGGGGGAATCTGAGCCTGTGGCTCGGAGGGTGATGGGGCTGGAGGCCACCCGTGTGCCACAGACAGGGACAGGCCAGTGCAGTGTCCCCAGCACTGTCCCCGAGTGCCGCAGCTCCCCCCCTGACCCCCACCGGCCGTGCCACACCAATCGTATCAAAGATACAAAGGGGAAAGTAATAATTTATTCCTGGTAAGCGGCCCAAACCGATCCCCCACATGTCCCCCCATCCCGCCGCTGCGCTGTGGATCCAGCCCAGTGCTGCTGCCTCGGGCACGGGCAGGACACGGGGACAGCAGCAGCGCCTTCCTCGGCCACCAAGGACACGGGGACAGCCCCGAGGGACAGAGCTGGGGGAGCTCAGCAGAGCCCTCGCTGCTGCCACGTCTGTGCTCAGCTCCTGGGGGCCGGCGATGGCCACGGGGAGGGGCACAGCAGTGGCCACGGGGAAGGGCACAGCAGTGGCCATGGGGAGGGTCACAGCAGTGGCCACGGGGAGGGTCACAGCAGTGGCCATGGGGAGGGTCACAGCAGTGGCCACGGGGAGGGTCACAGCAGTGGCCACGGGGAGGGGCACAGCAGTGGCCACGGGGAGGGTCACAGCAGTGGCCACGGGGAGGGGCACAGCAGTGGCCACGGGGAGGGGCACAGCAGTGGCCACGGGGAGGGGCACAGCATCTTCCCAAGAACTTCTCCAGTCACTGCAGCCTCTGGTAAAGGTGTCCCGGACTGTCACCTGCCACCTCCCACACCCCAGCCGCCAACAACCAGTCCAGGTCCCGTCCTTCACCCAGCCCCTGCCACCCCCACAAAGCCTCTTCTCCTCCAGAGGGGAGCGTTTGCTCCTCTGGCCGCTCCAAGTCCCTTCCAGGCTGCCTCAAGCCGTAACCATCGGAACACGAGGGGAGGGAGGTGCTTCAGCCAAACTGCAGGGCTGGGACCAGACCTGGTTTTCACACCAAAAGCCACGGACATGAGCAGAGTGACCAGTGCTGGGCACCCTGGGGAGGGCACAGTCGGTGTCAGTAATCTGCTGGGGGCAGGAGGGAAGGTGAGACATCAGAGCTGTGTCAGGGCGGTTCACTGAGCCCCACAGGGACAGAGGAGTGTGATGTGCCACCCGTGCATCCCCCAGTCAGACAGGAGGCAGGGCACTGCCAGGGCACAGCGGGCACCGAGGGGGTGTTGAGGAGAACGGTGCAAGCACGAGATCCCCTTTCCTGGTTCCCCAGAGCCCCCGAAGCACAGAAGGGACCCGGGGCAGCGTCTCCCCAGGCTCACAAGGCAGCAGCAGAGCCCCGGCAGCGCCCCCGCTCACCCCTCCCCGGGCACCGCTGCTCCCCAGCCCTCGGAGCAGCTCAGCCCTCGCTGGTGACACAAACGCCGTCCTCCCTCCCGCCCCCAAAAACCAGCTGCTCCAAGGACAGGCTGTGGGTTCCGTGTCACTGGGAACAGCCCACATCCTCGCCAGGGGAAGCTATTTATACCCAGGGAACGGGTGGCAGCTCCTGCCTCGCTCTCAGCCCTACACAGGGCCTTGGCCCCGGGGTGCTGCCACAACACCCCCGGCCCTCCCCGTGCCAAGGTGACATCCCGGTGCCCACCCACTGCTGCAGGGCAAGGAACGATCGATCCCCCGGGCAGAGGCTGTGCTGCTCTCCAGTCTGAACTGCAATAGCAAAATGACACCAACGGGCGGGTTTGGTTTTTCCTGGGGTGTCTGGCGAACGCTGCTGTGGTGGAAGTGGGGCTGTCCCCACCCCAAGGCCGTGGCACGGCTGGGATGTGGGTGGTGGCCGAGGGAGCTGCAGGAACTCCTGCACTCAGCGGGACAAACCTCCCGGCTCATCCCCTCCGGGGCTGCGAACTGCTCTTAGCCCCCCAAAATCTGTGGGTATAGATGGGTTCAGGCAGCGAGAAGAGAGGCAGGGCAGCCCCAGCCAGGACCACCCCCGTCCCTCCCTGTCCCAGCTCGGTACTGCCGCACTCCAGGCACGACCCGCGTGTCCCAGCGGCGCTGCAGCAGCGCCGGCTCCTGCGGGAAGGAGGGAGGATCCTGGCAGAGGTGAGGACCAGCCCATCCCATCAATCCCACACCGTCCTGACACCTCACGCTGCACCAGGGCTGCTGCTCGGTGGCACCAGCCCTGCGCGGTGACAGCCAGCGGGATCAGGGAGCGCCATCCCGCCCCAGCGCACTAAATCCAGGAGCTTTTAGAGCAGCAGAGCAGATGGAGATCTTGGGCTGCGTGAGGACAGGCCCCAGGAGTCGGGAGATGGCTCAGAAATACCGACGGGGGCGAGGGAGAGCCCTTAAGGGCAGGACACAGGCGGGATTTGCAGCTCTGATCCGGCTCCTCGGGACGCACATGGCCGGGCAGCGCCTCGCCGGGCACTCGGCATCCTGGTGCCCCCTCTGCTCCCACCGCTCGGGACAGCTCCTCCGAGGGCTCCGAGGGGTGAGGGGAGGTGATGGGGAGATGAAAAATGAAATATGCTGTGTTTTACAGCGAAACACCCCCGAAAAAACGCAGACAGCGTGTCCTGACGTGGCCTTTCCCACATCCCTGCCTGCACGGGAGCGCCGGGGGCCGGCTGCGAGCGGAGCTGCCTGCGGCACTGGGACCAGCAGCGTCCCAGAGCATCATCACCACGCAGCGCCCGAGGCGTGCGAGGCACTTAATAAATGCCGTAGTTGGATTAATTAGCAGTGAATGTGTCATGCCGCGCCGGCTGCGGGAGCACATGGCTCCAGGAGACCCGGATTAAATATGCATGAGGCAGGGAGAGGGGGAAGAGCCCCCGAGCAGTGAGGGGGGCTCAGCTCCCCAGCTGCGCTGGGCTGTGCCGGGGAAACCACAGCAACGCCGGGCACGTGGCTGCAGGAATGGCTGCGCCTGCACTCCCGGGCGGAGCTCACGGGGGTTTGCACATCCCCTCCTGCCCAGCACGGAGCGCAGACAGGGCTGCAGCAGCAGAATCCCAAGGATGAAGCCCCCGGGGGCTCAGGCAGCGGCTCCAACCTGAACTCCCCGAGCAGCGGCCGAGGCGCTCAGCCGGCACTGGGCACCACGGGGGCGGCTACAAAGACCAGCCGGGGCTCCCCAGGGACACCAAGTGGCTCCAAGAAGCCACCCTCGGGCTGGCACGGGAGGGGAGGAGGGGGAGGAGGAGGATGGGGTGGATCCCTGCGGGGGAGGACAGAGGGGAGCAGAGCCCCGGAGCTGCGGGCCACGGCCGAGCCCTGCCAGGGCCGGAGCCCCGGGACCGGCCGGGGCACCGCGGGCAGCTGGACACCACCCCGGGCACGGAGTCAAGGCCGACAGAGCGTTCCGGTCACAGGCGTGAGTCACGGGCTGTGACAGAGTCCCTCAAATGCCACTCGCGAGCCTCTGCTGGCAGAGCATCGCTTCCCGCGGCACTGCCCGGGCAGCCTGGCCAGCACAGCCGGGGAGAGGCTTCCTCGAGCCCTCCCTCCCACCCAGCCAGGACTGCCCAGGGCCGCACGGAGCCAACAATTCCACAGCAAGCGCTGCTTCCACAGCCCGCAGCTTCTCCAAGGTGCTGCTTCCCCAGGCAGGTCCCAGCAGCAGGGAGACCCCAATTCCTCCCTGGAGACCCCAATTCCTGGGAGCTGCTGGAGCACGGGCCTGCCCCCCCTTTTTTTTGCCTTCTCAGAATTTTTCACAGCCTTTTCCCGGGCTCCTCCTCCTGCGATTTTCCCAGCTGCTGTCAAACGTCACCTTGGCAGCTGCTTCCTCCATCCTTGCTATTCATCCCCACGGATTATGGAGGGGCTGGGATCTCAGGCTCCACCGAGGAGCTCTGGGCGGATTCTCCTCTGGCTGGGGATCCCATGAGGGCTCCTGACCCCCTCCCGGGGGCACAGGGGAATAAAAACCCATGTCCCACCGGAGGGTCCCCGCGCCGCCCTGGGACAGCCTGTGGGCGAGCACGGAGCAGAGGAAAACTCTGTCTTCCAAAGCTGATTAAAAATAGATGCAGCATGGCACTAATTATGCTGATTAATTAGCATTTGTGGAGCAGAGTGGGCACAGGAAGGGGCACACGGGGAGGAGCGGGTGGTGCAGCGGGGTCAGAGCCCACCCTGTGCTGCCCCGGCACCCCCAGTCCCCTCGGCGCTATCCAGGACCGGGAGTACCAGGGCAGCACATTTGGGGGGTCCCCAGGCCCCCCCTTCCCTCCCTGTCAGCAACAGATGCCAAACTCCAGAGCGCTGCTGGAAATTAGGTCAGCGATCGCCTGCAGCACACTGGAGCCCTGCTCATCCTGCCCAGGCTCTGGTGGTGCAAGGGCGAGGTGCCACAGGGCAGCCCCACGCCAGCGGCCACCCCCGGCAAGGCTGGCAGCGAGGGAGGAGGGCAGGAGAGCTCGGGAGCCGCCTGCCATCCCCTCCTGCCCGGGGGGGGATGAGCTGGGACGCGGGGCCCTGACTGCTGAGTCAGTGCTCGTGGAAGCGGGGAATGACAGCATCCCCAACACCCCCACACACCTGGGACCTGCCCCCCGACACCTGACGGGCCGGAAAACCCCACATGGACACGGCGGTGCTGATTTATTCCTTCTGGAAAGCGGAGCAGGACTCCAGGTGGTCACAGTGATGGTGCCCACCCCCTGCTCACAGCAGCCCCCCCAAATCCTCCCCATGCCCGGGGACCGGCACGGATTTGGGATGGGCTGCGCTCCACAATTGGCAACGCTTTCGGCTCCTTCTGCTCCCTCCCTAGGCCCCCATATGTTGGTCCATCAATATTCAGGAGCTCTGTGGAAGCATCCAGGGCTGGGAGAGCAGTCCGGGTGGATCCCGGTGATCCCGGGGCTGCTCGGGCCCCCAGCCTCGCCCTCCCGACATCCAGAGCCCTCCCCAAGGGCTGGAGCAGAGGCACCGTCCCCGCCGCCCTCCTGCTGCAGCTCTGCTCCCCTTTCCCACCGCAGTTTTGGGAGCAGCTCCTTCCCCTCATCCCGGGCAGGAGGATTGGGAACAGCGGCGGGGGAACGGAGCCAATTTCCAGCAAAATGCAATTTATCCGCCTGCAGTCGGAGGCATCAGCGGGACCACACAGACCTGCCTGACCGGGGGGCTGTGGAGGGGACCGGGCTCAGAGGGAGCGCCAGGAGAGGCCGGGATGTTTCCCCAAAGGACTGGGGTGTCCCTGGCCCCGATGGTGCCACAGAGCCCGGCTGCTGCCCTGCCCTGGTTCAGGCACGAGCAAGAACCACATCGAGCTAATTGGAGCTCAGTTTACCGCAAAGAAAGAGAAGGCAGGTGACATTTACCTCGCGGGGTAATTGATATCCGAGTAATTTGTTGGAGTAACCTCATTACACGCCAGCTGGATTTCCACACCCTCCCAATCCCACTCATTACAAACAAGGTTTGTGTGTTAATCAGAGCGCTTTAATCACGGTGCTGCCCACCATCCCTCCAGCAAGTTACAAAGCCACCGGATTTATCACAGACTCTAAACACTGTCCCAGCAATCGCTGCGTGTTTTATTAGCGGGCAGTGCTGCTGCACATTTGTCCCTCATATGATGGCACTGGGGCAGAGCCGGCTCCCGGCACCGCCTCTCCTCCCTTCCCTGTCCTTCCTCTCCATCCCTGGCCCGGCTGATCTCCTCCTCCTCCTCCTCCTCCTCCCCAGCGCAGTCAGGAGCTGTTCCTTCCCCAGAAGCTCCAGTCACAACACGAGCCGGGAGCCGCCGCCGGAGCCTCCCACGCCGGGAGCGCAGCGCTCGGGGCTCTCCCGAGCACAAACAAATCCCCGGATCCGTGCTGGAGCCGTGACCAGCTGGGCTCTGCAGGCAGAGGCACAGCGTGCCAAGCAGCCCGTCCAAGAAAAGCAGGAAAAAGCGCGTTCCTAAGGAAACACCCCGCACCGAGCCCCCGAGGCGGGAGGCAGCCTAGGAATTAATCACAAGCCTTGGCTTGTGGGTTCAAAGCTGATCGGGCCGCCAGGATGGGGACAAGGCGCTCCCAGCGTGTCCCCGTGGAAGGACCCAGCTCATGTGGGACCCCCAGAGCATCCCTGGCTGGGGTCGGGGGCTGCACCCCCCGAGCGGGACCACCCCCGGCACCCCTGCTCTGCCTCCTCCTCCAGCCCGGGGTCTCACGGTGGCTCCTTGGCTACCAAAATTCCACCCAGTAGCCCAAGAGGGGAAGAGAGCACCTTCCATGTCGCAGCCCCCCAACAGGAGAGATCTCCTGCCCCACGGATTTGCTGCCTTGCCTTGGGCTGAGCCCTGCACAAGCTGCTCCATCACCCAAATGACACAGCTCATAATCACCTCATTTGCTATTAATTTGCTTGTCAAGAGAAATTCCACTCATTTGCTCTTAATTAATGGGGCCTTAAAGCCGGGGTGGGGGGGGCGGTGCTGTGGTGAGAGGATCAGGGAGGATCAACCAACACCAACAACGGGAAGAGCAGTTGGGGTGGAGAACTATTTATAGGACAAAAGGATGGGAAAAATAATAATAAAAAAAAGGACAAAAGGACAAAAAAAAAAAAAATAAGAACCAAAAAGCCCTGCAAGGGAGCCATGACGTTGCCCAGGACCCTCTGCACAGCCAGGCTCTGCCCAGGAGCCACCAGAGCCAAGAGGCCTCGGCTGCCACGGGAGGGACCGACACTAAAAACCCCATTTAGAGCCAGAGCTGGGGAATGCTCCCAGATCCGAGGGACACAGCTGCCCCAGCCACCCCCACAGACACCAAACCGGGAGCGGGGGAAGGGAGGGGGGGGCTCAGACTCAGGAAACTGCCCCTCCTAAACCCACCCAACCAAGCCAAACGGGACAGGAATGAGAACTGGGGGCCGGGAGGGGGGAAATCCCATTGAAACACTCCCCCATCCTCGGCAGGAGTGTCCCAAAATACAAACCCTGAGTCACAGGAGCTGGAACTGCACAGGCAGCACCTACACTGCCACAAGCTCCAGACACGGAGGTGGGAACTCATCCCACCCAGCCTCAGACACCTGGGGTGGAGCTGCTCACCCAGACTTCCTCAGAACTCCCAGAACAAACAGATTTGCATCTTAAGGCATCTCCTGTCCCTTCTCCTGGAACCCCAGATGAACAAATAAAACAGAGAGAGCCAATCCAGAGAACCTGCAGCAGAACCATTCGGCACCTGGGAGTCAGGAAACCCAACCCCAAAGCAGTTCTGCCCCAGTTTGTCACCCAGGAGCCATCACATCCCTGCCCCAGCCCCACAGCTCATTCCCCAGCAGTGCTGGGGGTGCCCGAGCCCCGAGACACCTCCAGAGACTCCCAACCAGTCCCAGATGGAAACGGTGAAGAGAAACCCCCTGGTGATAACAGGAGGATTTACAATCAGTCAGCAAAAACTATTTTCCTCTGATTCCCAACAACTTTACACCCAGAAAAGTCAATTTCCAGCAACAGTGTTAAAAAAGACAAGCCATGTATGAGTTTATTTCGAAGGACACTCAAGCTCCAGTCTCTGAGTTTCTGTTAAGAGGTTTCAAGCATTACAAAGGGATTTTCCCTTCCCAGGGTTATAAACCAATTAGATAAAGACCAAGTTAATCCCTTTTTGTGTCCAAAGAGCCACAAGCAGACACCAAACACAGAGATTAGTCCCTTCCTTTAAGCACCCGAGTTTGGGCAGCTGGGCCAGCATCCCTCAGCCCAGGCAAACCCCAAACCCAGGAGCACAGAGCCCTGGCTCCAGCAGGGCACTGCAGCACCATCCTCCTCCCAGAGCTCCCCAGGTGACTTCATCCCGAGTCATCTGAGTTTACCTGGACTCAGAACCAGAGGGAAGCTGGTGCAGTGATGCAGAGCCATTTTTATGCTGGTTTTTTTTTTTTTTAACCTGATTTTCTCTCCACCCCTGGGCAGAGGCAGCTGTGGGGGGCTCAGGCCAGCCAAGGACAGCAGAGTCCCCAGCCCTGGATCTCTCACAGGCTGAGCACACAGACCCTCCATGGATCAAAACACCCAGATCCCTGAGAACCCAGGAACACCCAGTGACAGACCCTGAGCAGCCACAGCCTCACACTCCTGTCAGAGCTGGGCTCACCTCCTTGAGCTTCCACCCAAACCACAGCTTCGGCTGCAGAGCCTCCCCCGAGCAGCCCAGCCCAAATCTCTCATCGTCAAATACCAACTAGAAGCACAAAAAAGCATCACCAATAGATCAGGGATTAAAACACAGCCATAAACGTGAGAATAAACCCAGACACTCACCCAGGGCAGAAGAAGCCTCAGTCCCACGTGCTGAAGGTTCCCCTGTTGTGCCAGGGCCAGCCTGGAGGAGCTGCTCCCCCAGAGGCTCCCCCAGCACAGCTGAGCCAGGTTAGGGCTTCACTCAGCACACCTGGGATCACTCTGCACTGGGAGTGGTGCCACCCACAATTTGGGACGAGCCAGGGATGACCCTGGGAGCTCCCAGCACAGGCCAAAGCAATCAGAACACCCAGATGGATTTCCCTGTTCTGCCCTGAGGTGCAGGAAGGAGCTGTCCCCCACCCACTCTGTCACTTTAGGACACTGTCCCCACGGCCAGAGAAGTCTCTGGTTTGTGGGGCTGGAATGAGGAATGAACTGATCCCTGCTGGCTGTGGCTCTGTCCCCACCCTGCTCCCTTGGGACAGGACAGGCTGTGTCCATGCAGGGAGGGGACACAGCTGTCCCTGTGTCCCCTCAGCTGGGCTGGGCTGTCCCCACCCTGTCCCCTGCCACAGCCAGCACCAGGCACCAGCCCAGTGCTCCCTCTGCCCCTGGCCTGGCAGCAGCTCCTGGCCCCCCACACCCCCAGGATCAAAGGAAAAGCCTCCACTGTGGTTTCCACTGCCAGTCTGACCATCCACAGACAAACCCTGGTGTGGAACAGAGCACGTTCTGCTCCTGTTGCTCCTTGGGAACAGCCAGGATCCACCTGCCAACCTCAGCCAGGACCCCACACCTTGGGAGCAGCTTTGGTCCTGCAGGTTGGATGGGAGTCAGGGATGATTTGGGCACAGCTCTGGGCTCTGCTCTTCAGGCCGAGCTGGGGCTGGGCCAGAACTGCAGCCTGGGATCCGGGCACCTGGAGCACTCTGTGCCAGCAATGACCTCCCTCCCTTCCTCCCCATCCTCCTGGGAGGGAAATGGCTTCTCCCATCCTTTCTCCGGAGATGATCCTTCCTTCCTTCAGGAAGAGCTGGGCAGCAGAGCTGCTCCCCCGGAGCTGGAACAGGGTGCTGCACCCCAGGGATGTGCAGAGGCAACGGGAGAGCCCAGGCTGCAGGAATGGGGGAAGCTGCTCCAAAAACAGCAGGAAAGGAAGGCTCTGTGCCACAGAGGTGTGGTAGGAGACACAGGCTGGCTCTGCAGTGGAAATGCCTCAGCATCTCTGTAAATCAGCTGCCCAAGGGCTCCAGCGAGGTGTTGCAAACTTACACGTGAGCCTTTGCTTACAAAAACATTTTAACAGTACTTAAAAACAAACCCTGAGAAATGCATGGCTCAGGATTCTCCCTGAGCAGTGGCTGGTGCTGTCCTGTGGGACACAGCCTGGCACAGCTGTCCCTCAGGGTGGCACTGGGCTCCTGCATCCAGCAGGACCCAGCCCTGGTGCAGGAGAGGAGCTCTGCATGTTCACATTAATCCTCCAATTCAGCCTCCTTTTTACTGCTGGAAACAAAAAAGAGAAAGGAAGTAAGTTTTAAAACAAGCAGAAGCCAACAGGCACAAACAACTGGCACTTGGTGAGCTTGAGCTCCTGCACCTCAGGGGCCCTGCCATGGAATTAGCCCTGAAGTGACACCACTGGCCCACCTTATGTAAGAGTGGGGGACTCTGACCCTCCCCAGCACCTGGGGCCCAAACTCAGCTCCCTGCAGGTATTTCTGTTCAGCCTCAGGTCACACCTGTGGGTGTTAGGGCTTTGCTTAGGGCCAGTGCTGAAAAAAGACCAAATCCCTGCTGCCCTTCCCCAGCTCAGGACACTCAGGACAGCTCAGGGCTGTGGGAAGCAGCGTGGCCACACGGAGCAGAAATCACCTGGAGGCAGCACATGTCCTGCCCTCCTCACTGAGCTCACCTTGTCACCCTGGCTGTACCTTTAATGCCATTACTGCAGCTCATGCCACAGCAGATCCCCTTTGCCCACACACCCACCTCTCTGGGCTGGCAGGGGCAGCCTCCAGCACCTCCAGGGGGGCACAGAGCTGCTTCCGAAGGTACTCCCTGGACCTGATGTCAGCCTGGAACCAAGGAGGGAAAGGAGTGGGCACGGGCTGAGCAGCCTGGCTGGGGCCTCCTGCTGCCCCAGTGTGTCCCATCCACTCTGCTGTCAGGATGTCACCAGGATGAGGTGGCTCAGCCAGGCACGACAGCCTGGGGCAAGGAGAGCACCAACCACAGCCCCGAACTGTTAGAAAGTGTGGCTGGGCATTCCCTGGGTGCTCCTGCCCCCACTCTGAGGTGTTTGCTCAGCCCCCTAGTGCTGCACAACACCAGCAGCAGACCCTTGATGCCATCACAAGAACATCCTGGGCTCCTGGACAACTTTGAGGACCGGCAGTTGATTTTTACAGTCCTTCAAAGTCTTTCTCTTTTAGAAACTTCTTTCCCAGCACACTGCTGTGCCATTTCCGAGCAGCTGCTGTGCCCACCTCAAAGGCAGAGTGTCTCTCCCCACCTACAAAGCAGGATGTGACCTTCCCAGCTGGAAAAGCTTCACAGTGTCTGGTGACGAGCTCAGAAATTGGGTTAACACATCCCCAGGGACTGTCCTTGAAGCATTTGCTGCTCCCCACCCTGTGCTGCTCCCGAGGAGGCTCCTGCAGCCCTGGCAGCCCCAGCCCCTCAGCCCGAGCCCCCGGGGGAGGCTGTGCCTGCTGCTGGAACCTGCTCCACAACTGCAGAGCCTCCTGCCAGCTGAGAAGGAGAGAGTTACATAAGGGGTGGTTTGTTTGGGAGATTTTTTTGCCTTCTCTCTATAATTGGACAGTTTCATAACCGAACTGACAAATAACTTTGATCACTCTTCAGGATAAGCGATTACGTGATGGATTTTATAACCAGGGAAGGAGGCTGCTCAATAGTCCCCAAGGGGACACCAAGGAGCAGGAGGCACAGCTACCAACCATTTTTCTAGGGAAGAAAAACCCCAACCATGTTCTGCTGAGAACATCAGCTAATGCTTGATGAGGTGGCAGTTCCCAGGCAGGGCTCAGTCCTAACACACTACTGGAGTCAGCTTAAGGCAGTGATTAAGCACGGGCTAATCAATAAGATGGGACACTGTCCTGCAATAATCCTCACAGATTTGGGCTATTTTCAGAGAGGATGAGTGCTGGCTGTGGAAATGGTGCCCTGCCTGTTATGTGAGGGGCCAGGGTGGTCCCTGTGCACAGCAGGCTTGGAGGGAGTGCACCCAGAGGGAGCTGCAGTCTCAGGACACCAGTGACTGATGTGCAGTCCCCGAGGAGATGCTGATGCCTTGTCTCAATTCTTCTGAGGGCAAGTGCTCAGTGTTTCACAGAGGGTGACTGCCCTTCCTGGTGGGCTGGAGCAGCCCCAGGCTGTGCCAGCCCAAAGGCCCTGGCTCAGGGCCAGGGGCAGCTGAAGGGAGCAGCAAGTGAGCAGGAGCTTGGTGAGCAGCCAGGCAGGAGCCTGACCTGCTGCAACCCCTGGCAGCTGCAGAGTGGCACCAGCAGCTCCTGCTTCCCTGCTGGGCACAGGGATCCCGGGAATGAGCAGGCACAGCACCAGGGAGGGGTCTGAGCTCTGTCAGCAGCCCAGGGCAGCTCTCCCAGCAGAGCCTGGGACCGTTCCAGGGCCACACAGGGTGAGTGCTGTGCTGATTATTCTGGGATGGCAGCTCCTGCCTACCCAGGCCTTGTCTGGGAGCTCCAAAGGACCAGCCCTGAGCAGGAGCACAGCTCTCCTGGCTGGGCCTGCCAGTGGCACGTGGAAGGATGTAAATACTGATAGCAGGTGACAAGGGAAGTTCATCCCTCTGCTTCCTCTGAGATCTCCCTTCTCTCATCTGCACCACAGCCAGTTCCTTGGCAGCACAGCCACACTGTGGGCTGAATGCAAATGGAACCTTCCTGCTCCCTGCCTGGATAATGCTGCACTCCTGGGAAGCACCACAGCCCCTAAAGCAGAGGCCTGAGCTCCCACAGCAGCTGCACTGCACCTGTGCCCTCACACAAACCTCGGGAGCTGTGGGCAGCTGAGCCCTCACACACCATTCCATTTCCAGGGCTGCCAGAACTCCCAGACCAGGACCTGATGAGCCACAGGTCTTTCCTGACACTGGGAAATCTGTAAGAACTTCTATCAGGTCTGCAACTTCTGGAGACACTCCATGGCAAAAAGGCCACGTCAGGCACCCGTGGCAGGATTGTCCACAGCTTCCTACTTCCTAACTGCAGCTGCAGGTGCTCAAGAGCTGAGGCTTTCAGCTCTGCCTGTGCCAAGAGCTGTGGCAGTCACCACACAGAGGAAGTGCTGCAGGGACAAATCCCATGGGAAGGTTTAAGTGTCCTCAGCTCCTGCCATCCCTCTGGAATAAACACACTCCCCTGTTGGACTTTTCATCCCTCTGTAAGAAAAGTGACAATAATTCATTCCATCACTCTAAGAAAAAAGGTCATAGGGAACTGGAAGAGTCTCTGAACATGAGCAAATCCTGGAGATGGCTGGAAGCGAACTGAGGGTGATGACAAGCTCCAAGACACCTTTTTGTTTCCAAAAGGAATGCTTCTCCCTTCCCTTTGAACACGCAGAGCTGCAGAGCTGGCTCGGAGCTCTGCAGAGGCATCTGTCCCTGGCTGGAGCAGGTTACATAAGGAGCTCCACCAGCCTCCTCCAGTCTGCCAGGCACTGGGGCTGAGACTGGGAACTGCAGCTCTGCTATGGACACCCCAAGGCTTGTTTTGCTCCAAGGAGTTCAGATTTTGGGGCAGTTTATAAGTAGAGTCTCAGTTCCAGGGAACACTGCAGCTCTGGGGCACTGCCCTGGGGGCTGCTCAGGTGGGCACACCCCTGACCCCACCAGCCTGGCACAGCAGCCATGCCAAGGCTGTCCCGGGGCAGTGTTAGGGATAGGGACACCCAGGCAGGCCTGGGGTCAGTCCTGGCTCTGGGCTGTGGAGCCATCAACAGCAGAATGACCTCGGGGAGAAGGGAAGCACTTGCCAGGCCAGAAGTCCCAGAGGCTTTGAGCTTCTCCAGAGCCTTTCCCCAAGTTCTGCTGCGATTTAAAACCAGCCGAGGCTGAGCCTCGGTGGCAGCTGCAGCTCGGTGACAGTGATGCAGTGCTGTCACCTGCTGGCTGGTGGCTCCATGAGGCTCGGGAAAGGCCCAGAGGAGCAGCACTGCGGGCTGTGCTGGCCTCCAAGTGCCCGGGAAAACTGCATTCCCAGCTCCTGGGGATGATCACCAGCATGGCAGGAGCTGCCCGCAGAGAGGGAGCAGGGAATCAGTCAGGCTGGGGCTGGGAACGCTGCCGGGCACTGCGACACAACGGGCTGCAAGGATCAGTGAGCAGCACCATGGGCTGGGGACACAGCCCAGCGCGGGAGGGGCAAAGCGAGGCCCTGGAACAACCCGGGGCTGGGCAAACACTCCCAGTGCCTGCGCCAGGTGTGGTGCTGTACCTGCCCCGGTGTGGTACTGTGCCTCCCCCAGGTGTGGTGCTGTACCTGCCCAGGTGTGGTGCTGTACCTCCCCCAGGTGAGGTGCTGTACCTCCCCCAGGTGTGGTGCCGTACCTCCCCCAGGTGTGGTGCTGTACCTGCCCAGGTGTGGTGCCGTACCTCCCCCAGGTGTGGTGCTGTACCTGCCCAGGTGTGGTGCTGTACCTCCCCCAGGTGTGGTGCCGTACCTCCCCCAGGTGTGGTGCCATACCTGCCCAGGTGTGGTGCTGTACCTGCCCAGGTGTGGTGCTGTACCTGCCCAGGTGAGGTGCCGTGCCTCCCCCAGGTGTGGTACTGTATCTCCCCCAGGTGTGGTACTGTATCTCCCCCAGGTGTGGTGCCGTACCTGCCCAGGTGAGGTGCCGTACCTGCCGGATGGGCTCCGGGATGCGGAAGCGGCAGCAGGCCGTGACCAGGCGCACGGCCGTGGCCAGGCTCACCCGGTGGCCCACGGACACGTACAGGGGCTTGGAGCTGTTGTTGTAGCTCCGCAGCACCTGGGCAGTCAGAAAGGAGAGGTCGGGCACTGGAGAGGCTCGTGTGAACACGCCCAGAGGGGCAGTGGAACTGGGAGCCAGCCAGACCCCGCGGCTGGGGGGTGGCTCTGTGTTTGCAGCTCCCAGCCCTCCTGGACATCCTCTCCATCCCACCGTTTGTCGCCCGTGGCTCTTCCCCAAATGCCTGAGGCTGCTCTGGGATGCAGGGAGCTGTGCCAGTCCAGGCTGACAGCACACACAGGAAGTGGCTCACAGCTGCCTGTTCCTGCTCTGCTCTGAAGCAGACGCTCCCAGACTGATCCTGGGAAGCTGCCAGGGAACTGGCACCTCTCCCAGACTGCAGCTCACCATCCAGGCCGCTGGAGCACCTCAGGTGCCACAGCCACGGACGTGAATGCTCCCAGCACTTGAGCTGCCAACTCCCTGCAGCCACCTGAGCTCTGAGGAAGGGGCCAGCAGTGTCACTGGTCACCTGCTCACACCTGCCCTCCTGACCAGGATCACAGAGCCAGCCCCACTGTGCAGAGTGCCAAGTGACAGCTTACCATGCCCAGGACCTTCCCCGAGGTGCCAGTCAGTGGGAATGTCTCTCCTGACCTCTGCAGGGAACGAACCTGCACAATGTAAACATGCACAAGGTCAGCTCATGAGCCCACAATTGCATGTGGCTGTCCAAATTCCCTGGGGATATGAAAAAGCAGGAACAAAGCCCAGCCTGGCCTAACCTGCTCCCTGTGCAGCTCATCCCTGACCAAGCCATCCACGTGCAGGAGGTTCTTGGCCACGCCAATGCACGGCAGGTCTGTCAGGACTCCGAGGTGACAGGCTGTGCCAAATCCTGCCAACAAGGGGCCACTGTAGCTGCAGGACACCAGGAATAGGAACGCCAAGGAGCAGGAGAGCAGGGCTCTCCAGGAACAGCCTACCTCTGGGATGGAGCAGGCCATTCCCATCCACCAGAAGCACCTGAAAAAGCCAAAGCAGAAATGTTATTTCCTTGGCACTGAGAACACTCCAAGGAGCAAGTAAGGAAGGAGAAATCTCTCTTGGTTTCTCAACTCTCCCTGTAAGGCTCCTGCTGCCTGTGCCTGCCCCTAAAGCAGCAGCAGTGTGGGACTGGCAGTGCCCTGCCCACGGGAGGCCTGGCTGCTCCCAGCCTCACATCCCTGCTCCCCAAGGAAAGGCAACGCATGCCCCAACACAGCTCCTGCCCCAACTCAGGACAAGCAAAACACACCCCACCTGAGGCTGGAGCTGGGGCTCCTCCTGCTGAAGTCTCTGCACAGCTTCCACCAGGACAGGCACCTCCCGGAAGGCCAAGAACCCGGCCACGTACGGGGCAGTGATGGTCACCATGCGGCAATCCTGGTACAGCACCTGGGCCAGGCACACACAGCAACCCACGGTGCGGCCAGAGAGCCCCTGGATGCTCCAGAGGCTCCTCCTCCACTCCACGCCCTCTGCTCATCCCTTCTAAACCCAGGGACAGGGCAAGGGAAAAGGTGTAAGGCAGCACAACACAAAGATTCCTGCCTTGCCCTGCAGATCACAGCAGGACTTGAGATACAGATCATTAAAATCCCAGCAGGCAGCATCAAACTTTATTTCTCTGCTTGTTAGAGCTTTTACAGTTAAAGATAATTTTTATATCATTTTGAAAGCTGGGAAAGAGACCAAAAATCTTTTATTAGTTCAAGTAAAACGACTGTGTGAGCTCCATGGCGGGTTTGGAAAAGCTTTCCTATGTCACAGCCCATATTATCAGCTGATTCCCAGCAAGAGCTCACACACAGGACTCTGCACTGGAGCACTGAGATCGCCTCCCACGGGCTCCCCAAACAGGCACTGCAGCTCCTCCGGAGCCTGGGGGAGATCCCAGCCATCCCACAAGACTCCTGCAATTGGGAGCTGCTTGCATCACACCTTCCGAAACTTCTGTCTAAACCTTTACACGTATTTTTTTTCTGTTTATCTTTCTTGGGAACACATAATTGGAAGGTTTGCTGAACACATAGAGAATCACGGAGCTGTTTGGCCGGGAGTGACCTTAAAGCCCATCCCATTCCACGCCCTGCCATGGGCAGAGACACCTTCCACCGTCCCAGGTTATTCCAACCCAGCCTTGGACACTTCCAGGGATCCAGGGGCAGCCACAGCTGCTCTGGGCACCCTGTGCCTGCCCACCTGCCAGGGAAGAATTCCTCCCCGCTATCCCACCTCCCGCTGCCCTGCAGCCCCGTGGTTGGGGCGCGGCCCGGGTCGGGGGTACCTCGAGAGCCGGGAAGCTGAGCACGACCAGGGAGGCGCAGGCACGGCTCTCGTCCCCCTTGATGTAGGATAAATCCACGCCTCCCACTCTCTGCAGCCCGGAGAAATGGGGATCCTTCTGCCACTGCTCGGTGTCCTCCTCCACCACGCTGTCCTTCAGCCGGGCCTGCTCCCTGCGGCACCGGGAGAGCCCGTCCAGCCCGGCACGGACCCGCCCCGTCCGCTCCCCTGAGCCCCAGAGCCCAGCCGGGGAGCGGAGCCGCGGGGGCTCCTCCCGAGGGTGCCCGGGCCTTGTGGGGACGCGGGGCCGGGGCACACCGAGCCCCGTTACCGCTCCCAGCGGCGGCACCGGCCGGTCCCAGCCCGAGCCCCGTTACCGCTCCCAGCAGCGGCACCGGCCGGTCCCAGCCCGAGCCCCGTTACCGCTCCCAGCGGCGGCACCGGCCGGTCCCAGCCCCAGCCCCGTTACCGCTCCCAGCGGCGGCATTGCCCGGTCCCAGCCCGAGCCCCGTTACCGCTCCCAGCGGCGGCACCGGCCGGTCCCAGCCCGAGCCCCGTTACCGCTCCCAGCGGCGGCACTGTCCGGTCCCAGCCCGAGCCCCGTTACCGCTCCCAGCAGCGGCATTGCCCGGTCCCAGCCCGAGCCCCATTACCGCTCCCAGCACCGGCACTGTCCGGTCCCAGCCCGAGCCCCGTTACCGCTCCCAGCAGCGGCATTGCCCGGTCCCAGCCCGAGCCCCATTACCGCTCCCAGCACCGGCACTGTCCGGTCCCAGCCCGAGCCCCATTACCGCTCCCAGCACCGGCACTGTCCGGTCCCAGCCCGAGCCCCGTTACCGCTCCCAGCGGCGGCACTGTCCGGTCCCAGCCCGAGCCCCGTTACCGCTCCCAGCACCGGCACTGTCCGGTCCCAGCCCGAGCCCCGTTACCGCTCCCAGCACCGGCACTGTCCGGTCCCAGCCCGAGCCCCGTTACCGCTCCCAGCAGCGGCACCGGCCGGTCCCAGCCCGAGCCCCGTTACCGCTCCCAGCAGCGGCACTGTCCGGTCCCAGCCCGAGCCCCGTTACCGCTCCCAGCACCGGCACTGTCCGGTCCCAGCCCGAGCCCCGTTACCGCTCCCAGCGGCGGCACCGGCCGGTCCCAGCCCGAGCCCCGTTACCGCTCCCAGCACCGGCACTGTCCGGTCCCAGCCCGAGCCCCGTTACCGCTCCCAGCACCGGCACCGGCCGGTCCCAGCCCGAGCCCCGTTACCGTTTCCAGCGGCGCTGCCGCGCAGGGGACGCGGCCATGGCGGCACCGGGCCCGCAGCGCCGCCGTCCCCCGGAAAGCGCGGCCGAGCGCGGCCGTTCCGGCACGGCGGCCCCGACACCGGCACCGGCACGGCGGCCCCGACACCGGCCCCGATCGCGGAAAGAAGCAGGAACAGCCGCGGGAGCTGAACGAGTTTATTGGGAAGCGGGAGCGGGGAGAAGCCGGCCCGGGGCGGGCTGAGGGCAGGGAAGGAGCCCCGAGCCCCGGCCCTCAGCGCTTCCTCCTCCCGGGCCGGGGCCGGGTTTGCAGCCGGTGCTGACAGCCCCTGCCAGCAGAAGGGCAGGCTGGAAACATAAACCCTGTTCCCAGCACGAGGGCACCGGCATGATTTGTAAAAATGGTTTGTAGAAAAAGTCCTTCATGTTCGTCCAGTGGCTCTGGGGCTGTGGCGATCCAGGGTTCACTCGGAGTTGCTGGGTCTATTTCACCCTCCTACTCTTCACAGCGGGTGTAAAAACAACAACCCCTAACCCAAAGAACAACCAGCAAGCCCCAAAGAAATGCCCAAAGTTCCAGAACCCCAACGCGGGTGTTGTCAGGGTCCTGTCCTAACTCTCCCTGTGCTCTCGCTTGAAGACAGCAGCTGCCTTCCAGGTACCAGTGACATGAGACAGAAGAATCTCATCTGGGAATGTGTATTCCACCTCCAGAGCTAATTCAGGGTCTTTGGCATCAAGGTAAGGCACGAGTGATTCCTTCAGGCTGGAAGACAGAGCAGAATAGCATTAACAGCTGAGGTACAGCAAACCACAAGTTCCACAGTCTGAGTGCACTGCACCACCCAAAACACTCAATATCCTGTTCTACAGGTGTATGTGCAGTGAGAAGGGTTAAACACACCCAAAATACTCAATATCCACCATTGTACAGGTGTATGTGCAGTGAGAAGGGTTAAACACACCCAAAATACTCAATATCCACCACTGTACAGGTGTATGTGCAGTGAGAAGGGTTAAACATACCCAAAATACCCAATATCCACCATTGTACAGGTGTATGTGCAATGAGAAGGGTTAAACAGAGCCCAGCAAGGGGAGGAGCTCTGGGGCCGAGCTGTGCCTGTGCAGAGCTGAGTGTGCCTATCCCTGGTTTTTTTCCAGCCTTAATGAGTTTGTGATTCTGTTGCTATTTTATCCAAGTGCCTCTGCAGAAGTGCTTGTGTTTGTGCCCTGGACAGCAGCTCCTGGAGTGTTCCAGCAGTATCCCCAAGAGAGCCTGTGTGAGATGGAAGTGCCACCTGCTAGAAATGAGTGTGGATGTTCCTCATGCTGCCAAGGACACGTTCCCATTGTGTGCACGCTCAGAGGCAGAGAAGCTTCGGTTAACATCAATTGTTGGCTTTGGGTGTGTGACTCCTACCTCCACATGGGTTTGAATTCCTCCACAGCTTGGACACGTCTCAGCTTCAGGATGATCATTTCATGGAGCTCCTGCAGGAAGGTTTCCAGCCTGGAGTGGACCAGGAAGGTGTGCAAGAGCTTGGCAAGCTCTGGGGTGAGCTCTTCTTTGTAGTCTGGATTGATGTCTGCAAAAGGATCCTAAAAATGCAGCAAGGGGAGGAAAAACCCACACACACATTTGAGCAGGAGCAGAGCAGAACAGGCGAGGTCAGATGAGGTGTGGGGGGTTCCATACCCTGCCGAGGCGCAGCAGCTGCTCAGATTTGTGGGCACACAGGAGCTGCCACAGGGCCAGGCTGTGTTTGAGCTGGCACCGTCTGAGGGCCTGGAAGAGAAGGACATCTGTGCATGTGAGGGATGTCCTTGGAGCCTTTCCCCAGCCTGCCCTGCCCAGAGAGAGCTCAGCACACAGCTCATCCAGCCCCTTAGCCTGGGTGGGGCCCATCTGCCCTCAATAATCCAGTTTTTAATATCACAACAAGCAGTTGGGAGAGAGAGAGGGCTCTGTCACACAGGCTGGATTCTAGCAGAAACCAGGGCAGATTTTATCCTGTAGGGATCTGGGCTTTGCCCTCAGGACTCACCTGCAGCACGTGAGGGTTTGTCTGATCCCCCATCTGCAGGACTTGCTCAATGTACTCAGTCAGCAGCATCTCGGCATTCTCACCAGCCATGGCCAGGAAGCCCAGGGTGATCTCAGTGAGGGACAGAGCATCACACACATCACTGTAGGACTGCAGCTCCCCACTGATCATGTTCATCACAGAACTGGGAAGAGCACTCTGAAAACCACAAACTCACAGTTAATATAATTTTAGAGCCATTCCTTTTCCTGTTTAAATTGCTCAAGTCATGGAGATCCCCAGATTTAGGAAATCTGAACTATGCTGAACTATCTCTCTTTTCTTTGTAAATCATGACTGACAGCACAAGGCCAGATTGCATGTAGCCAAGGCATGCTGAGAAATGAGCAGGCAAGCCTTTGCAAGGACAAGGCAAGGGACAGAAAAGCCTTGGAAAAGCAGGGATTTCATGCTTGCCCTGCTTCCTGCAGTGCAGAAACCCACCTGCTCCAGCTTACTCCTGACATCACTGAACAGCTGCTCGTAGTTCCTGTCGTGTCTGTACACCAGGGTGGGGATTCCCTGTCAGGAGAGAAGGATGCCCACGGATGTGAACACTGGCCCACTGCTGCCAGCGCCCTCCTGGCTGCACAGCCCCTGCCTGTCCTACCGTCAGCGTGATCAGTGGCTTCCCCTGCAGGAACTTGCTGATCACTTGCTGCTGGATCCTCTCCAGATCAAAGTCCTGCAAGGTCTCCCCTCCCTTCTCCATGCTGTACTGGCAGTTGGACAGGATCAGAGGGATCAGGTCCCTCTCCACCTCGTAACTGATCAGGTGCAGGTCGGCCACCTCCGAGGGGCTGATCAGGTACCTGCAGGGAGCCGAGGGCTCTGCTCAGAGGGACAGGCCTCTGTGGAGCAGAGCGGGCCGAGAGGGAGCAGGAAATGCAGCAGAGCCCGAGGAGCGGAGGAGCAGCACACCTGTCATCCTCCTTGGTGTGCCGGTGCACCGAGCGCACCAAGTCGTTGTGCAGCCCGATGAGGTAACTGGCCAGCGCCGTGGAGCACAGCCCCAGCCCCCGCCGCCGCGGCAGCAGCACCTCCAGCCTGCTGTCCACGCTCAGATCAGCATCACAGTAGCCTTTAGGCAGCTTAATTTCCCCTGAAATACAGACAGCAGTGTTGGAGGAGGCCCAGAGCCAGGGCAGGAGGAGGCACCGAGCCCGAGCTGAGCTCGGCATTAGGGACAAGCACGAAAGGGAACAAGTTCAGGTGACAGTACTACAACAGGGAAACAAATTCGTCCCCTTGTACCTAGATTCTTAAAATTCAATGGCCAAGCTCAGTTTTGAGGACGTGCCTCAGCGTCAGTGATGGGAGGAACCTGAACTCAGAACGAGGAGCAGTGCAGGAGCAGGGCTGGGAAGAAGCTGCTCACCATTGGTGTCCAGGGAGCTTCTCAGCTTGTTCCACACAGACAGAAACACATTCACTCTCCTCTCTAACAGGTTCCTCATCACATCTGAGAAACAACAAAGATAAATCCATTAAATACCTTTTCCTGGTGAAACTCTCCAATACAAGGATCTTCAGAGCACACCACTGAACTCCAGGCAACTGTTCCAACTGCCCAAGAGACTGAACAGACACCAAACACCTTCCTAAAGGTATCAGAGCCATTTGCTCAGTTCATTATTTTTCCATTATTGTCTGCTCTTAGCCAGGCCACAAGCATGGATTACTCCTTGGTCTGATTCTGCATGACCTTCATGTACCTTTCCATAAGTACTTTAAAAACATCAGTAATTGTACTTAAATACAACTGAAGGAGTTGCCACAAACTTCATGAAAGGAAGGGAAGGACATTTATTCCACTCTTTAGGCAAGCCCTGCTCTAGGGCTGAGCTTAAAATGCCAACAGAACCACTAATGCACTGCACAGAGCTCCCACCCCTCATAAAAAACCCTATACTTAACTCCCTTTAAAGTAATCTGGTAACTTTTCCAACCCTACCCAGGTCTGCAGCTCATTCAGGTGAGGGTTAAAAGGAAAAGGTGAGTTTTCCCCTTCACTTTCAACAATCCAGCACTTTCTGTTTCATTAATGACAATTTTGGCAAAGTTTCCTCACCTGAGTGGGGCTCCCTGAGGAATTCCCTGATGGAGCAGTGTTTGATCTCTGCTGTGTTCTGGAATTGCTTCACCAAATCTCTCTGCAGAGCCAGAATCTCTGGCAGGAATTTCACCAGCCTCAGCTCAGTTTCCTGGAAGAGGAAAGGGAACCTGTGGGTAAGGCTGTGCATGGACAAACCACTTGGGAATACTTTGATGGAATTACTTCTTAAATGTTTAGAAGACAACAGTATATTCCATGTTCATTCCCAAGATCATAGCAAGTACTGAGAATAAAGAAACTGGGTAATCCAAACGTGGTTCTGGCAATCCCAGGCTCACATCCCTGAGCCACCCCCACCTTCTGCAGGAACTTCCAGAGCAGAGGGACAGCGTCCTTGGCATTCTTCTGCTGCACAACGTGGCCCAGGTTCTCCACGGAGACCCTCCTGCGGCAGCTCCACATCCTGGAGTGGTGGATGTGGCTGTCCCCTGGCAGCTGGGACAGGAATGCAGCTGGGTCCCCATACACTATCTTCACTATGGGGTTGGAGGAGATTCTCTCATCCTCTTGTATCCGCCGGTTTAACTTCAAAAGCTTTTTATCCAAATCCTGCATTAAAAAAATAATAAATCATTGGATATTGTGTAATACCTTCAGCTGAGCTAAGCCATTTCTGCTTTTCCAGCTATACAAATTCATCCCAGAACAACTCCAGTCTCAGACCCCCATTTCCCCAGGTAGAATAAGGGTGGTTAATCCTTAACCTGCAGCTGTGCCATGGATGGGTTTGCTTTAGGAATAGTCAGGTGACAAATGTAGCACAGATATTACAGCACATCAGATTTCCAGTGGATTTTAAACTGCTCAGCTACTGACTCTGTACAGCAGATTTCTCACCTTCAATTCAGGAACAATAATTGTGTCTGCAACAATTTGTTCCCATTTGTTTCTCTTCTCCTTGGTGGAGAGAACATCATCAAACTGCACCGGCCCTGCAACAGGAACATTTCACCTCTTAAATCTGCAATATTTCAGTGCAAAGAAAGCACAGATTCACAGGTCCTAGAAGTTAACTGAGTATCTTGACTGAGCTGGAGAGTGACACCCAAACATCACACAGTGATCCAGGTTTCCAGGAGCTTCAGCCAGTCACTCATGTGAATGCTGGGGACATTTGTACAACTCCTTCATATCCCAGAAACATTGAACAGGTTGTCCAAGGTCAGACCATGATCAATGACAGACTGAAGCTTGGAACACTGACTGGTGCTGTCCCACGCTCCAAATATGGGCTATTTACACAGAAATGCCTCTGTGCCACAGTGACTCCAGATCCCACCATGAACCCCACTGTGCCATCCCTCCTCCCAGAAAACTTCTGGGAGTCCTTGAGAGGCAGCACAGAACAGGGATTGCACACAGCACGAGCTGCTGAGCTGGGAGAGCAGCAAGCTCTGCCATCTGTCATGAGGTTATTTTGTCAATAATTCATTTTCAGAGTTATTGACTGAACCAAACCTTGCAAACCCCATGTACTCGACTGAAAGAAGCAAACAGCCAAAAATTCTTCCCTCCCTACAGTAAGAAACAAGCTTCAAACTCTCTGTTTTCAGCTCAGCTGCTGCTGTTGGAAGGGGTCTATGAGCAAAGTGGTTGCATGGCCACAGTCCTTCAAACACAGCCTCAGGTGTGACAGGGCAGGTGGCTTTTCTTACACTGGCCTGGCTGCTGCTGGGGGGCCTGCAGGAGGCTGCTGAGCACGAGATGCACGATGTTGATGGTGTCATCCACACTCTTCCCCAAAATCCTGGTCAGCTGTGCCAAGTCCTCCTGAATGTGCTGCTGCAGGAATCTCACCACATCATCCACAGCTGGCTTGATTATCCTTCCCAGCGACTAAAGACAGCAAAGGCAAGAGTTGAGCACAAAATCATCCAGGGAAGCACAAGGCACACAGAGCTCAGTCCTGCCAGGCACCCCCACCTGTGGGATTCCTGCCACCCGGGCCCACCAGGGCAGGAATGGACCAAAACCCCTCCTGAGCAAGGACAGAGGGAATTTGGGTTTGCATCCTGACAGACTGCCCTGGTCACTTGGCAATATGATGGCAAGGACCAGCAGTGTACAGAGGTTTCCCTACATTTTGTGTGACCACTTGGAAATGTTTTTGGAAGGTACCTGAGGGTCTCTGGAGGCTCCCAGCAGCATTGCCAGGTGAGTGAGCAAACGGAGCAGCACAAAGACCACGGGGGGCACGCCCCTGTCAGACACTCCCAGAGTCCTTCTGTGCTCAACCTCTCCAAGGATGTGGCCAGTTTGAGTTCTGTCTTCGTAATTCCTGGAGGAAAGGGCATGTATGGTTTGTTTTTTTTGCCTTGACAAAAACCCCACAAGACATCTCTGATACCCAGCAATGCCTTTTTGACCCATAATGTCTTTGAATGCCATAAAAGCTGCCAATTCCAAGTGCCACAGGGGAGTGAAGGCTTCCAGTCAGTTTTGTGCACAGAAAAACAAATTTCTTTGTTTTTGCTGCCTGATTACTCTTGCTTGGACATCCCTTCCTTACATCTTCCAGAGAGCAGCATGAAGTGGTTGGTACCTGTGGCCTTTGAAGGCACCACAGGCAAGTCCTACATCATTTAGCACTGCAAAGGCATTGAAGCAGAGCACACCTGGACTCCTGGAAGCCCAGCACAGCTTTGTGGTTGGTGCCTCCGATGATGACGCGGCAGTCAGGACACAGGCTGGTCTCCATGGGGCGCCCACACTGGGAAAAGCAACAGGGGAACACTGAATTCCAGAGCAACAGCAGACAAAGGGAATGAAACAAAAATCCAAGCTGGAAGTGGTTAATTCAAACCCTCATGTTTCCCAATCTATGGTATAAATGCTAGGGGTATTCTAAATTTTATATTACAATGACAAAATGATCAATAATATCAAATTTAGAAGTGGAACTCTGAGCATCAGAACATCAAAACCAGTAAACAAAATTAAACAGTTTATTGTTGAAAATTTTATCTGCTTAAATACCCGTCAGTCCCAAATTCTTACCTCTCCCACAGTGCAGGGGTGGCCATTGGGACACACTGTCAAGAGAGAAACAAACAGGACAGTATTCTAGGACAGTTGTATAATTATACAACTCCTGTTATTCCCTTTCCTAGGGACCATCATCCTGGAGCAAGAACTATGCTTCAATTTCTAATCAAAAGCCCTGACTAGCCCAAAGCCCAAAGGACTGACAGGCCCATGCAGGAAGCCAAGGAATTTTTCAGTGCTGCTTCTCCTTGAGCAACAAGGAATCAAAGCCTGACAGATTCTGCTGCCGAGGGCAGGAATGCTCAGCCCCCATTCCCAGCTGCAGGAAGGTCCAGCTGTGGGAAGCAGAGACAAAGCTGGCCAGGAAGGTGGCAGAGTTCTCCTCCCACACCTGTGAACAGCTGCAGACTGAAAACTGAGCAGCCCTGGATGTCCTTTGGTGCATCACCCACACAAACTGTCACTACAAATCTGGATTTACCACGGAGAACTCGTGCTGAGGAGTGTGTTTGTCCTCACATTTGGAAGTTTCATTCTCCAAACCCAAGGAATTCCTTCCCTAGCCAGCCAGCAGCACTCACCATACCAGTGCAGATTACCCACTTCCTCCCAGGTCCTGGCCTGAGCCATCATGTCCTCAGGCATTGTGGGCAGAAACGAGCGCTGAGGAGGGAAAGGGAAAGGGGAAAACAGTCACAAATGGATTTGTGAATCAGCTCTGTCCTGCAGCAGCCACTCCCTGGTTCTCTGCTCACGCTGGGGAACAAGAGACATCTGAAAGCAGAGGTCAGGCAGGTGACACAGATGCAGATTTTCAAATTCACCTTTGAAAATCCACTCTTAGAGCTGCCAGTATTGTTAAGACTTGCATGTGCACTCTCCAGACACCCTGCCCTGCATTGCTGATGCACCCTGGTGTGTACCAGCACGTTCCCTTACACCTTGGGGAGCCAGGAGCAGCAGAGCAGCAGCTCCCTCCCCCCTGAGCGAGGAGCCAGAGCTCTCTGAGCAGGCACAGTGCGAGCTGCCAGCTGCTCTCAGCCTTGCTCAGCAAAGCTATTTGCTTCACACTGCTCAGGATGGAGAGATGCCTTGAAAAGACACCAGGCCAGAGCTTGGTGTTGTGCTAATTGACCCCAACAGCACTGCAATAATCACCCTGCAGTGTCTCACAGCGAGGTGGAGCATTGCTCTTGAGAAAGGTGCAGCAGACACAGGCAAGCAGCAGGGATGTGCTGCAGTGCCTGTGAGCTCCCTGTCCTCACCTGCATGCTGTGTGGCTGCCAGGCCAGGTTCCTGAGGGGCTGCAGGACAGGGCTGTGCCCACAGAGCAGCACAGCAGCCACGTGCACTGCCATCTCCACCAGGGCTCCCTGCTGGCTGCAGCCCCACGGCTCCACCGCCAGCACGGTGTTCCTCACCAGGGCAACTGCAAGGAGCTGCAGCTCGGGGGAATTCAGCACTTGGGAGCTCTGGATGAACTCGGTCATCATCTCTGTTTGCTGCAAGCACAGATTTGAAGGAGTTAAAGCCATCAGGACACTGGCCACCCGAGCAAAGAGCACTGGCAGCTGCTTCCCACACCGGGTTACCCCTGCTCCAAAAACCTCCCCAGCCTGCTCAGCTCAGGCCATCACCCTGGCTGGGGCCCAGGAACAAAAGCTCCTGCACCACTGATCAGATCCCCTTCACCCTTACCCACGGAGCAGGTTTGTCACAAGCTGCCAAAGGGCAGTGTCCTACCTGCTGCTTGGGATGAAGGCTCGGGTCCCGGGCACTGTACAGGGCAGTGACCTCTCGGAAGATGGCCAGGAGCAGGTGGGCAGATTCCAGAGCTGGGGGGTTGCTGGGGGCCTGGGGAAGAACCAAGGACGTGGCAGGGGACAGGCCAGAGCCGCCCCAGCCACAGCGATGGGATGTGCAGGTGGGAAAGTAAAGAAAACGTGCTTGGGCACAAGCCCCAGGGACCTCCCAGCAGAGACCCCCGGGTGTCTCCTTGGGGACAGACACTGCCCACAGGGACACAGGAGAGCTGGAGCCATCCAGAGCCCAGCAGGGGAGTGAGGGAGCACTGGGCTGTACCTGCTGGGCCTCCAGCAGCCCCTGGGCCGTGCCCTCCATCATGGCTCGTCCCACGGCGTCGCGCAGGGCGCGGTAGCGCTCCCCACACACCAGGAACCTGTCCATGTGCTGCGACTGGCTGTGCCTCACCTGCCAAGGGAACGGCCCTGCAGAGCACTGGGGACAAGAACCCAGCTGCAGCAGGGACAGTCCCCTGCTCCTCCCACCTGGGGCATTTCAGCCTCCCCACAGGTGCTGCCAGGACAGACTCCATTCAGCGGGGAGCCAGGACAAGGCACCTCCCAGCCACTGCCCCCCAAGAGCCACACAACAGCTGGAACACCCCAGAGCAGCACTAAGTGAAGGCAAAGAGGAGACCACAACCACCACCAGGAGATGCCTCTTTACCTGTTGCAGGATTTCTGCTGGGAACACCCATCTGAACCGTGGCTCTGTGACCAACTTCTGAGCAAATTCCATGCCGTGCTGGCTGGCAATCCTCCTGACCAGGTACACACGGTGCCAGTCGTTCCTGGCCAAGCTGCAGAACTTCTCCACACTCTTCAGGTACTGCTGCTTCTCCTTCATGTCCTCTGACTCTGAAGGGAAAAAAAGATGTTAAAACAAAGAGGCAAAAGCACATCCCACCTTGTAAAACTTCTCTGTCTGCCCCAGCTGTAGCACCGAGTCCCTTTATTAGTACTGTGTAATCACACAGAAGAACTTCAGAGTCCCCCTTCCCTTGGGTGCTGTCTGGAGCATTTCCTCAGCCAGATTTCAGACAATGATTCATTTCTTTCACAGACAAGACAAACTCGTCAATATAAACTCTTAATCCCTTCTAGCTGTGCAGAGCTCTCATTCATATAAAACAATAACCCTTACAAGCAGTCCTGGCTCTGAAGCACCATTTATGCTTTAAAGTTCAATTTAGTGGGCTCTAAATAGATCTCATTGTTAGCATCAGGAGGATAAAATAAATCTCCTTCCACAGGTGTAACTGCCATGTCACTACACTGGGGCCACCAGCACAGCCTTGCTACCAGTCACAGAGCACTTGTAACATCTGGTACGGGGGACAGACAGACTGACACCCCCAAGGAAAAGGAAAAAGGGAGCTGCTGCTCTCACTCCTGGCCATGAACCACAACAGGTCCTGGCAGAGCACAGGGCACTGACTGTGTCCAGCCCACCTGCCCTGCAGCCAGCAGAACAATCAGACTCACTGGTGTGCTGCTGCAGGTCGAAGATCAGCTCTGCAGCCCTGCTCAGGCACAGGCGCACCTTGGCCACGGCCTGCAGGTATTCCACTGAGGATTCCTGGCCAGCCTCTCTGCTGCTGCCTGGGAGGTAGTTCTCTGGAAAGGCTCTGTCCTCAGGCGCGTGTCCATGCCCATGTCCCAGGCTGTCCTCTGACTTTTCACACATGGAATCCTAGAGGGAAGCCAGAACACGGGTGAGTGGCAGAGCCACCTCACTCAGCCACCCCTGTGTCCCCAGGGCAGCCACCCTGTCATTGGCACATCACCCTCCAAACCATCCCTGCACCCTCCAAACCATCCCTGCACCCTCCACCCCACTGCCGTTGTCCCCTCATCCTAAATCTCTGCCATGTCACCAAACACCATTTTTAGGATGTGCCCCAGCTGCCCCACATTCCCCAAGCTTGGAGCTGAGCAAGAGCATGAGCAGGCAGTGAATAACACACATTCCACGTTCCAAGATGCCAAGCTCTACCTGTCTGTCCCTTAGCAAGAACACAAACGGTGATTTTAACTACAATGTCACTTAAAAAAAACCCTATAAGTAATGAAACTTCTCCCCTGCTGTCACATTTATTTTAAGTTGCCCAAAGCCCTGAAAGTTATGCAAGGGGAGGAAAGGGAACAATCCAAAAGGCATAATAATTTAAGTTTGGCACAGTAATTTAAGTGGAGACAAGAAGGCAGTTCAGTGGGCTACTGCCATGAGAAAGGCCCTGCTTGCTGTGCTGGACTTTGAGTTTTAACACCCAGACCAAGGGAAAGAACTTATGTAACTCTGCAAAGACACACAAGCCTTTCCTTGAAAAGCAAGACTCATTCTTGAGAGCAATTCTGACCAGGTGATTTGATATCAACTCCTTTTGGGCTTTCTAATTGGAAAAATAGTTATATACACAAGAAACACACCTAGAATTGCAGATTTCTGTTCTTGACTTTTTTTACTCATAAAACTGCAATAGTTTCACAGCCCAGCTCTTACCTCCAAGCAGTTGACAAAAAGCAAGTAGAGCTCTTTTTTGTCATTTTTCTCTAGGAGCTCATTGTGCTCCACCTGGGACAGGTAATGCTGCACATCATCTTTCACTTCATTGAAGCTACAGGAGAGAGAGACACCCCCTTACACAGCAGCCATGCTGGCTGGGCTGAATCACAGCACAGCTCCCAGAGACGGCCCCAGAGTGTGACAGGTGGGGTCACTGTGGATCCAGTAGAATGGAAAAGCCATTGTGCCATTTTTTGCAGGTGATGTTTGGCTTCACAGCCCGAGCCAGGCTCTGATCATCACCAGTGCTCAATGAGCACTGCCAGGGCAAGAGGAATCTCATTCAGGAGCTGGTCACACCTGGGACAGGGCTTTTGTGCCCTGCCTGCAAAGGGAGGCTGGGAGGGCAGTGGGAATGGGGAGGCCTGTGGAGCAGACACAGGATCAGTCCTGATTAAATCTCTGGAATGAGGAGTTTTGCTTTGCTGACCTAGATCAGAGCAACTACCCAGCCACCTTGCAGCACCCAGGCACCCACCCTCAGCACAGGGTTAGTGAGGGACAGCCAGGTAAACCTGGCCCAGGCTGCTCACACTGCACCACAAGGTCCATGCAAGCCAGCCAAGTTGCATGACTGATGCCAAGGAATTCAAACTCAGTGAAACTCACGGAGGTGAGGAGAACAATCAGATGGGTTTGATGAGGAACAGAGCTGAGCCTGGCCCTGGCCTGACCTCCCTGGGCTGAATGTGCTCACCTGTACTTCAGGAGCAGCTTCAGCATCACAGAGCGGATGATGGGAGTTTCATCCACCTCATCGTTGAACGGGGACAGGAATTTTGTGTAGACAGCAGGGTGATCTGTGGGGACAAGGCAAGGACGGGCGTGGCAGCTGAGGGAAGGTGCTGACACATCCAGCCCTGCGAGTGTCAGGGTGAAGGGAGCTCACCTGAGTCTTTCACACGGCTCCTGTGAACAAAGAGCAGACTCAGGAGGCTCTGGATCACCTCTGGCTCAGGGGGCTCGTTGTCCTTGAAGCACATGGTGGTGACTGCATCGATGAAGAAATTATTGCACCTCTGGCGGAACAGGGCGTTCTTCGCCAGGGCAGCTCTGGAGGGGCAAAACCAAACACAGAACCTCTAAACCACAGAGCAATCAAACACACACACAGGCAAAAGTCACCAAAGGGAGATACAGTTCCACCTTCCCAATGACGTGATCCTTAAGGTCCCTTCCAACCCAAACCATTCCATGATTTGCATGGTTTTACAGAGGCCAAGGCAGCTTTCCTCTTTTTTTTGAAACAACAGAACAGACGGGACCTGTTCAGTTCCAGAGGGATGAAGCAGATTTCATCCCCCACTCTGCTCAGAGTTGAGAATTCCTCACAAAGCCTCCCCACCCAATGCTCCCACCTTGGAGAGGGTGGCTGCAGTACCTGAGCTCCTCAGAGACAGTTAACTCCACATCCTGCACAGCAACCCTGCAGTAGGGACAGAGCATCTGTGCTGGCACCAGCCACTGGCTGATGCACTTGTGGCAGAACACGTGGTGGCAGGGCAGGCACACGGGGTCCTTTGGCTCTCCCAGGCAGATGGAACACGGCCCCAGACCATGCCTGGAATCCAGAAACAGCAATGAACACAACTGCTCCGTGCTGCCTCCCCAAAAGCCTTGAGCAAGATGTTCAGCTGCAGCTGAACCAAGAGCAGGCAATGCAAGACAGGCTGGCTCACTGCTCAGCTCAGGGTGCAGAACCAAGCAGGGTCAGTGCTTTCCTCTGCCTTTCACCACACCCCATGCAGCAGTGCCAGAAGAGTGCTGGCACTGCAACACGGGCCCTGTCCCTGCTGGCCCCTGCAGCCCGTGCCAGTGTCAGTACCTGTAGAGCCTCCTGCTGACCTCGTCCTTGCACTGGCACAGCACTGCCATCACTGCAGCAAAGGCTGGATGAGACTTCATGTCTGAATCGTGCTGGAAACACTGCACAGGGAAAGGACAAAGCCCGGTGACTCAGCTACAACACCTGAGAGCAGAATTCCCACGATCAGCAGAAGAGGGAAGAGGTGAAATCACAGCTTTGCTCACCTTGGCAAGAAGCAGAGTGTATTTTCTCACCAAGCCCTCGAACTCTGGCATCACGGCGTGGATCCCAAGCAGGACGTGCTCCACAAAGAGTGCCATGGCAAACACACGGCTCCAGCAGGCTCTGGGGGCACAGCACGATGGCACCAAACAGGGCAGCTGGCAGCAGCAATGGCAACCAGGGCAGCCGGGGATCCCACTGCTGCTCGTGCTCCCCTCCACTGCATTCCTGCACTTGTCTCTCGTTTGGCTTTCCAGAGGGGTTTTTGTCAAGGACAGAACACATCCCAGCACTTAACCCAGGGGGCTCAGGGTGCAGGGGCCTGGCCTGGAGGCAGCAGTGCAGCAGGAGCAGCACCATGCACCACACACCTTCTCACACCTCTAACTTCCGTGTCAAGAAATTTTAAAAACACCAATCACAATTAGCGGCACTTTTCTGGCTCCAAATAAACTAAACAAGGTCTGTGAAAAACTGGTGTAGTGCTCTGGGCTTTCTTCCAAAACACAAGATGCAGTGAAATTCCCCATCTCTTGAGTCCTTATGCACAGAGGATGAAGTGGGGAGACACTGCTGGTTAACAGGAACCTGAGGAGAGTTTTAAATAACCCCTGAACCCAGATGGAATGCACCAGATGATACTGCCAGATTTAGAAAGAGAATCTGCAGGAGATGAGGGGAAAAAAATGTGGTTCTTGCTGCTTGGTATGTAATGGAGCCCAGCAGGAACCTGGAGAGGTTTGCAAAGCCTGAGAAAAGCAGCACCAGAACAGCTTCAGGCTGCTCCAATGCCCCAGTGAAGCAGCAGGGCTGTGAGCAGAGCTTGGTACCCACCTGAGCTCCCTGAGCAGCTGATGGCACTGGCTCCCCGGGCGCTGGGCACCCTCCTCTTGGCACAGGAACTCAATGGGCATGTGGAGGTTCTTCACTCTCTGCAGCCAGAGCTCAGGGGGGGCTGTCTTCACCTGCTTCTCCAGCTCCTCTGCACACATCACAGCAGCCTGCACGTCCAGAACCTGCACACACACAGGGCCAAGGCTTCCACAACAGCTGCATCTCACCATTATTTATGGACCTTGGCCTCTCAGTCTGGTTTGCTACAGCATGTGTTCTACTGAATAATGATCTACTTGATTATCTTAAGCTCTGCAATTCTCATGTTTGTGGCTCGTTAGCATGTCCTATTAACTACTGCAAAAGCAGAGCAAGCTCTTTAAAAACCTGTTTGTAGCAATAACAGCACAGCAGATCATTCCCACTTCTGAGGAACCTGAGCCTGTGCTTCCCCCCTGCTGTCACTGCAATCCAAAGGAGACCCAACAGCAGCAAATTCAGTGCAGACAGAGCTCCCTGCCAGGGCTGAGGAGCACAAAGTGCCTGGGAGTGAATTTACCATCTCTGAGCGTGCAATTCTGCACCCTTGGTGCTCCAGGAGGCAGCCAGTGACCCGGGGGCGCACAGCCAGGATCCTGGAGAAGTTCTGCAGGCGGCTCTTGAACTGGTTGTGTGCCAGGTGGACCCAGGGCAGGGCAGGCACCAGCTCCTCTCTCCAGGGGGACTCTGCCACCCACTCCTTAACACAGGACACGAATGCCACCTGCAGACACTGCAGGGGTGGGAAACAGAAAATCAAAGGTGACCAAGTGCTTTTGTAATTCATTTTGTACTGGAAATCCTGGCAAAATTCTCTGAAAGATGAGAATCACTTCCCTACAAAGACAGCCTTAAATGTGTCAATTTATTCAGGTGCTGCTTTTCTGAGGAGCCCCAGCAGCCTCTCAGTGTCCAGCAGTCTGCTCTGGGGCTCCCCTGCTCTTGGGCTGGCTCAGAGGGGCATTTCCCCAAGGCAGGGCTGAGTCTGAAGGACACATTCACAGGGTTTCCAGCCCCTGTCCAGACACTGACCTGCAGCTCCTCCTGGGAGGACACACCAATGGTCAAGACAATGAAGTCTGTGATGTAGCTCTGGAAGAGCATATGCCTTTCTTCCTCAGTCAGGGCAGAGATGAATTTTCCTAGGGCAGTTTTCTGGAAGTATTCCACAAACTTCTCAGCGTGGCCTGGAAAATGAGGATGCAGAGAAAAGCTGGATATTGAGAGGAAGCTGGCTTTGACACAGCATCTATCCTAGAGACACTGACACCTCATTAATCACTGATGCATCCAGCACTGCCCTCAGCCAGGGCACTGAGGAGGGACTCAGGCCAGGCCTTGTCAGCCCAGCACCGGTGTCTTATTTCTGGAATCTCACCTTGTCATTAACTCTTGGCTGCTCCACAGCATTTTGAATGCAAGGGCACAGAATAGGTGAGAGAGATGAATGGTGGGAAGCACAAAGAAAAGCTGCCTGCACAGAACTCTGCTGGCCCACAGGAGCACAGAGGGAGTGAAGGTGACTCCAGTGACAGGAGGGGCACAGCAGTGACAAACCAGAGCTCAAAGGGCAGTGGATGGAGATGCTGGAGCCAGGCCCTCACCTTCAGTGTTTTGGATGTACTGAGCTTCCAACCACATCTCTTCCAGGTACTCCTTTATCCTCCAGCTGAAGGGCATCTCATTCCCAGCATTAGCAGATACCATCATGTTGTTCTGCACCAGGATGATCTCTGGCTGAGAGCTGGGGGATAAAAGGTCATGAATACAGCTGGCTCTGTCTGGGAAGCACAGTGCAGAAAAACAGAGGCAGGAGGCTGCAGAAAGAAACTGAGCCCTAGGAGGGGAGAGAGAAGGGGAGGGAACTGCAGGACTCTGATACACCCTGGCAGCTGTGGAGCACTGGCCCTTCCTCAGGCAGCACACAGGGCTGGGTGAGGAGGGGGAACATGCCAAGGGCCAGGGAGCAAAGCCCAGGAGCACTCAGGGCCAGGCAGGAAGACCAGAGTGAACTGTGAGCAGTGCCCTGCTGCCCTCACAGAGCAGCCAACAAACAACAAACCCCTGCCTTGGGGGGGTCAGAGCCAGTGCTGGGCTGCTCCCAGAGCTGCCAGCCCAGCCCAGCCCAGCCCAGCCCAGCCCAGCCCTCCTGCTGCTCCTCACCTGTTCTTCCCCACAGCAGGAGGGACACTCAGCAATTTGGTGTCACTGAAGATGAACATCCACAGGTTTGTCACCCACTTGGCTCCTGGCCTGGCCAGCAGCTCCAGATTGCCATTCCTGTCTATGACAGTGATCAGGAGAGCCAGGAGGGGAGTGACCACCTTCTGCACTCGCTTCCACAGGGTGTGCCTTTGGGGAGGAAGAGATGGAGAAACCCAGAGGGAGTGTGAGCAACGACAGGAGCAAAACAGGAGGTGCCTGTCCCGAGTAACTGCTGACATGTGCATGTGACAGAATCCTAATGCTGCCTTTATGGGAAAAATCCACCACCAACAAAAACCTCCTGCACTTCTCTCACTCCTGGCTCACCTGTAATCCCACTGTTCCACTTGTGCACTCCTGTCCCAGTACAGCCCCTTCAGCTCTAATTTACCCTTCCCCAGGAAAGGCTAAAGCTGCCTTCAGAGAGTTTCCAGCACAGACTGGAGACTGACACTGCCAATGCTCACATCACACAAAGCTGCTGTCTGTGCTGCCACTTGCAGACCCCGCCTGGGAGGCTGCAGGTGACAAGGCAGTGCTGCTGTCCTCACCTGAAGGTGCCTGCCTCCTGCAGAGCACTGAGGTTGGAAGCCTCCCGAAGCACCCAGTTTTTTGGGTGAAGAGAATTTTCTTCTTGCTTCTTCAACAGGCTGGAGAGACGAGCCTTGGTAATCTTCAGGAAAGAGGCTACAAAACAACAGGGAACTTGTGTCTTCTCTTCTACTAGCTTGGACCTAAATATCCCACCAAGCACAGCATTTGACAGTTGTTTCAATAATTGGCCAAGTGGGGAAAGAAACAGCCAGCACAGCCAGAGGAAAAGCCACCACTAGAAGAGCAGAAAAGCCCTACATCCACCAACAGCCAGGAGCATGGACACACATTCCTGGGAGATGCCCCTTGTCTGCACCACAGCAAGTGATCCCCAGTGACCTGACTGACACGTTTTGGTGGCCCCCAGCTGTCCAGGGGCACTCCCTGCAGCACACACCTTTCAGCTCATCCTCTTGGGAGAAAAAGCCAAGCAGAATCTCAATTCTCCTCCTGCTTCGACTCAGGTCTTCGTTCTGGTCCCGCAGCATCCCCACAGCACTCTGCACACAGGTCCTCAGCAGCACAGTGGTGTCCAGGATCTCATCCTGCCCAGGAAAACATGGTCATTGCCCTCGAGTGACCCTCCTGTCCCCAGAACACTCCCTTAAAGCTTTACAGTGCTCCCTTTGCCTGGTATCCCTGCTCCCAGCTGCCCTCATCCCAAGCTGCAATTCTCAGCTCTTCTGCTGGCAAGAACATGATGCAGCTCCTGTGGCTCTTTCAGACTGGCCCGTGGCACAGTATTTGTGCTGAGTTAAGATTCCTGCAGGGGAAAGATTCAGCACTTTGAGGAAATAAGTGGAAATAGTCAATGTAAGCAGGGAAAAATCTGCCCTTCCTGGGAAATGCTGCATGTCCTGGTGCTGGGCATGTCCAGCTGAGGCTGCCAGGGGCACACAGGGCAGTGTGAGTGTGGCTGCAGCACAGCCAAGCCCTCAGCCAGCTCCAGCCCCGAGCACACAGCTGGAGCAAGGCTCAGGACCACCAACTCCAGGGGGAGAAAGGCAACAGAAACTCCTGGAGCTGATTTTTAAAAATCAGAAGAATGAAATGACTAAGGAATTATGGAGTCCTTGGTTTATTTCTTTAGTGATGCTGATTTCGACTGGGCAGTGGGGAGGAGGAACTTGTGTCTGATCAGTAACTTAGGATGCAAATATTGCTGATAGGATTCAGGTGAAGGGGAGACACAAAGGGTGGGGTGCACCCCTGGATGACAGAGCAGAGCCACCGTGACAGCTGAGAGGTAAACAATGTCTTCTGAACTGACCTCCTGGTGCTCTGCTCCTGGCACTGATGTTTCAACCTCCATCTCTTCCTCCTGTGCTTCTCCACTGGCAGGCAGATCTGCAGCTAAGGTGCAGAATTTGTATTAGAAAGCAGCAGTGACTCCTGCATCAGTCACACGAGAGTTTATTTTAGCAACTGCATCCCAGAGCAGCAGAACACCTGTCAGACATCCATGAGCACCTGCACGAGTAGCTGAGATTCACCTCTCAAACACAGCCACAGCTGCTCAGGCTGTCAGGCTTCAAGCAGCAAGAACTGAAGAAATGTGACACTGAGCTAATGCCTTAAGCTCTCCGTGACTCCTGTCAGGCAGTGTGGTGAAAGGAAAGAGCACAAAAAAGCTGAGGGGAAAGAAAGATCCTTGTCAGTGGTCTCTGCCATGCAGCATCTGCTGCCTCCTGTGCTGGGACAGAGCACTCAGGCTGCTGAGCAGTGCAAATGCCACTTGTTTGTCAAAAACAAAAGGGAAAAATACCAAATTAACTAGCTTAAAGTGACCTAAAATTGTAGCAACGAATTAAATACAACTTCAGAGCCATGTGGTGACCCCCAGAACCAGGTGCTGAGCAGGATCAGATACGTTGTGCCAGGCATCAGTTCCTGGAGTACCAAGTGTGGGACCACAGCTCCCCCTGTCCCCAGCACACGGCTCACCTGCGGGTGCCTCCTCAGAGAACACCTGGCTGATGGTGAGGTTCTGCAGGGCTGTCAGGTCAGAGATCATGTCCTTGGACCTGCGGAGGTCGTCTATGTGCACCGACTGCCACAGCCCTGCAGGCACAGAACAGCAAGGAATCACTCCCAGCCTGCAGCTGGTTCTGCCAGAAGAGCTTCCCCAGAACTTCCTGCCAGCACCTGGGGTTGTGTCCAGAGTTCACTAACTCTCACCTCTTGCTGTAGGAGGGGAAAGCACAATGCCCTCAGAACTGCTGCTGCACATGTCCCTGCCTGACAGTTCTAAGGTTCTGAGGCTCTCAGAGAAACCCCAAGACCCAGAGGAACTTTGCTGCTGAGAGCAGAACATGTCAGCACCTGCTCAGAGAGCTTCTGGAGGACAAGACACCCACAGAGTTACCCCTGTGGTGTGTGCTGCTCTCCAGCTGGACAGGGAACCTGTCTGTCGGCTCCCACCCAGGACTGCCAGGTACCAATCCACTGACAGGGACAGGGAAGCAGCTCTGACAACCCCCAGGACATGCTGAGCCCAGATTTCCAGCATGTAAAGGAACAGGGAGTGAGAGAAGTGATTGCCTGAAGGCAGCTGAAGAGTGAGGAGGGAGGGATGGGCACACCCACCTCCCTGGAATCCCACGTAGGATGTTCCTCCTTCCACCCGGGAAAGCTTCATGATAAAGTAAACAAAGACAGAGGCTTCCCCCAGGTCCACCTTGTTGATCTCATTAACCACAGTGTACCTGCAGCAAAGAGGAAATGCTGTTGGCAGAGCAAAGGCAGACACAGCTCACGGCCATGGGTCTTTCCTCAGAGAGGACAAGTTTCCTCTCCCACAGCAGACACAGGTGAGTGCCACTCCTTCCTCCCAGCTGTGGTGCTGAGCTGGCACCTCCAGCTGTGCCCTGAATTATCCCATGACCCTCAGCTCTTCAGGACTTCTGCAGCCAGTGGCCAGAATTCACACTTCAAAGGGGATTATCTGCTCATTTCACCCCATTTAGCTTATTCTGACTTGGGTTATGGATTATTATTTGAAATGCAATCAGTGCATTTGGATTCATTCTGCTACAGAATAAAGGATTGCACATTCCTGAGTGTGAGATCCCCTAACAGCACCAATACCCAAACACAGTGAGGGGTGGCCAGGCAGATCTGAACCACTCCACACCCAACTCACTTGGCTGAGGCGATGAGCTGGGCATCCTGAGAGCCATCTTCAAAGTCCGTCTGAATAATGAGGACTTTATTTCCTGAAGTAGCACCCAGGAAATCCCTGAAGAGTAAAAAGAGATTTAACAGAAGTCACAAATTGTAAAGATCAAACATTAAAGACCACAGAACCAGTCACTCCACATTAGCTTTGGCTGCTGCAGGACGAGAGAGAAAAACATCAAAACACCAAACCCCATCTCATGTGATGGAGCTGATAAAGTCTGTCCCGAGCCCACGGGCAGCACAGCCTCCCTTTTTCCATCTGTGCTACTCCAAATGCTCTGCCCACACACCTTCCACACCCTGCAGCCTGTTCCAAGCAGGAGAACACAGCCCAGACTCACCGGATGCTCTTCAGGAAGGAGTACTCGGTGTCAAACTGCTGCAGGAACAGGATCTGGGGCCTTTGTGCCCTGCCCTGCACCTCCCTCTCCAGGCAGGGAACGTCAGCACTGGTGAGCAGCCGTGAGAAGGTGGTGACCTGGGCACAGAGGGGCAGCGATGCAGCACACACCCACCCGTGCAGCCAGGGCTGCCAGCCTGCTGCACCCCAAAATTAAGGCGGTTTATTTGCCACCACCTCTGCACGCCCGGGCACCGTGGCACACACAGGCAGCGCCACGCTGCAGCCCTGGCACCCGGAGCTGAGCACAGCTCAGAGGGCTTTGGGGGCACCCCAGACTCACCTCGGTGAAGGCCACCTGGGGCCCAGCCCCCGTGCACACCTGGGCAGCCAGGAAGTCGGCGAAGGACGTGTGCCGCTGCCGCCTGAAGTAGGTGTGTGCCAGGGAGTGTGCCATGAACACCCCCACGGAGCTGCACAGGCGGATGACGGCGTCGGGGGTGGCACAGTTGAGCAGGGCCAGCTGTGCCCACTCTGTGACACGGCGCGGCAGCTGTACAGCAGTGCATTGCGGCTGCAGGCGCTGCGTGCCCTGCAGCACCAGCGAGGCGCAGGCGTTGGCGTGGTAGCCCACGAACACGTCGGCAGGGCTGTAGTGCTGCTGCCGGATGAAATGCTCCTCCGTATTGACGGCCGTGAACTCCTGCACCCAGCGCTGCAGCTCCTGCACCGCCTCCCTCTGCCCCTTGTCCAGCACGGTGCTCAGGTCCAGGTAGTGCTTCTCCAGCCTGTTGATCAGCGGGATGGGGAAGTGCTTGTACACCACGTCCTTCTCCTCGATGACGATCAGGCGGAACTTGGGGTGCACCCGGCACTTGACCCGGTGGGTGCCCAGCCCCAGATCCACGTACTTCTGCCCGGCCAGGTACACGTAGTACTGGTTCAGGGCATCGTAGAGGCTCTCGTAGAGGTTCTGCAAGTTGAGCAGCACGACCATCTGGCCAGTTTCCATGCAGACCTTCACTCGGTTGATGTTCCTGCATATCTGGGTGTATTCCTGGTCCTTAGGAAAACTGGAGCCGAAGATGATTTCTGGCTGCTGTCGGGCAGTGAAAAAAGCCTGCTGGAGGATCTGCAGAGCTGCATAGTTCTCGGTCAACACAAGCAGGTACCTGCAGTCCCCATCCTCAGCACTGCTGTAAATGTTCTGTCGGATCAGCTCTATCCTACTGATATCATGAGCATGTATCTCCCCTCTTTCTAGCAACTTGGAAGTGAATATTTCCAAGGCATTGACATCATCTTTGCCCCCGAAGTTACGAAGAACCACTGCGGCGATGTCCTGAGGTGTGGGATCGTTTTTGGAGCTCTTAGCCAAGGCAAAAAACATCTTTATGAGGCTGTAGTAGTCACGCAGGCCAAAGAACTCCCTGTCTTGGGCCTTGCAAATGTTTTCATATGCATCTGCAAAGTGATGGAAATACTGCTCGACCTTCTGCAAAGCCCCCCGTGCCGAGCAGCAGATGCCCTTTGCACTCTCAATGAGCTCCTCTCTGCTGGGGTCCCCACGAGACACAAAGATGCCTCGATTCATCTTGGCAGGGTCCAAAGCCCAGTTGGAAATCCCGATGAAGCCAACCTTTTTGTGAGGAAGAGGGACATCATCTATGCAGCCGTCCTCCAAAAGTGGGTGCAAAGTCTTCAAGGGCATTTTGGGAGAGTCTTCTGCCAGCCCAATCTCATCCAAAACCACTACTGAGACATACTCCTCCAAGTTTTTCCCTTCCTGGAATCGAGCACAGTGCTTGAAAGTGCCTATGATTCCCTCTGGAGTGGAGAGGGGGCTGCACTGAAAAGACACGAGATGGATCTGCTTCAGCTCCTTGAACAGATCAGAATGAGCTGCTTGACCCTGCATAGCATCGGCCACGATGGTTTTTGCCAGGGATTTGGAGCTCCCAGGCTTCCCGACAAGAAAAAGAGGGATTTTCAGCTCAATGCAGATGACCATCATGAAGACATTTTCCTTCAAGGCCAAGTTCCTCGCTATGGTATCCCGGAGCGGCACCCCACTCAGGAATAAGTCCTGCATCAGGGAGATTTCTTCCAAAATCCTTTTCTGGGAATCGTAAGGCTTTGGGAGGACCTTGCTGATGGCAGTCCTGTACGGCTCCTTCCTTTCCAGGGACGCGTGGTAGCAGACCCCAACTGCCAGCACCAAGGCCCAGATGACGGTGCTCCTGTCACCGCTGCCCTTGGGAGCTTTCCTCTCGGCCAGGAACTTCTCCAGCTCCCGCAGCAGCAGCTGCCTGTGCCTGTAAAACCACTTGAACACCTCCACGCAGCGCTCCACGTCCCGCAGGCTGACGAAGCTGCACTCGTCGTCCCTCTTCCTCATGTACTGCTGGGACACAAAGAGCACGTCAGTGACCGTGCTCACCTCGTCCCTGGCCACGGGCAGCTGCTCGTCCCTGGCGGCGCGCTGCACGATCTGCTGGATGTACATGATCTCTGCAGTGCTGTTGAGCTGCCCGAAGTCCCAGACCAGCGGGATCATGCTGGGCGGGAGCGCGTGCACGCGGTACACGAGCTGCCTGAGCGGGATGGAGCCCAGCTTCTCCCTGCTGTCATCAGCCTTGACCCGGTAGCCCAGGCCGGCCAGCTCCAGGCGCTGGATCATCCTGTCCGTGTGCTTGCGGTAGGGATTGCAGGCTGCGATGATCCGCAGGCCAGAGCCAGAGGCCAAGGGCTCCCCCTGCACCGTGCGGTCACACAGAACCTCCTTGATGCTGCTCACGGCCTCTGTGGTGTTGGCTTCGTCGAAGAACAGGACGGTGTCCAAGCCGTGCTTCTCCTTGTTGACTATAGCCAGGGCTTCCGCTTCTCTGATCCTGGCGTAGATCATCTCTGCCGTGGTACCTCCGTGCACCTTGACAAGCTTCATGTTCTCCACCTCCAGTAAGCTTCGGCGTAGCTGGCACAGGAACTTCACCAGCCGGGTTTTCCCACAGCCTGTTTCTCCCATGATGACAACCGGGATGTTGCAGCGGAATCGCATCTCGATGGCCAACATTTTCAGCACGTTGTCCATGGTGAGCTCATACGTCTCGTCGGGGTCCAACACCCAGGAGAGCCCCAGCACCATGCACAGCCTCTCGAGCTTCTCCCCACGGGACAGCTGATCGAAGGGCACGTTGAAGGGAACCCGCTGCCCTAACAAGCCGTGGTACAGCTGGGGACTCATGATGTTCCTCTTGATGACGTTGCCGTTCACAGGATGGATGGCATCGATGCAATTCCCAGTCTGCTGGAAGTGGAAACCAATGAATGTCATGGACACACGATCATCATTGAAGAACAGGTAGGGATGAGGCTCCGACTCCCACTTCTTCCTGAGGCGGAAAGGAAGCAGATCTTCCTCAGCGACGTCCTCCAGGTGAGAGGATTCAGGTCTTCCTGAACTCTGGTCAGAAATGCTCAGGGAGGGCGTGGCAAAATCCCGCGCCATTAAAATCATGAAGCCAACCACGAAGTTCTTGAAACCTTTCAAAGTGTCCTGGACAAAGGCAGGGTTGCAAAAGTCAGAATGTTCACAGTCTCTCAGCTGAATGTTGAGGAACCAGGTGAAGTTGCGGAGCTCGGCCCAGGAGGGATCCACGACCCCGCAGTGCAGCAGGAAGAGCTGCAGACATTCTGCAGGGCTGCCTTCCACCGACAGCTCCTCGTACCAGAACATGTCCAGGTCACAGCCCTGGTCAAACCTCTTCAGGTACTGGAAGGGTCTCTGGAAAGCCTCACTGCAGAATTCCTTCTCATCCATTCCCAGGCCCAAAGCACCCCCAGAACGGTTCCCAAGTGTCTCCATTTCTAGCACTTCTTTGGGAGACCTGCATGTTACTTTAGGGAACACATCCAAGAAGTGGTACTTCTGGCTCACTGACATCTGGAGAAGAGAAAAAGAAAAGAAAATGAAAGCAAAGGTCATCACAGAGCTGTAGCCTCAATCTTCATCAGCTTAGTTAATCTGTTCTTAACAGTGTCCTTGCCTAAAACCACAGACCTGAGGAACAGGAGCCAGCCTTTTCCCCTTCTTCCACTTAAAATGCACCAATGCATTTTATTCCCTTCTACATTTTCCTTCCAGGAACATGAGCCCGGCATCACCTCCAGCCCCTTGTCAGGGCTACTTCAAAGAAAACTAAACCCAAGAAACCGTCGATATTTATTCCAGTCACTTCTACATTTTGTTCTTACAGCTGCATATAAATATTCCCCCACTTTCAAACATGAAAATTAACACGAGGGAGATGAAATTCTGCATTTTTATGTTTCCTATAAATGTTACAGTGGGGGCAGTGAGGCTTGGACTAACAGGTCTTCAGAAATCAACAACCCAAGGAAACTGGACAGGCCTCATTTGCTGTCTGGTGTTCATGTCACTTTGTACAACACCAGGGACACCAGTTTATTACGGGGTACAGCACAGGAACACAGAACTGTGCTGTGGTTACAGTCACAGTCTCTACAACTCACCACAGCTATGTACAAATACATGCAAAGCGACAGAAATTCCCAGAAAAGGAGCATTGCTGGTACATACGGGTCTGGCTGCTTTCTTTGGCACTGGGGACACCTCCAGGATCTCAATGATGTACAGGTGACACTTCTGCCGTAGCCACATGTTGCCATTACTATCTGTCAGGTACTGCAAAACCAACAGCTTGAAGAGAAACTCTGGAATTCCACGCTGCACCTATCACAAGAAGAGAAACCAAGGCAGTTCTTTATTTACCCATCACAACTTCACAGAATCACAGAACACTTGAGGGTGGGAAGGCTCTCTGCTCAAAGCAGGCCCAGCTAGAACAGGCTGCCCAGGACCACATTCAGTCAGGTTTTTAATGTCTCCAAGGTTGGAGACTCTACAGCTTCTCTGGGCAACTGTTCCAGAGTTCAACCACATTGATGGTATTTGTGCATTACTCACACAATAATTTGAAAACATATGCTAGGGAAATGGCTGACTGAGAAACAAGAGCCTTAAGGAAAGTTCCTGCAAGGGTCCACACAGGACCAGTAGGACAAGGCAGCTGTGGAAGGGATGCACTCACTGAGGAGGTGATATCAAAATGGAATATCATGGGCTTTGTCTGGTGCTCTCTCTTCAGAAAAGGCAGGAGAGACTTTAGCACTTTATCTTCATCCACTTCTGGTTCAATCAGTCTGATGGTTTTCAGAAGTTCTGTACAGTCAGGCTGCTCTTCTTTCAGTCTCTCATGCAGCCTCTTCACATAGAGAGATTTCCCTGTTATAGAAAACATCACAAGAATTAAAGGCATCAATATCAGATATATCACATTAAGACCATAAAAGACAGAAGGAAATAAAATTTTTGAGTACCCCATGCCCTAAAATCTCTGAAGCTTCCTAAAAGGCATTCAGAAGAAAGTCTAAATCTGGTTTGAGCAGCTGGAGCCTGGAATCCAGCACATTGCTCTTCTTACCCATATGGTTTGTTTTCCTTCCACTGCCTGAGAGAAGCTTTACTCTTCATTAGGACTTGAACAGATTCTATTTTGTGCTTGTTTCTAAAGTCAAACCAGGGACTTTTCTAAAGTCAAAAGGTGACTTCCAGCTTTCACCTCACTGCACCGACAGTCTGAAGGGTTCTTTTTGACCAAGACATTTAAAGCTTGGACACAAAACCCAGCAGGTGAACCCCACTCTGGTTATGAACTCCCAGCAGAGCCCACCCTGCCCACACTGCCTTACCCATGCCAGCTCTTTTGGAGGACACAATCCCAACACACATGTGCTCCTTGAACACGGCTGCAGCCGAGCTGGAGGGCTGAGCCACTCGGAAGTGGTGCTGCAGGTACTGCTGGATGTCTTCCCGTGGCCTCTGGGGAATCATGTGCACCTTGCAGTGGCTGAAGGCAGAGGGCAGGTAGCTGTTCTCCCGCTCGCAGCTGCACAGGATGATGAGCCTGTAGGAGCTGCTGTAGCACTGCAGGTGTTGGAACAGCTCCTCTGCCCTGCAGCTGACCTCGTAGCTCAGCTCATCCGCGTAGAGCATGGTGTAAATCTTGTCCCCCCCGTGGCAGGGAATGAGGCACCGGCGCAGGAACAGCCCCACCTGCTCGGCAGTGGTGTGGGGCGTGCACAGCAGCACCTCGTCAAAGGTGGGCAGGGGCTGCTCGGGGCTGTTCATGTAAATGGCCAGGGCGGAGCTGAGCACCTCGGAGCGAGGGCAGGTGATGAGGTTGGGCTGGCCCACCCAGAGCAGGTCCTGAGGGAAGTCTCTGGTGACACATTCCCCACCCCTGCTGGCCAGGTTCTCCAGCCACACGCCCAGTGTGTCGATGTCCAGGCAGTTGGGGAGGAAGGAGCCCATGTTGCTCATGTAGCACTCCCAGATGCACTCCAGCTGGGCAGTCAGGTCCTTCTCCTCATCCAGCAGCACTTGGAAGTCAGAAACAGCCTTCCCTGAGCTGGGGGGGCGCTGGCTCAGGAGGGCTGTGAGGACATCCTGCTCGGTGCAGTTGTGGTTGAGGAAGGAGAGCATCATGAGGGCAGCCTGGCTGGGGCTGCCCTGGCCCAGCTCCTGGCACAGGTACACCAGCTGCTCTGCGCTGTAGTAGTTCAGGTAGAAATAGTCCAATCGCTTTGTGTTCATGAAGCTTTTCCAGCTCTCCAGGAAACTCTCCATGGTCTTGCAGAGGGCTGGGAGCACAACTGCCATATCCCCTTGCCCTTCCAGCACTGGGATGGGGCCCAGGGAGAAGTCTATAAGAACACAGGATTCTCTGTGGGGTGAACAATACACCTGGGCAAGCCAGGAACGGAAAAGCATGTTCCCAGCTGAGTAAAGGTCTATAAAGGCCTGGGCAAGCCTCTGGACATTGGAGAAGACCTGTGTGAGGACAGAGGAGAGAGAAACGAGCTGATTTAAAATTTCAGCCATGAAACCACTGGAAAGATTCAATGAAGAGAAAGTCTTTGGTCCCAAGGTGTGTCAGGCCTTGTACAGCAACCACAGACGGTCTGTGACTTTTTAACAGCAGCATCCCCAGGAAACCAGTGAGGAACTCCCAGCTTGCTACAAAAGTACAGTGATGCTGCCAGCCAGGACAATCCGCAGTGCAGCCAGAGAATGAGGCCACCAGTTCACTTCTCTGTCTCCAGGAACACCCATGTGCTGTGACCACCACTCCCAGCAACTCCACTGCCAACCACAGCCTGAAAAGCTTACACTCAAGGGAAAATCCAGCCCTGGCCCCAACACCAGTAACCCCCAGGGTCGGGTATCTGACCTCAGAGAACCTCTCCACCTCCAGGCCTTGCTCTCCCTTGGCTGACATGAGCATCAGTTTGTTCTGCAGCTCACGGAGCTCTGCCAGCGAGTACTTCCAGGAGGCCTCGGTGTCCCCCGAGCTCGCCGGGAGGGTGAAGCGCAGGACGCTGTCCAAGGACACCTGCAGGGCAGACACCGTCCGTGTGCCTGGGGCTGAGCCTCTGCCCGAGGCAGAGGAGCGCCGGGGCAGCAGCCCCCAGGCAGGAGGGGCGCTGGGAGCTGTGACCTCACCTTCTGGCCATCGGCTGGTGCCCTGAGCACATAGACCCCTCTGCTGTTGATGGCAGCTGCCAGGGACAGCGAGGACAGCTCCACGGAGCCATGGCTCTCCTTCACTGTCTTCAGCCACTCCAGGTGCTGAGCTGAGGCACGCTGTGGGGAGAGGAGACAAGCACTGCCCTGACTGCTCTGAAATCCTGCATCTCTGCTCTACACCTGAGCAGGACAAACACCTGGGGCTGGCACAAGAGTCTCGTGCTGGGGAAGGAAGAAGGGAATGAGTATTGGCTTCAGCCTGCTCTTTCTGCACAGCTCTTCCTTGCCCACCCACGGGAGGCTGAACAGAGCCCACAGTGCTCCAACACCTCTTGCTACAGAAGCAGGCCTTGCTGCAATAGGATAAGAGCTCCCAGGCACCTGCCTCCCATCTTTCTCACCAAACTTGCATAAGCAAAGTTACACCACATCATGCTGGAAAGCCTCCCAGTGCCCTGGAGAAACCTGTGCCACACCAGTTACAGCTGCTGCAGTGAATTTTTGTGCTGCAGACACATCAGGGATTTTTCCTCCAATAACAGCTGCGGTGAGGTCCCCACACAGGTGGAGTCCAACTTCAGCCATTCCTGGAAGGCAGCAGTGCAGGAGGACGGCGAGGCCCTGCTCCAGCAGAACTCACCAGTTTCTCAGGGAGGCTCTCATCGCTGTCCAGGGCTCGCCACAGTTTCTGCAGGCAGCGCATGAAGTCCTCGAAGCCCGAGTGCGGGTGGAGCTCGTAGAGCAGGGAGGAGTAGCCGTGCACAGTGCCATGGAAACAGGCCACACGGTCCACGTCCATGTCGTTCTCCCCCGCAGAGATGGATGCCAGGTCAACAAACACCTTCAGCTCGTTTATGTCTGAAATGAGGCAGCACAAGAGTGAACAAGGAACGGGGCAGGTTGGACACCACCCCTCATCAGAACCTTCTACAGGAATTCAGGAAGAATGCTTTGAAGAGCAGCCTCTGTGCAAATTCCCTCTCCCCATCAGCTTTTCCCAGGCCATCCATCCATGGACCCCCACAGCCCCCGGATCCCCAGGCAGGAGGGGAGCAGTGTCTGGGGGGTGTGTGCAGCTGAGGGCGCCTGTGCAGGTCACACAGCTCCATCCTCTGAAACAACAGCTCTGAACTGAGCAGCAGCAGCTGCTGAAGCCCTCCAGGCCCGGCCCAGCTCCCAGCAGGGTGGTCACTGGGTGCTGCACCAGCCCACACTGCACAGGCACCTTTAAAAGGTCCTCCTAGAACATTCCACACCAAAGCCCATCAGAGATGTAAGTACCAACACCAGACGCTGCAAAGGCACAAAGCAGATGGGTCAGGGATTCAGCGTTCCTTCTGCCCCCACACAAGCTGCCATCCCTTCTAGTACTCTGTGTCTAGTTCCTGGATGAGCAGCACACACCTGTCAGCGCTTCTCTGACCCAGCAGACAAACTCCTTCTGCTGGGCCAGCTCCCTCAGGCAGCCACGGCGGGGCACAGTGATCCCCTGCAGCAGCTTCTTGGCCTGCACGAGCTCAGGGCTGATGGAATCCAGCTTCTGGGTCTTGTAGGATTCAAGCTTTTCTGTCTGGAAAGCAAGTGGTGCAAACACACACTGAGTCCGGAATTGGGAAATGCCACTGGTTCTGCAGCAGGGAAAGGAAAGCCCTCTGCAAAGCCACACCCCAACAGAGCAGTATCATCATCTCTCTTTACAGAATGACTACACAAAATCACTTGGTACATCTGATTTTTACCTCAAATAATCATTTCGGGACAAGGAATGGCTCTTGACAGACTGAGATAGACTTGTGGGAAGGTTCAAATTTAGCCAGCACTCTGACAATACAGAGCCAAAGTCAGGGATACTTACTATATGCAACAAGTTTTCCAGGATGCTGAAGTCACCAGAGAGGCCTAAACTGTCTTTGACTTGGGCAATGATCTTGGCAGCATCAAGGGTTAAATGCATTTCATGGTACTGCTGGATCTGCTGGACTCGCTGGTCAACCCAGGCTCTGTCTCTTGCAGGCCCAAGCCCACAGATGGTGTCCAGCTCTGGTCTGAGACCTTCAGGATGATTTATGAATTCCTGGAAAATTCTATCAACGGCAGAAAGTGTGAGACGTCCTGATCTGAGATCATCATACAGCATTTCATAGTTGTCAAAGCAAGGGCGGATCATGCTGTCCAAAACATCATCAAGATCCAAGTCAGGAACCATCTCCTCCTCATCTTCCTCCCCGTCCTCTGGATAGTCACACTCATACTCCTTTCCTGCCTTCTGTGCTGCTTCCTCCCAGAACTGCTGGAAGATCAGGCTGTCCTTAAAGGAGTGGATTTTGTGGACAAACCCTTTCAGCTCTGGGCTCAGGCTGTAGAAAGCCTCCAGGGGTCTCCTTCCCATGATCACAACTTCATTCAGCCTTTTTGAGGAAAGATCTTCCGAGTGTTGACATTCCACTTCATTGACATCCACTGTAAACCAGAGACAGGCCAGAGGGGGATCAGGGGTGGTGCAGCCTGGCTCCAGCTCACTTCATCCCATTCCCCCAAGCCACAAAAGCCTACCAGGCAGGTGGAGCCCTGGAAGTGTCATTTGATGCACAAGCACTCACTTGATCCCCCCAGTGCTCTGGGTTTACTTTCCCCACCCCTCCTCACCCTTACTTTGGGGTTTAGAATCAAATCTGTTCCCAAAGCCAAGAATTTTGAAGGAAAATGCTGTTTTCTGGAGTGGTCACTTTCAGACTGCTCCCCCAGAACTCTACCTCTCACAGAATTCTTCACCTTCCTGCACATGCTCAGGAAGGTTCCTATTGCTTTTTTCTCTTTTCTGAGCTGTTTGACTTCCTCTTGCCTCAATTCCAGCAGTTCTTTCAGGCTTCTCTGGAGCAGTTCCTTTTCCTCACGTGGTAGTTGCTGGTACTCTGAAAGAAAACTCACCTGTAGTTACAAAGCAGACACTTCCCACAGCCTGCAGCCAACTCAGAGTCACAAACCCTGCAGTGACAACACGAACTGGAGCTGGGAGCTCCCTGCCCAGGCCAAGGGACAGCACTCCAAACTGCTGCAGCCCCTCCAGAGCATTCCCAACCCCTGCAGCCCCTCCTGAGCAGGCCAGCACCACTACAATGATGCTCTAAGCCAACCATGGCCCCTTAAACTCCTCTCTTACTTGTCTCCCAAATGCCAATGAACTGCTCCTTATGCTGGAAAACCTCCTCCAGGTGTTTCACAAGGATGCAGCCTTGGTCGATGTCATCAGTGACACTCGTAAGCACAGAGTCTGCTGTGGCCATGACGTCCTTTGCTTCATCTGTGAGTTTGTCCAGAAGGTTTCTGTTTGTTCCTGTTTCAGAAAAAAAGCATGTCACATTTCCCAAAAACCAGGCAGAATCAGGAACTTTTCCATGCCATGGCACAGAGTCCTTCCATTCCCTACTGAACCTCTACCCAAGAGCCTGTGGACTCACACCACCCTCCAACCCTTCACGTCTTTCTAAACAAAACCAGGATCTCATGAGAGCAATTTGGAAACTTTCCATGGAGAGCCCAGACCCAAACCCTGTGGGGCAAACAAAAGCCATTTGGATCCGTGCACTTGGCCAACATTTTGGCATTTTTGTGTGCCAACAACTCGTGAGAACCTCTCAGAGAAAGAAGTTATGGTCCACAAATGCTGAGGAAGCTACAGCGGATAAGCACAAGAGGAATAGTGGCTCCTCTTCCTCGGCCCTCCCTCTCAAAACCCAAGTTGAACACTCCAAGCTTTGAGACAAGGACTAAAACAAGAGCAGGACAATTTCTCTCTGCTGCTCTGTGCAGTGGCAATAGTGAGGCAGAGAACAGACCTACCATTAAAGCTGAAGATGTGTTTGACATCAGGCCACGTGAGCAGGTGGTGCAGAATCTTATCAAAATCCTCCTCAGACTGCCCAGCCCTGACTGGCCACGACTTCACTATGACAGTAGACACGAGCTGGCTGAACTGGCTCATGTTGTAGGCAGAGATCTTCTCCAGGAGGTTGTTCTGCGTCTGCCAGGGCACACAGAGAGGGCAGGGCTGTGTCAGACTTTGGGGTCCCACTGTGCCTGTGTCTCAAAACTGGCACTGACACCAAGGAGTGACCTCCAGTGCTGAGGTATATTCCAAACCAGCCCTGGACACAACTGACCCCAGAGCTCACGGTGGAAACACATTACAAATATTCCTCACAGACTCATTTCCTGAATTTTTCTTGTTGGTATTTTTTGTTGTTGGTTTAACAAACAATCCACAGCAACTCAAGCAACATCCACCTCTCCTTCTACCACAAGGCACATCCCTATGCAACAGAATTGCTGTGAAATTCCACTTTCCTTTCTCCTCCCTTCCCCTAGCAGGGCAAACACAGTACCTGGCAGGCTGCAGTTACAGCTTCTGTGGCACAGCTCTGGAAGCACTGGCTGATGGAGGAGTCCATCTCTGTGATTTGGTAGTACCGACAACAATACACCAAGATTTGGTTCACTGGAGGCTCCTAAAGGGCAAAAAGGAGATTTCTCATCAGCTCAGTCTCCTGACAGCACCAAGGAGTGCTGCTATCAAGACAATAAAAAGAACCTGAGCATCAGCCCATTCCTGAAGGCCTGGAAGAGAGATCATACAAACAAATGCTTGGAAAATATTTTAATGATTACCATCTAAAGTGTGTGATTATTTAATATCCACCTCTCCAAGCCAAGCTGACAACAGAAAATATTTGTTTCCTGATTTCACCCTGAAAATCAATGGCTTGAAGAAATGTGTAATTGCTGTAGAGAGGGGATAAGGAGATATACAGGGTCCGTTTGGAAGGGACTTACACATGTGGGTGTGCATTTGGGAGCCTGAGCAGCACCATGTCTGCACAAGGAATGAAAAGAGAAGCACCAGCTTGACTTCCCTGAGCCCTTGGGCATTTACTTTGCACTCACTGGTTCTTAAAACTCCAGAGGTGGCAATTGCTCAGAATGTGGATTTCCTCTGAAGCACCAGGACCAGCAGTCAGGCCACTGACACCAAGATGACAGTGTGGGACATTGTCATGGCCAATTGCTGAGCCTCCAGAACGTGGTTTATACCAGCAATGGCAATTGCCATGGCCAAAGCCACCGTGTTTCCACGTGCTCCTGCTCCAAGCACAGCACAAGTCGCTGTCTCTGCCCTGGGCCACCTGCCAAGACTGCCTGGAGTCTCCCCTACCTGCTGGATTCTTTTCTTCAGATCTGCAACTAAAGTGTTCCTCCACGTCTGGGTGAACTCCTTATCTGGAAAGCTGATATTCACAAATTTATTCCAGGCCTGCAGGGGACAAGCAAACAAACCCAAACCACTGAGTGCTGAGATTTAACAGAGAAGGAAATTAAAAGGACAATGTAGAAAAGATGCCCCACATGCCTCAGACAGTGTGCAGCCCTTCCAGATGTTTCCATCCTGAGGAAAAGGAACACTCCCAGAGCTGCAAAAGGCAGCTGTTAAGCCCAAACACTGTGTAAATGTCTCAGCTGCTGAAGGAGACATTTGGACGAGCCACTTCCACCCTGCTGCTGGAAACTGTCCCAGGGAGGGCAGGGAGCAGCAGCTCACACTGGCAGGGCTGCTCTGAGCTCTGCCTGCTGGAAGGCCTCGGGACAACCAGTGGGACACACTGGGAGCAAAGCAACACCAACAAGGGCAGCTCCTCACCCCAGCAATGCCTTCAGGAACAGCAGAACTGAGCTGAGCAGCACCAATTCCAGCCCTGTGCTCCTCAGCCCGGTAGTGTTTGAAACACTCCCCACCCCATTCCTTACCCAGACACAGCCACAGAGCCCAGCAGGGAGCCAGTACACTCAAGACCCTGGCTAAGCTACAGTAAAACCCCTTTTTACTGACATTATTAGAAGATGACAAACCCGAAGTTCAGAGAAGAAAGAGAAGGCCACATGGTCCAGGTACTCCTTCAGTAACTTCTGGTTTAAAGAGTTTCTGAACCAGCTTCGAGCATCCCTCAGAGCTCCACGGAGCAACTTTGGAACTTCCTGCACAGCATCCCCTGGAACCTGCCCCACGCACGGGGGAGGACAAAAAAATAAACACAGTTCAAGCAGGACAGCAACAGACAACTGGTTTAAATCAGTATTTCTAAAGAGAAGGCCCAAACACATCCAGAACACACAAGAGCCCAGCAGCAGACCCAGCCCTGCTTGAACAAGGAGCAGAGAGAGGCTGGGAAGGTGCAGTGCTCACAGGCAGGTTGTGTCCCAGGAAATACAGACAACAAACGTTTAAGGGGAAACAAAACCAGACTTAAAACAAAGGTTATCACAGCAAACCTGAGCATCTGACCTTATTTTCAATAAGAAACCAATTTATTAGGTGATTCCACACTCTGTGAAAGTACCACAGTCTTGCTTAGAGTGTGAAGTTCTTCAAATTGAGTCTGAATCTGATCCAAACCCCATCTGTTGTACCACACTTGTGATATTTCTGGGGACCTTGCTTGTATCAAGCCAAGGGCTCCCTGGTACTCACTGCTGGGGGCTGAAGTTGGGCAACCTTGGCAATCAGGATGGCAGCAGTGGCAGGGACCAGGAACATTTCCACCTTCCTGGTGGCCTTGCAGAGCCTCTCGTTCAGCCTGCAGCAGCAGAACAAGCAGCACAGCCAAGAACCAGCTCCCAGAGCTCTGCAGGGCAGCAACACAGAGGGAGAATTAATTTTCTGCTCCGAGGAAAAATTAAAAATTAAAAACAAAGTAAAAAAAACCATCAAATTCAACATGGTGTGCCAGCTGCCTCCCTCAGATGGATTTAAAAAATGGGAGAGAACACCAGGATTCTTTTCTTCCTGGAGATTTCAAGGCACACAAGCAGGACCCCAGCTCTGGTGCAGATGCAGACAATGCTCTCACAAAGCTGCACTGCACTTACCTGGCTGGAGGCTCATCCAAGGCTTGCAGAACTGTGTTTAGAAGCTTCTCTACCACCTGAGAATGGAAAGACAAAAATATCAAACTCTGGAATAAATCTTACACACTGATTTCTGGTTAGCTGAGGAAGAGGGAACTCACTATTCTTGCATATCTTCTCCAACATTTTTATAAATACACTGTAAAATAGCAGAACTTATTTAATGGATGTCAGAGCATCCAAATACCTGAGCAGCTTTTATATGCACAAACCCAACCTGTACTTTTTACAATTTGGTGGTTCCAAATCTAACATTAGCTGCATAGTCCCACTCCTGCTGTCCTCTCACCAATACAAGAGTTTTCACAACAGCAGGAAAATCTCCCAAACCTGCTGCCCCTTGCCCAACCCTCCCGTGTGAAAAAACAGTTGCAGGTACACATCTGAGGAGGTGATGATTAGAACATTTGCCATCACTAGCCGAGAGCAAATCCAGCTAAGAGCCTGCTCCTCTCATCAATGCCAACACCACGTTTTGCTGTAGATACACCCCCAACTCCCTGAGGATCTCTGACTTCAGAGCATGTCGGAGAAGGGAGACGCAGACACCAGGTGGTCATCAGCAAAATCTTGTTTATTAGCAATATTGATTTTGGCTAAATACAATACTTAATTAGCTCATGCATAGTGCAAAATCTTAGCTCATTATTGGTAGTTAGCTATTTGCGTCACTGCTTGCTTTGGCTAATTATGCTTGTAACTTTTATAGTTTAATGTCTGATTTTGTTCCTCTCCTACCCTCTGTTTGTCACGTCCCCACAGTCTTTCCCTTTGTCTATTGACACTTTGTCCTTGCCACTATCCTTGTTCTACTTTTCCTGTAGCATCAGCAAGTTGGTCTCGCTGTGGCCTTTCTCACGCAGCCAGTCCTGCACTAAACTCTCCACAAGAGCAATCATTTTTGCTCTTAGCTAGGTTTGAAGCTCTTTGTGCTGTGACCTGCTGCCAGCCCCAGACCCCTCAGTGGTGGTCAGGTCTGCCAAAAGACACCCAGGAGCCCAGTTTGAGCCTTCATCCCAGAGCTGGGTAAAGCTGCCAGAAGACAAACCTCAGAGTGACTACTCCACGAGAGGTCAACATTCTCCAATCTGTACAGGAGACCTTGAAGGGTAACTAACAAGTCACTGGAGAAGTCTCTTATGAACTCAGCCAGGCTCTTCAGGGGCAGCAAGCAGAGCCAGGATTTGACCAGAGTCACATCAAACTCCATCAAGTACTTCTTTTCTCTCATTCGTTCCAGCAGGGACACTCTGGAGCAGAGACAAAACAAAATCTTCAGGATTCCAAGGAACAAAAGGCTGTGAGCTTGTGCAGCCCACAGAGGAGTCTCCTCCTCATTCCTGTGCTTTTGTCACTGCAGGATCAGTGGGATCCAGGGCTGGGAGAGCAGAGCCAAACCACTGAGCACAAGCTCTCAGGGAAAATAAGCTCCAGGTCTTGCTCAGACTCTACCCAAGATGAGCAACTTTAGCTCCCAGCTGCTCCCTGGCTGGCAGAACTGGGGGATTTGTGTTTGAGGGGTCACACCGTGCCCAGCTCAGTGACCTCTGAGCCACCAGTGAGGCTGTGCCCAAATACCCCAAACATCCTCCCTCAACATGCTGAGACATTTCATACTCTTTTAAAAATGAGGGAGAGAAAATTTAAAAAGAAAAAAAAGATGAAGTAAGGAGATCACCCCCAGCTACAGCACCAGGGCACTGGGTGTAACTGGGAGCTCTGGAAAACTCACACATCTCGCTTCCTCCTGGTTTCAGCAAATGCAAGCCCTTCCAGCCCTGCCCAGACATCCTCCTCCACCAGCCTGTGCTCCTGCTGCAGGGGAGCAGCAAAGGAATGCAGAAGGGGAAGGATCCACACCCACTGGTCTACATCACATTCAATGCACCTCTGGCACAAGTCTGTCAGGCTGACCTTCAAGCTAAATTAAAAAAACAAACCAAAACAAACACATTGAAAGAACAGCTTTATCCAGGCCTTGAAAACACCCTAGGGGTGTAGGAGGCTACAGCTCAGTCTCCCTATGTGCCTTCAAGTAACCTCTGGTCATTGTTTTAGCTCCATCTACTCTTCATTGCAGAGTGTACAGTCCCCAGATTTAAGGACCAGAGCTGCAGTGTTTCTGAATCTCTCTGCACAGTCCCTGCTGCTGGAGCACTGGGAAGACCCAGTCCTTTATCTACAGTCTCCCCACGAGCTCCCCCAGCCCAGCTCACACAGAGAGGGACTCCAGAGAGAAATGCAATGGCTGCAGCTATGCAGGTGAAGAACTCCAAATCCAGTGCCAGGTAAGCAGTCAGATTACAACCTGGTAAACAGGCTGGAATTGAGACCTCCAAAGATACCTTCAAATATGACTTTATCTCTGGTTCTCTAGCACTAGAGAGCTGGATTCCTCTTTTTTATCAAAGGTTTGAGCAACACCAGCCTGCTCAGTTAGAAGGTACATGGAACACTCACTTGGTAAGTCCTGCAAAAGCCTGTTTGATGTGATGAATCTCATTCTGCACATCTTGTTGTGACACCTGATCCAAGCACAAGAGGCTACACAGGTCAGCCAGATCATCTTTATGTGCTGGGAGTGAACGGTCCTCAACCACCAGAAGAATGGTGAGCCCCAGAGCCAGCTTGCTTTGGACGACCCTGTCCTCTGGAGCTGCTTCTGCTGCAAGGAAAGGCCGAGCTATTCTCCTCATGTATTGTAGCAGCAAATCATTCACCTGGGACAAAGAAGGGAAGAAATAAATCAATCACAGCATTAGTCTTTGTCTTCTGAAGGCATTATCTTCTCCCAGCTCCTGCGAGGCCACGGGACAGGAAGGAGCAGCCTCAACAACCGAGAAAGACAATGTGGCATTTCTGCCACACCTGCTCATTATGTCAAGCAAAAAATTTTGGATTCCAGAAGCCCTGCTGGCATCACTGCTTAGAACACGATCAGGAGCTTCTCCCAAAAAGCAGGCAGGTTTGGAGCAAGAGTGCAGAGAAGCTGTTAGTGACGGAAAACAGCCAGCAAAACTTGATGGCAAAACTTCGGAAATGAATACCCACACAAAACCCACTCCAGTCCAAAGTCACCACATCACAGCTCTGCTGCTGACCCACATGGGGGCTCAGAACCACGCTGAGGTGCACAGGCTGACTGAAGCCCCCAAGGCAGTCAGTGGCAGTCACCCCACAAGGATCCCCACTGCTTCTGCACTTGAACTTTGGAAAAGCAAAATTAACTCAGTGAGGCCAACAGCAAAATTAAAGTTTGGGTTCAGTAACAGAATGTGTTCTGTCTCTGTGCAAGAGAAGGGATTACCTGCTCTGAGCTGAAGTTTAACTCTCTCCATGGCATTGGCTTGCCATCAAACACCAGCTGGGCTACTGCAACAGAATGGAACTGCCTCAGCTGGTACAAGAAGTTCCTCAGGTTGTCAGGACTCCAGGTTCCAAGAATGCTGAAGATACTTTCTAACATAAAAGTGGCAGCTATTTTCTTCCCTTGCACCACTTCCTTGTTCTTATCCGAAGTAAATATGTGCAGAACGTTTTTGATCATGGAAGGCTTTGCACACACGATGTCATCATACTGGTGCCACTCTGGAACAGCAGAGAACACAGGAAAACAACCACTGCAATCAGCTGCCACAGCCATGTCCCCAGCAGCCCACTGAGCTCCCAGCTTCAGCCTGTGCTGTCTGGCAGGAATGCTGGCCCACAGGCCACAGGGATCACCCAAGGGGCAGGTCCAGCCAGCAGAGCTCACCTCCATTGTTCAGCAAGGCCTTTTTTACCATTAAGCAGCGATTCACATGGTGATTTGATTCTTGTTTCTTGTAAATGAACTCATAGTCTCCCTTCCCACAGGTCACCCAGTACTTGTAAGGAATGTATTTATCCAGGATTTCTTTGGTGAGAGTTACAGCACCTTCAATGAGGTATCCATGTTCTCCCAGACACCTTGGAAACACAAACACAGCAAAGGCAGGCAAAGGACACATTAGCTGATCTACAGTCCTCCTTTCCCATGCATTTCATTTTTAGTAGGAACGGTGACTGCTCTTTCTCACAAGAACATTTCAGAAGAGTTTACTCCTCTGTGAAACCCTTTGCTGCAAACCCCCCGTGGGCACAAAGCCACACTTTGCACAGTAGCTGAGGCTCCACAGGGACCCCATTCCCAGAGCAGGGAACACTCACTTGGTGCAGTTCAGCTCACAGATGTTGTCCTTCCACCTGGCGTAGGGAGCAATGTCCTGACCTCTGATGAACACTTTATGGACATCAGGGTTGAGCTTGAAGTCTTTGGACAATATTGCATGGAAATACACTGTAACACCCTCATTGCGGCTCACAGAACTGCAGGGAAGAATTGGAAGGGAAATGGAAAGGATTCTGTTGGGGTTTTTTACTTGCACAAATGAGACTTGGGCCACCAGCTGAGTGGCTGCAAGACCCATAAACTCTGGCAGCAGTTCACTCTGACTGATGTGTGAGCAGGCCTAGTGCAAAGCTCAGTGCAAAACGGAAAAATGGGCTCCTTAAGGCAGCAGGAGATGCTCTGGTCCAGCAGAGTTACATGGAATAGCTACACTTTGAACCCCTTCCAGCTCATACACATTAAGCAAAATATTAAAACAGCTCTTCACGTTGTGCGTGTGAAGCATATGTTGTTAATAAGAGCAAGAAATAAGAGAATAATCTCTTTTTTATCCATCAGATGCTCAAGCAGGTTCAACACATCACCCAGGACATCACCTGTGCTGCAGCTCCCACTCAACACTGGTTCTGTCGTGCACAATCACTTCACCTCAGTCTCAAAATTCCATTTCCACATATCCAAGGGACGTCCTGACCCAATCCCAGCACCTCAGTCTGGAGTCCTGAGTCCTCCTTACAGCAACTCCTGTTAGTGAAGAATGCTGGGGGGCATCAGGGCTGTTCTCACCTTTCTTTAATCTTTTCCCCAGGTTTCTGGTTCTTTTGATCCTTTTTGTTCTTGGGGCTGTCTGCTGCAGCCACAGCATCCTCCTTTCTGGCAGCCTCAGCTCCTGGGCTCGGACTTGGTTTCTCATTCACACTCGGCATTTTCTCACTTGGGGTCTGACTTTTCTCTTTTGTGTTTGCATTCTGCAACAGGGAGACAAACAATGCCCAGTGAAACAGGAGACCCTGGAAGCACAACATCTCCTCCTGGTAATACTGATCCCTCACTGATGGAAGTTAAGGAAACAGCACATGATGGAAGAGGAGCCCAAACCAAACACACTGCCAAGCAGTCATGTCAGTGAACCCCAGGTCCTCGAGGATGGGGTGTAAAAAAGTGAAAGAGAACCCACGGCAACTTCCACCTTCCGAGACACTTGCAAAACACAAAATGCCCTCATTCAAGGGGATCCCAGAGCTCTCCAGAAAGCATGACTGGCTGGAGAAGAGACACCTCCCAGTCCTGGGGGCACCTGAGTGACCCCTCAGTGAAGCTGGCCTACAACTGACACCCAGGAGAACAGAACTCAAAGAAGAGCCTCCCCATAGCCCTCCCCAACTCAGCCCTGTATCCCTGGGTGCTCCTCAGCCTCACTGACAGCACGAGCACGTCACACTGGCAAAAGGAAGCTGTGCCCATTGGAACACTCATCAGAGCTACTCACACTCACCTTGACAGTGGAACTGCTCCCTTTCTGCTTGGGCTCCTTCCCAGCCTGCAGGCTCTGGGCCCCAGGGGAGGTCTTGGTCTCAGGTTTGTTTTGCGGGGCTCCCTTGGCAGGAGGCAGCTCCAAGGGACTCGCTCCTTGCAGCTCCTTGCTGCTGCCCCGGGCCTGGGAATCTGCAGTGGCTGCTGGCAACTGGCCAGGGGCACGAGTGCCCTGCTCCACGCCAGCCCTGGCCCCCTGCTCCAGGCTGCCCCTGGCTGTTTCTCCGTGCCCTGGGGGTGTTCCGTGCCCCTCCTTGTCCCCAGGGGCTGTGGCACTGGCAGCTGGAGCTGCCCCACTGGCTGTGCTGCTCTGCTCTGCAGGACTCAGCCTCTCTGCTTCCGGGCTGCCAGCTTCCTTGCCCAGGTGTGCCAAATCCCTGTGGCCTTCAGCTGTGTCCCCACCGGCACCAGTAAGTCCATCAGCACCTGCGTGTGCTCCCGCACTGCCGGGGGCTTGGATTTCTTGAGGAACAACACATGTGTCAGGCAGCTTTGTGGCTGGAGCTGGTGCTGTGCTTTGAGGAGGCAGAGAGTCCTGTTCTGCAGAGATGGGAGTCTGTTTCTTTGTTTTTCTCCTCTTCCTTTTCTATAAAAAAAAAAAGAAAAACAAAACCACAATGTCTGTTTATTCATTGCCAAAGGGAAACGCTTTGTCACCTCCTCCATTGCAGCAAGTACCGACATCTTCCTGCTACATGGGGCTAACAGAGAACAATCAGGAAGAGGAGGGACAAGACCAGCCAGTGAAATGCAAATAACTCCTGAGAAGTGTGTAGGTTTAATATTCCAGACTGGCTCAGCAGGAGCACAGAGCAGTGCTGCAGTGTCTAAGCTGAGTTGTGTAATTTGTCATTTTCCCCGGCTCTGCACGCACAACACAGCGTCAGCAAACGGAGAGCTTCTCCTGCAGGAAGGCAGGCAGCAGCTCCCCGACGTGGCCAAAGGGATGTGGGGGATGCAGCCCGGCCTCCTCACCTCACACCACAGGGCAACAAGCCCCAGCTGCTCCCCAGCACCCAGAAGGATCCTCACCTTCTTCGGCGGAGAAGCCACCTCAGCAGAGTCACCGGCCCCAGGCTGAGCTGAGGGCTCTTCGCTGTCCTCTGGAGCTGTGACATCCTCCAGCAGTGAGGATCCCTCTTCCTCCTCCCATGTCTCAGTAGAGGAGAGAGAAGTGTCGGGTGTGGTGTCTGAGGTGTTGGGCAGAGCTCTGTCCATCAGCAACTCGCCCTCTGTCTCCTTTGTTTCAGTGGTGGAAGAAGGCCCAGCAGCACCTTCTCACTTCACCTCTTCTCTGCTTCAGGGGCTGGAGGGACCTGCACCTCTCTTCTCTCTGCAACGGAGGGAAATTAATCATTAAACTGGGAATTCAGCCCCCAGTGAGGTCACAGGATGGTTTGGGTTGGAAGGGACATTAAAGCTCATCTTGTTCCACCCCTGCCACAGGCAGGGGCACCTTCCACTGGACCAGGTCACTCCAAGAGCCTGGATGGGGGAGAGAATCAGAAAAAAAGGCAAGACTTGTGGGTTGAGATAAACACAGTTTAGTAAGACAGAAAAGGAAAATTATAATAATGATAAAGAAATATCCAAAGCAAGTGATGCACAGGGTGGTTGCTCACCACTGAGCAATACCCAGCCAGCCCCTGAGCAGTGCCCCCAGCCAAATCCCCCAGGGCCTCCCTCAGCACCATGCCCTGTGCTCTGGAACATCCCTGTGGGCTCTGAGCTCTCCGGGCTCTGCCTCCTCCCAGCTCCTCACTGCCCGGGCAGCCTGGGAGGCTGAGGAATCCTTGGCTTAGTGTAAGCACAGCTCAGCAGCAGCTGAGCCACCAGCCTGTTATCAACAGGATTCTCATCCCGAGTCCAAACCAGCTCCTGGGAACAACAAACTGTCCCAGGCGGAGTCAGGACACGAGCACGCAGGAGCTGTTTGCTGTTCCCTGTTCAGCTCCCACCACTCTCCCGTACAGCCTCCTGCCCCCTCCCAGGCCCTGCCAGCTGCAGGATCATGAAGGAACCACAGCACCGAGGGGCAGCTCCATCCCTGTCCCTCCTGCAGACACGAGCACAGCAGCAGTGCTGGCAGCCAGCTGCCTGTGCCTGCAGCCCAGGAGGAGGTGGGACACTGGCACACCCCAGCTGGCACAGCCTTCTGGGGTGGCACTGTGACCGCTCCCACTCTGCTCAGGCCCTTCCAGGAAGGCAGAGGAAACTCCTTTTTTATCTTCACAGCTTTATACAGTCCTTCAAAAACCTGTGGAAAGGCAGCTCCAGGCCCAACTAGGCAGCAGAGCAGATCTCTGCCTTCTGCAGGGGTCTCACAGGCTCCTCCACATTGCCTCTACCCCAGTCCTGAGAGCAAAAGCTTTGAACCTCAGCTACTTTGGATGCTCTTCCTACAGCATTTCAGAGCTGGAGATCCCAGGTTTGTTACCCTGGCATGCTGGACTGCAGAGGGATTTGCTAAGAACCGACCCTGCAGCAGCTTCATTCTGATTTAGCATGTTTTTCTAGAATCCCATTGTCTCTGTCAGCAAACCAGAAGCCATTCTGATGGCCCAGGTCATTCAGTCTTAAACAAGTAAGGGATCAGGAAACATAACATAAATTAGGAAACAGCATAACTGTGTTGTGTACTTGATTCATCTCTGTTCAGCGAGGCACAATTAGTGTGTTGTCAAACACAATTCAGGGGTGAGTTCTAAATCTAACAAAAAGCTGTGAACTGGAAATTCTGTCTCAAGGACTCAACCAGTCTTTTAACACAAAAAACAGCTTTACTTCATTGGCAAACAGAAACTAGTTCAACACTGGGCAGCTGAGTGTGAAGATGGTGTGTAGGATGCGTCACCAACTGAATCACTTCTGTGTCTCCCAACAGTCACTGCGAAGTGAAGGAAACTCTCTCTGGTCAGGAATGCCAGGGGAGGCTGAGATGAGAGACTGGGGAGAGAGCAGTGTGGAATGACCTGGGCAGAGCCAGAGGCACACGGGCACCAGAGGGCACACAGGGAGCCTGCGGTCAGTGTGCAGCCCCAGCCCGGCCCGGCCCGGCCCTCCCCGGTGCCCAGCGCGGCCCCACAGCTGCTGCAGGAGCCGGTTTATTGTCAGGAAGCGACCTGCGACACTCGAGAGCCGGGCGGGGAGCGTGAGGGGATCCACAGCGCTCAAAGACAAATAAACACACCCAGGGCCTGGCTCCTCATCCCCGCACCCTGCCTGGGGCTGCTCCGCCGGGAGCGAGGCCCGGAGCCAGTCCCACAGCCGGGCCATGGCCGAGGATTCCGGTGCCACAGCCGGTCCCAGAGCCGGGCCATGGCCGAGGGGCCCGGTGCCACAGCCGGGCCACGGCCGAGGATTCCGGTGCCACAGCCGGGCCATGGCCGAGGATTCCGGTGCCACAGCCGGTCCCAGAGCCGGGCCATGGCCGAGGATTCCGGTGCCACAGCCGGTCCCAGAGCCGGGCCATGGCCGAGGGGCCCGGTGCCACAGCCGGTCCCAGAGCCGGGCCACGGCCGAGGATTCCGGTGCCACAGCCGGGCCATGGCCGAGGATTCCGGTCCCACAGCCGGGCCATGGCCGAGGGTCCCGGCCCGGCCCCTCCCGAGGCGGTGCTGACATGGGGGCGGGGCCTGTATGCAAATGAGCCGTTTCGCTCTCCGCCGATTGGCGGCTCTCCGCCCGTCGGGAGATATGCAAAAGATCATGGCGGACGGACCAATGGCGTGGCGAAGCGGCGGCCGTATGCAAATGAAGCAGTTATGTGATGTGAGGGCGGGGCTAGCGCGGCTCCCGGGGGGCGCCGGGAGGACACGGGGTGGGGGGGGACGGAGAACACCGGCAGGACACGGGGGGGGGACACCGCGGGGGGAGACGGGGCGGACCTGGGGTTACACCGGGGAGAACCGGGGGGGAACACGGGGTAGGGGAGCCCCGGGTAAACGGGGCGGACCTGGGGGTACACCGGGGAGAACCGGGGGGGAACACGGAGAGAACCGGGGCGGGGGACATGGGGAGACACCGGGGGAGGGGACGGAGAGAACCGGGAGGACACGGGGAGGGGACACGGGGCGGATCTGGGGGTACACCGGGGAGAACCGGGGGGGGTACACGGGGTAGGGGCGCCCCGGGTGAACGGGGAGGAGATGCGAGCTCCCAGGGACGCAGCGGAGAGCTGCGGGCGGATCGGGGATCACGGTGCACCGGGAAAGTCGGGGCGCACGGAGGTGTTTCGGGGGCCCGGACCCGCGGCTGCCCCCGCCCCGCACCGGGACCCCCCAAGTCCAGGCCCCGCGCCCCGTCCCGCCACTCGCCGGCCCCGGCACCGCGACTCACCGACCTGCACCTGCGGCACCCGCTCCTTCTTCGCCTCCCTCGAGTCCCGCCCGGACAAGTTTCGTTTCTCCGCCGAGCCGCCAACTTTCGTTTTTGCTGCCACGGTCCCCGCCCAGCCCCGCACCACCCCGGCCAATCCCGGCCCCGGCCACCGCCCCCGGGTGGCTCCGGACCGGTCCCGCCCCGTCCGGCCCCCCCATCCCGCCCAGCATCTCTGGGATTCTGCCCCGGTACCCCCCGAACATCCCGATCCCGCCGGGCATCCCTCGGGGCTCTGCCCCGGTACCCTCCGAGCATCCCCCATCCACCAGGACCGGGCAGCAGCAGTGGGGAGGGCAGGTGTGCTGGAGGACCGCGCATTGTGCTGGACCCCACAACCGCAGGAGGATTCCACAGTCAAAAGCAGGGACGCGGCTGGTGGCCCGTCCTGGATCCAAGCTGAACACAGGCTCCCAACAGCCCTGACCTCCGCCAGTGCTCACACAGAGCACACGCGTGTTCCTGAACATTGACATACTGAGCACTCACATGTTCCTGAACATTGACACACTGAGCACTCACATGTTCCTGAACATTGACACACTGAGCACTCACATGTTCCTGAACATTGACACACTGAGCACTCACATGTTCCTGAACATTGACATCCTGAGCACTCACATGTTCCTGAATGAACATTGACATCCTGAGCACTCACATGTTCCTGAACATTGACATCCTGAGCGCTCACATGTTCCTGAACATTGACACACTGAGCACTCACATGTTCCTGAACATTGACATCCTGAGCGCTCACATGTTCCTGAATGAACATTGACATCCTGAGCGCTCACATGTTCCTGAACATTGACATCCTGAGCGCTCACATGTTCCTGAACATTGACACACTGAGCACTCACATGTTCCTGAACATTGACATCCTGAGCGCTCACATGTTCCTGAACATTGACACACTGAGCACTCACATGTTCCTGGACATTGACATCCTGAGCACTCACATGTTCCTGAACATTGACACACTGAGCACTCACATGTTCCTGAACATTGACATCCTGAGCGCTCACATGTTCCTGAACATTGACACACTGAGCGCTCACATGTTCCTGAACATTGACACACTGAGCACTCACATGTTCCTGGACATTGACATCCTGAGCGCTCACATGTTCCTGAACATTGACATACTGAGCACTCACATGTTCCTGAACATTGACATCCTGAGCACTCACATGTTCCTGAACATTGACATCCTGAGCACTCACATGTTCCTGAATGAACATTGACATCCTGAGCGCTCACATGTTCCTGAACATTGACATCCTGAGCGCTCACATGTTCCTGAATGAACATTGACATCCTGAGCACTCACATGTTCCTGAACATTGACACACTGAGCACTCACATGTTCCTGAATGAACATTGACATCCTGAGCGCTCACATGTTCCTGAACATTGACACACTGAGCACTCACATGTTCCTGAATGAACATTGACACACTGAGCACTCACATGTTCCTGAACATTGACATCCTGAGCACTCACATGTTCCTGAATGAACATTGACATCCTGAGCACTCACATGTTCCTGAACATTGACATCCTGAGCGCTCACATGTTCCTGAATGAACATTGACATCCTGAGCGCTCACATGTTCCTGGACATTGACATCCTGAGCACTCACATGTTCCTGAACATTGACACACTGAGCGCTCACATGTTCCTGAATGAACATTGACATCCTGAGCGCTCACATGTTCCTGAACCCCCCCCCCCCCCCCCCTTGAACATTGACATCCTGAGCACTCACATGTTCCTGAACATTGACACACTGAGCACTCACATGTTCCTGAACATTGACATCCTGAGCGCTCACATGTTCCTGAACATTGACATCCTGAGCGCTCACATGTTCCTGAACATTGACATCCTGAGCACTCACATGTTCCTGAATGAACATTGACATCCTGAGTGCTCACATGTTCCTGAACATTGACATCCTGAGCGCTCACATGTTCCTGAACATTGACACACTGAGCACTCACATGTTCCTGAACATTGACATCCTGAGCACTCACATGTTCCTGAACATTCACACACATCGTGAGCACTCACATGTTCCTGAACATTGACATCCTGAGCGCTCACATGTTCCTGAACATTGACATCCTGAGCGCTCACATGTTCCTGAACATTGACATCCTGAGCGCTCACATGTTCCTGAATGAACATTGACATCCTGAGCACTCACATGTTCCTGAACATTGACATCCTGAGCACTCACATGTTCCTGAATGAACATTGACATCCTGAGCGCTCACATGTTCCTGAACATTGACATACTGAGCACTCACATGTTCCTGGACATTGACATCCTGAGCACTCACATGTTCCTGGACATTGACATCCTGAGCACTCACATGTTCCTGAACATTGACACACTGAGCACTCACATGTTCCTGAATGAACATTGACATCCTGAGCACTCACATGTTCCTATATAATACCCAGCCCCTTTTGCCCCCACGCCCGTTTCCCCCTGCCAGCAATCCCCACGCTGCAGCGAGGAACTCACAGCTCGGCGCTGCCCGCAGCAGAACGAGCACTCCAGGGCAGGACCTGGCAGTCCTGGCAGGTGTGTGGCTCCCGGGCACCTCTGCCGCCCTTCCAGCACCTCTGGCAGCAGGAGCTGTGCCAGGACGTGCCCTCGGGCTCGGCTCACCCGCACTGCCCCAGCCTGGTTTCGGTTTCTTTTCCCTGGCACGCTCAGCAGCACCCAGAAAATAACTTCCCCTTCCCACACGAAAGGAAAAAGCTTTCCCTCAGGAAGGCAAAGATCACACTGACTCATTAGCAATTTCTGGTTTATTACACCCTCGCTATTGACCGAGGGCTGTTCAGGGAAGCTGAACTTCAGGGAAGCCCTGCCCAGTCCCAGCAGGTGTCCCCATGCACAGCTGGGCACAGCTGGGTGTCACCGTGCCTGGCCCATGGCAGGATGACAGCCCAGCCCTGATCCAGGGCAGTTTGGCACAACACCCCACAGATAAGGATAAAAAAAGATAAGGATAAAAATCAGTAAGGAGCACAATCCCAGAGGTTTTCCCTCCCCCAGCAGCTGGAGGCTGAGCCCCCAGGCCCGCCTGGAGGGCAGCACGAGCAGCTTTGACTGTTCCAGGGACAGCACAGCCTGTGTCACCATTGCAGCGACCCAGAACATGAAAAAGGCCCAGAATTAAAACAGGTGTTTAAAAAATGACAGCAGCTCCTGGAGGAAGGATGGCTTTGCACCAGTCACTGTGACAGAGAACAGTTTTGTCCCACAGCCCATGTGGGGTGGGGCTGGTGCTGCTCTGTCCCTCTCAGTGTGGGACATGGGGACAGTCCATCCCGGTGTGGGGACAGTCCATCCATCTCCACTGCCCAGCCTGGCTGGGGCAGGTGGCTCCCACGGCGTGTGTTGGGTGTCACTGGGGTGTCACTGGGGTGTCACTGGGGTGTCACAGGACGTTCAGCCCAGCCTGGTCTCATGGATGAGCCCAGTGCTCTCGGCAGTGCTGCTGAAGGGCTCTGCTCTGCTGCCCCCCAGCTCTGCTCCCCCAAACCCCCTGGGACAGGAGCAGGGAAGCAGAGTCAAGCCCGGGCTCATGTCCTGACTCTGCCTGGGACAGTTTGTTGTTCCCAGGAGCTGGTTTGGACTCGGGATGAGAATCCTGTTGATAACAGGCTGGTGGCTCAGCTGCTGCTGAGCTGTGCTTACACTAAGCCAAGGACTCCTCAGCCTCCCAGGCTGCCCGGGCAGTTACTGAATGTGAGTGAGTTCTGCTTATTGTTCAGGGCTTTGAACATGAGTGTGCAGTAATTGGTAGGCGATAATTAGCACAGTGACAGTAAATCACGCAGCAGCCTGGGCACTGACAGGGCACAGAGTCTGTGTGTGCTTCACGAGGAACCTTTCACAGCCAGCACTGCCAGAGGCAGCAGGGTGGCAGTGCCAGCAGCGTCCTTCCCTGCCAGCACAGGTACTCACCTCACCTGCCCCGGCACATCCCGCTCCCACTCACACTCGAAAGGCACAGAGGAGTTCGGGAGTGGCAGTCTGGGGAGCGCCAGGAGTGCTGGGGAGGGGCTGCACGTGGAGGGGACATCGTGGTTTGTCCAGCAAAGTTTAATTCTTCTTTGCCCCGGGTTCAGTCTTAAAAGTGGTTGTGAGCAGCATTGCCCCCCTGCATTAGCAGCAGAATTATTTGCTTGGTTTGCTGCTGTTCAGCCTGGCTGAAACAACTATTCCTTGTGCTGGTCACTAAATCCTGCTAATAATGTACTGTGGGAGATGCCATCTGTCCATTCAGGGGCACGCCTCAGTGTTATATTATTGATAAGTGACATATCACATGCCCACTCAGACACACTCGGACACACTCACACACACCCAGATATCACATGACCCTCAGATAATGAGTTATTTTTAAGAAATAAATTAAATAAAAGAATTTTTAAAAGAAAATTTTTAAAATACTAAAAAATTTTTTAAAAATTAAAAATTAAAATAAAAAATAAAAGACAATTTAAAAACTACAAAAATTTTAAAATTTTAAAAATTTAAAATAAATAAAATAAATTTAAAAAACAATTAAAAACTAAAAATAAAATTTAAAAATTAAAATTAAGAATTTTTAAAAATTAAAACAAAAAATTTTAAAAAGTAAAAAAAATTTAAATACAAAAATTTTTAAAATTCAAATGAATTGCTAATGCCTGCCGATGGATTGCTCGGCGCTTGATTCCTTCTGCACTCCTTGCACACCCATTACACACTTTTTACACACTAATTTGAACACTCATTGCACCAATAGAGAGGCAGGAGGTTTTTAGTTTTGGTCGGGGGTTTTGGGGCGTTCATTCTGGAGGATTTTTGGAAGGATCGGGACTTGCCTTTATTCCATCCCTTGACTGTGCACAAAGCGCCGCCTTGTGGGCAGAGAGCGGAACTGCAGGGACCGCGAGAGCCGGCGCCTGGCAGTGCTGCACGGAGAGAGAAAGGAGTGTGCAGGGAGTGTGCAAGGAGTGTGCAAGGAGTGTGCAGGGAGTGTGCAAGGAGAGTGTGAGGAGAGTGTGAGGAGAGTGCACTGAGTGTGATCGATTGCTCAGCCATCGATTGCTAATATCTGCTGATCGATTGCTTGGCGCTTGATTGCATCTGCACTCCTTGCACACTCATTACACACTCATTTGCACACTTTTTACACACTAACGTGAACACTCACAGCGCACTTCTTGCACACTCGTTGCACTAATAGAGAGGCAGGAGGTTTTTAGTTTTGGTCGGGGTTTTTGGGGCGTTCATTCTGGAGGATTTTTGGAAGGATCGGGACTTGCCTTTTGCCACCCCTTGACTGTGCACAAAGCGCCGCCTTGTGGGCAGAGAGCGGAACTGCAGGGACCGCGAGAGCCGGCGCCTGGCAGTGCTGCACGGAGAGAGAAAGGAGTGTGCAGGGAGTGTGATCGATTGATCAGCCATCGACTGCTAATGCCTGCCTATCGATTAGCTCGGCGATCGATTGCTCGCGCCTGCCGATCGATTAGATCGGCGATCGATTGATCGCGCCTGCCGATCGATTAGCTCGGCGATCGATTGGTCGCGCCTGCCGATCGATTAGCTCGGCGATCGATTGCTCATGCCTGCCGATCGATTAGATCGGCGATCGATTGATCGCGCCTGCCGATCGATTAGATCGGCGATCGATTGATCGCGCCTGCCGATCGATTAGATCGGCGATCGATTGATCGCGCCTGCCGATCGATTAGATCGGCGATCGATTGCTCATGCCTGCCGATCGATTAGATCGGCGATCGATTGCTCATGCCTGCCGATCGATTAGATCGGCGATCGATTGGTCGCGCCTGCCGATCGATTAGCTCGGCGATCGATTGGTCGCGCCTGCCGATCGATTAGCTCGGCGATCGATTGATCGCGCCTGCCGATCGATTAGATCGGCGATCGATTGCTCATGCCTGCCGATCGATTAGATCGGCGATCGATTGGTCGCGCCTGCCGATCGATTAGCTCGGCGATCGATTGCTCGCGCCTGCCGATCGATTAGATCGGCGATCGATTGGTCGCGCCTGCCGATCGATTAGCTCGGCGATCGATTGCTCATGCCTGCCGATCGATTAGCTCGGCGATCGATTGCTCGCGCCTGCCGATCGATTAGATCGGCGATCGATTGCTCATGCCTGCCGATCGATTAGCTCGGCGATCGATTGATCGTGCCTGCCGATCGATTAGATCGGCGATCGATTGCTAATGCCTGCCGATCGATTAGCTCGGCGATCGATTGGTCGCGCCTGCCGATCGATTAGATCGGCGATCGATTGCTAATGCCTGCCGATCGATTAGATCGGCGATCGATTGCTAATGCCTGCCGATCGATTAGATCGGCGATCGATCACTGATGCTCATTGATCCGCAGGCATGAGCGTTCGACCATCTATTTTTTTTCATTTTTTTCAATGTTTAAAATTTCTTTAGTTTTCTATTATTTTTAAATTTTTTTTCTTTTCAATTTTTAAATTTTTAAAATTTTTAATTATTTCTTTTAATCTAAAAAAATTTTTTACTTTTTAATTTTTTAAAAAATTTTTTAATTTTTAAAATTTTTAAAATTATCTTTTCAATTTTTTAATTTTTCAAATTTTTCCATTTTTTGTAAATTTTGAACAAAATTTATCAACTTAGTAATTTTTTATTTTTCTTTGGCTTTTTAATATTTTTAAATTATTTTAATTTTTAAAATTTTTTATTTTTTAAATTATTTTAAATTTTTGTAATTTGTTTAATTTTTGTATTTTATTTAATTTTTAAATTCTTTAGAATTTTAAAATTCTTTTTTGTATCTTTAATTTTTTTGTTTTTGTAATTTAAACAAAACATTTAATAATTTTTAAATTCTTTTGATTTTTTGTGTCCCTGCAGGGAGCGATGGCTCCGCCCACAGCGCAGCCACAGCATTCCCAGCACTCCGTGACCCGCACCAGGAATTGTTTCCCTTCCCAAAGCAGCTCTGGGATCACAGGAACAACGGCACGGATTGCACTGAGCGATGAGTGGAATATTTGCCTTTACACACAAACTGCACGGCTGCTGATCACTGAAATCGGATACCGGAAGGTGAAAGAAAAAACGGGGAACAAACGCTGAATTCCATAAGAATGGAAATGCCCAGGGAGGGCTGTACATCAGAGGGGAATCTCGGCGATCAGGGCTTGGGAAATCTGCGCCTCTCAGCGACCTCAGCAATGGGGAAAGAGAGAGGGAAACGTGGATGGGAAATTGGGATAAAAAGGAGGCTGAGTCCCCCAAGAACTGGAGAGATCCCAGGGGAATGTCCCATGGCCTCTGCCTTTATTGGAATAAAGCAAAAGGACTGCTCTGATCCTTTTGGACACGGACCTCTGGTGTTTGTGGGTTCATTTTCCTGGCGAGCCCCTTCCCTCTGCAGGGGCACTGAGGGGCTCTGTGGTGCTGGTGGATCCAGCAGAGCCCCCCGGGAATCCCCACGGCTGGGGGGGACCCAATTGTTGGGAGGGGGCTCCGGCTCAGCCTCCAGGAGCCCCCGCAGCCCCCACGCTGCTGCTCTGGACAGGTCACAGCCCCTGCAGAGCCACACTCAGCCCGTCCTGGCAGAGCAGCCCAGAGCCTCACCTGCCTCCTCCCGGCTGGGGAAATGCTGGAATCCTTCCAAGTCTGCGGACAGAAGGACTCGGAGCACGGGGTCCTGGGGGCAGAGAAAGCCGCGCTGGGGCAGTGCTGGCCCCGGGGCACCGAGCAGGAGATGCAGCTCCGAGCTGGGCTGAGCCCACCAGCCACAGCCTCCCTGGGCTGCCGTGGCGTGGCCAGGGTCCCACACACCTTCAGGCCACAGAAGGCGAGCGAGAGCCCGTGCCTGCGCAGCTCCTGCAGCAGCTCTGCCAGCCCCAGCACCGCCGTGTAATCGATGCTGCTGACGTGGCAACAGTCCAGGATGACGGAGCGTGGCGGAGATGCTGCTGGAAGAGCACGCGGTCATGTCCCTGAGGAGCCCAGAGAGGAGCAGCCCAGGGGTCACAGCCCCCAGAGCAGGGCAGGGGTGGGACAGCTGTGCTGGCACCGCTCACACCGGCAGCCCTTGGGTGTGGGCAGCACTTGCACCCACACCAGAAATGATGCAGGCAGTGACAGCCGTGTCCCCAGGACAGGCCAGGAGCTCAGGAGCCACAGGGAGCTCAGCAAACAGAGCTCAGCACACACAGAGCTCAGCACACACAGAGCTCAGCACACACACAGAGCTCAGCACACAGAGAGCTCAGCACACACAGAGCTCAGCACACACAGAGCTCAGCACACACAGAGCTCAGCACACACAGAGAGCTCAGCACACACACAGAGCTCAGCACACACAGAGCTCAGCACACAGAGAGCTCAGCACACACAGAGCTCAGCACACACAGAGAGCTCAGCACACACAGAGCTCAGCACACACAGAGCTCAGCACACAGAGAGCTCAGCACACACAGAGAGCTCAGCACACACAGAGCTCAGCACACAGAGCTCAGCACACACAGAGCTCAGCACACAGAGAGCTCAGCACACAGAGCTCAGCACACACAGAGCTCAGCACACACAGAGCTCAGCACACACAGAGCTCAGCACACACGGAGCTCAGCACACACGGAGCTCAGCACACACGGAGCTCAGCACACACAGAGCTCAGCACACACAGAGCTCAGCACACACGGAGCTCAGCACACACGGAGCTCAGCACACACGGAGCTCAGCACACACAGAGCTCAGCACACAGAGCTCAGCACACACAGAGAGCTCAGCACACACAGAGCTCAGCACACACAGAGCTCAGCACACACAGAGCTCAGCACACACAGAGCTCAGCACACACAGAGCTCAGCACACACGGAGCTCAGCACACACGGAGCTCAGCACACACAGAGCTCAGCACACACAGAGCTCAGCACACACGGAGCTCAGCACACACGGAGCTCAGCACACACGGAGCTCAGCACACACGGAGCTCAGCACACACAGAGCTCAGCACACACAGAGCTCAGCACACACAGAGCTCAGCACACACAGAGCTCAGCACACACAGAGCTCAGCACACAGAGCTCAGCACACAGAGCTCAGCACACACAGAGCTCAGCACACACAGAGCTCAGCACACACGGAGCTCAGCACACACAGAGCTCAGTACCTGGCAGGGCATGGCTGCACACGCAGTCCCGCAGGTGCTCCACGGCTGGGAAGTGCAGGCTGCTCCCCGGCTGCACCAGCAGCACGGCCCCCTCCGACACCTGTGGGGTCACAGGGAGCTCAGGGTTGTGACCTTCCCCAGGCAGGGACAACTGCCCGTGTCACTCACTGTCCTCCTGGATGGACTGGGAGAAGCAGGAGCCCCCATCCCTCAGGGAAAACCCTCCTGGACACAGCTCAGTGTCAGCAGGACAGGGACAGCCATGCCTCCCTGTCCTGCTCTCAGTCTGAGGATGCTCCTTTCCTCCTCTTTGAGAGGGGTCCCTGTGCTGTCCCCTGTGCTGTGCCCGTGGCAGACTGGGGACAGCAAGAACAGGTCAGGAGCATCCTGCACCCCTCACTGCCCTCAGGAGCCCCCTCCCAGCTCCCTGGCCCTGCCACAGCCACGGGGAGGGGTGAAGCCCACCTTCATTGGGGGCCTGGCAATGGAGTAGAGCAGGAGAATCCCAGAAACCAGCACCCCAGCCACGATTCCATACTGAACCTCCCAGAAGCAGAGCAGGAATGTCACACACAGGGGCACAAGGTCCAGCCCTGCAAGAGAGAGAAGCCAGGCTCAGCTCTGGCTGCTCCCGGTGCCACCCCGTTTTTTCGGCACTCGGTGACAGTGTCAGCTCTGGCTGCTCCCGGTGCCACCGGGCACTCGGTGACAGTGTCAGCTCTGGCTGCTCCCGGTGCCACCGGGCACTCGGTGACAGTGTCAGCTCTGGCTGGTCCCGGTGCCACCGGGCACTCGGTGACAGTGTCAGCTCTGCGGGCAGAGCCGGGCTGCACCCGGCCCCTGAGGAATCCACCCTGGGCAGGTGGCTCGGGGCAGCTTCAGGTGGAGCTGCAGGTGGGAAGGGGCCGTGAACTGCCACCCTTGGCATGACAAAGGACTCGGGCACCGGTGGGCAGTGACGGGACACTGAGACAGTGATGGGACACAGAGACATTCACCTCAAAATTATCTCAAAATTATCCCCAAACCCAGCCAAAATTTACCCAAAATTCACCTCAAAATTCACCCAAATTCACCTCAAAATTATCTCAAAATTATCCCCAAACCTGGCCAAAATTCACCCAAAATTCACCGGCAGCAGGAGCCAACCACCCGCAGACTTTCGCACGTCTGTGAGGGGATAAAAGGATAAAAGCACACAGGCTCCTTTGTTCTGGATCCCTCCTCAGAAACCCCAACTCGGCTGTCATTCTGTTATTTAGTTACGGCACCGTGATTAAATTATTTTAAGGGTCAGGTCTGCTATGGGAAGCCTGGGGTAGAACCGGTGAGGAAATCTGGTCTGTGTGAGCAGGGCAGGGGGAGCCGTGAAGGGGCCTCTGTCCCAGCTCAGGGGGGCGAGTGTGAGTGCTGGGGGGGCGAGTGTGATTGCCGGGGGGGCTCCTGGATGGCTGCACCGGGAAGTTTCCTTTGACAGGGGCATCGCCCGTTCCCGAGCCGCGCCCTCACTCTGAACCCTCCAGAGCGTGCGGAAGATTGCGGCGTCGAACATGGGCAGCACGGCCGAGATGATGAGAGCGGCCAGCGCCGCTCTGGGGATGTAACAGAACACAGAGGTGAGGTACGACAGGGACAGCAGGACCAGGGCACCTGCGGGAGGGGACAGCCCTGAGCCACGGGCACCCTGGCACCCAGCGGGTCCCAAAACCCCAAAACACAGGGGGTTCCCAAAACCCAGGGGTCCCCCACCCAAGGAGGGGAAGGGAAGGGAAGGGAAGGGAAGGGAAGGGAAGGGAAGGGAAGGGAAGGGAAGGGAAGGGAAGGGAAGGGAAGGGAAGGGAAGGGAAGGGAAGGGAAGGGAAGGGAAGGGAAGGGAAGGGAAGGGAAGGGAAGGGAAGGGCTGTACCTGTGACGAGCCCTCCTGCGGGGGTGCAGACCCCTGACTGAGCATTCACGGCCGTCCTGAAATGCAAACCCGCACATCTCACACTGTGCAGGGCCTGGGGGCTGCTCCTGCCCACCCAGGAGAAGCACCCACCCTAGCAGGGAGGAACAGGAGCAAGCCCCTGGCTTCCAGCCCACAGCAGGACTGCACAGCAGGAAGGGAGGTGGCCCTCAACACAAGGGAAGGTGGCCACTGGGACACACACATAGCTCAGCCACCAAGGTGGGCTGCTGGGGACCAAGACACGAGCTCAGGCACCCACTGGGGACAGCACAGTCTTCCACTGAAGATCTTGCAGAGCACCCTCACCACGAGGGCCCTGCTCCCCCTCCTGCTACCCACCGGCCAAAGCTGCCCGTGATGGGATACGAGGACACGAAGGAGCCCAGGACATTGGCAACACCTGAGGAGACAAAGGACGGGGGCTGGGGAGGCTCTGCTGTGTCTGTGACCCCGTCCTGACCTTCTCCCTTCCCAGACTGGGCAGTGTCCACCCAGCTGTGCAGGAGTGACTCAGCCTGCTCTGGAAACCCTGAGCTGTGAGAACACCCTGGGGTGGGGGCAGCATGCAAGGTAAGGAAAGGAAAACTTCAGGTGGAGGCAGGACTGCCTAGATGGGGATCCCAGGCAGCTCAGGGGCTGTGGGATACCCAGAGCCCCACCCCTGCCCTCCTGACCAAGCAGCTCTTACCCAGAGCCAGCAGCTCCTGGTTGGGGTCAATCCTGTAACCATTCTGCGAGGCTGGAATGAATGTTGGGGTTGGCCTGAGGCTCCCCCAGGCACAACCTGCCACGTACATGGAGCAGAAACAGCAGTGACTGGGACAGTGTGGGCCCTGTCCTGGCACCCCTCGGGCACAGGAGCACCCCAAGACAACACTCACCTCCTGGGCAATCTTCATCTGTGCACCCCACAGGACCCCTCCTGCCAGCCCATGCTATGAACTGGAGCCCAGTCCCTCCCAGTGCCCCAAAAGGAAGAGCACCTTCCCCAGCACCCCAAGCCCTTGCAGAGACCCCTCCCCAGCACCCCGAGCCCCCTCAGAGCCCCGGCTGTGAGCGCAGGGCAGGAGCCTGGCACAGCCCAGCCCTACCAAAAGCCTTGGCGATGGCGATGGTCTCCAGCAGGCCCATGAGCGGCACCACGGCCAGCCCCACCCCCATGTCCTGGGGGGGAAGGATGCAGTCAGGGGGGGCTGGGACCCAGCACACACAGGAGAGAGCAGAGCAGCCCCTGGGGAGCTGCCAGACCCACCTGCACCAGGCTCTGGAAGGGGACGGTGCCGTTGGGCGCTGCCAGGGAGAAGCGCGGTGGCCGGAACGCTGGCAGGCCCTGGGGGATGCTGCCCGTGAGCCTGAAGGGCTGCGAGCCCATCACCTGGAAGGAGTAAGCCACCAGGCCAGCAAACAGCACAACCAGAGCATTGCGTGCTGCAGAAACGGAGAGAGCAACTGTGAAACCTGCCCAGGGCAGCAGGAGGGGCAGGAGACGGGAATCCGAGCTGCTGAGGAGTTCCCAGCAGCTTCGCCCAGGAAGGGGCACAGTGGCAGCACCCCTGGGACTTTGTCCTCCCTGAGCCACCTGCAGGTCTTGGCTCCTGCCAGCCTGGCCTTTACCAGTTTCAGGCTCTGTGTTCCCTGACCCAAAGAGCCCGTGGGAGGGGACAGGGGACACACACCTGTGCCAGAGATCCAGACAATGAGGTGGCTGATCCTGACAGCCAGTGCTTCTGCAGGGCCAGCTCGGGGCACGTGGCTCTTCATGGCCCGAAGCCCTGCCAGCGCAGCCAGGCAGGTCAGCCCCAGCACAGCGTCCCCAGCCCTGCAAGAGGCACAGCAGTGCCACCCCAGGCACGCTGTGGGCACAGGGAGAGCCCCCACACAGGGGAGGGGGGCTATGTCACAGCACAAGGCAGGGACAGTGCTCACCTGGTCTCCCCGATCCTGCGCAGCGTCTCATAGACCTGCAGGAAGAACTGCCTCGGGATCCCCTGCAGCCCCAGGATGTTCTGTGCAGGAACACAAAGCCTGGTGACAGCCCGGCACAGCCCCGTCACCGCAGCCATTGGCCAACACCGGCCTGCCAGGCTCTGATTTGGGTTAACCACAGAGGAAGTGTGGCAGCCCAGCAGAGCCTCAGGTCCCTGAGAGGCCAGCGAGGGGCTGCTGGGGCTGAAAACCACCCCCTGCTTCCAAATTTGCAAACCCACCGTGCCAGAGAATCGCCCATTGCCCCCTGCAAGTGACCAAATCCAATGTCCTGGTTTTACTGGTGTCCTGGATGCCACCAGCTGAGGGTGCGTTCAGCTTGGTCTGCTCAGAGCAGAGCTCAGGGACCCAGCAGAAGCACTGGCAGGGGGTCCCAGGACCCCTTTGGGGCTCCTTCCTCCAGCACCAAGCACATCACCCAGCCCAGTGCTAAATATCCCAGCTGCACAGCACTAGGAGAGAGCTGCAGAGGCAACCAGGGTAGATCCTACCTTGATCTGGTTGAAGCTAATGGTGATGGAGGCAGCTGATGTGAACCCTTTAATGACAGGGCAGGAAATGAAATCCAGAATGAATCCTGCATGGGATGGGAGGCAGTGAGCTCCTGACCCCAGCGGGGCCCCGTGGATGTGCACAGAGCTGTCACATGCAGCAGCAGGACAATGCCAGCGTTCCAGAGAGCAGAGGGGAGGAAGGAACAGCTACAGGCTGTACAGCAAAATCCTAAACATATCCTAAATATATCCTAAACATCTGTGCACGGCAAGATCGTCTCACCGAGGTGCAGGAGCCCCATGGCCAGCTGGATGCAGCCAGACAGGAAGGCGAGGAGAACGGCATGGACGGGCTCGTGGGAGGCGTATGAGGATACCAGCAGGGACATGATGGCCGTGGGACCCAGAGTCACGTCCTTGGCCGTGCCCAGGATGCAGTAGACGAAGCAGCCCATGAAGGAGGAATAGAGGCCGTACTGCAGGGGGACAGAGGGGACACTGGCACAGCCCTGGGAGCTGGGAGAAGGCAGACACCTCCCGAACTGGGAGGGCTGGGCTGATCTCGGGTCACTCCAGGGCACCCTGCCCGGGAAATGGGCGACTGCACACTGCCAGCCCCTGGTCAGCCAGCCCAGCTCAGCCCTGCCGTACACTGCCAGGCTGCTCCGGGGGGTGGTCCCGGGTCCCCCCGGGGTCCCCCCGGGCCCTGGCACCCACCTGCAGCGGTAGCCCGGCCAGCTCGGCGTAGGCCAGCGCCTGCGGCACGGTGGTCAGTCCCACGGCCAGCCCGGCCAGCAGGTCCAGCGGCAGCCACGCCCGGGAATAGCGCGGGAGCCAGCGCAGGATCGGCAGCGCCGGGCGCGGGCAGCGGGACCGCGGCATGGCCGGGACCGCTCGGTCCGGTCCCGGGAAGGAGCGGGACCCCTCGGTCGGTCCCGGGAAGGAGCGGGACCCCTCGGTCGGTCCCGGGAAGGAGTGGGACCCCTCGGTCGGTCCCGGGAAGGAGCGGGAACCCTCGGTCGGTCCCGGGAAGGAGCGGGACCCCTCGGCCGGGTGCTGGGGCGGAGCGGGACCCGCCGGTGCCAGCCCAGCACAGCCGCGGCTCCGCCCGTGCCGGATCTGAGCGGCCGGAGCTCCTCATGTGACCGGGACGAGGAGGAGCCGGGGCGGCCGGAGCAGCCGCCGAGCCCCGCTGCTGGTGCTGGTGTCGGTACCGGTGCCGGTACCGGTGTCATGCGGCCCTGGGCGCTGCTCCTGCTGCTGGGCGCGCTCCGGACCGGCGGATCCGCAGCCCCGGTCCCGGCCCGCAATGTGCTGCTGCTCCTGGGTGAGTGCGGCCCGGCCGAGCCCCGGAGCCGCTCCGGACCCCCCTGCCCGGGGATGCTGGGGACATCCCGCGGCTGGGAAGGAGGGAGGGATGGTCCCAGGCTCCGCTGCATCCCCTCCGCAGCACCGCCCGGTCACCCGCAGCCCGGGGATGCTCTCGGTGTCATCGTTGTCCCCCGGGCCCGGTCAGGGACACCCCGGGTTGACCCCGCACCCGTCCCGCAGCCGATGACGGCGGCTTTGAGATCGGCGCTTACAACAACTCGGCCATCCGGACACCGAACCTGGACGCGCTGGCCCGGCGCGGTTTGGTTTTCCAGAACGCCTTCACCTCCGTGAGCAGCTGCTCCCCGAGCCGGGCCAGCATCCTGACCGGCTTACCGCAGGTACGGGCACCTGGGGCTGCCAGCCCCCGGCAGATGGCACGGACACGGCTGGGCGTGCTTTGGGACAGCCCTGGTCCGACCGTGCTGTGTGCCCTCACCTGCAGCACCAGAACGGGATGTACGGGCTGCACCAGGACGTGCATCACTTCAACTCCTTCGACGGCGTGAGGAGCCTGCCCCTGCTGCTCAGCCATGCAGGTGTCCGGACAGGTAGGGAGCACCAATCCCACTAAGAGAGCTCAGTGAGCTCCCCGTGGGCCCGGGAGCACTGCCTGGACCTGTGGCTGTCCCTGCACAGAGGAGACAGCAGCAGCCACATCCCCACGCCTGCACTGCTCCTGGCACAGCACCTGTCTGGATTCTCACAGGAATCATCGGGAAGAAGCACGTGGGGCCGGGGGCTGTGTACCCCTTCGACTTTGCCTACACAGAGGAGAACAGCTCGGTGCTGCAGGTTGGGAGGAACATCACCCGGATCAAGGAGCTCGTCCGGCGGTTCCTGCAGAGCCAGGACGAGAGGTGAGACAGCCCCAGCGTCCCGGGAATGGCTGTGGGAGGAGGGAAGCTGGCTTCACCCAAGATGTGTCCCCAGCTGGCCACAAACAGGAAACAAACAGCCCTTGTCCCTGTGCCATCCCATATCCAGATTGGCAGGGGGAGTCCTGCTGAGCCCAGCTCGCCTCAGCACAGCCCAGGAAGGTCTCTGGGCAATCCTTTGCTTCACTCCCTCCACATTCCCCCTTTCCATCCCTAGGCCTTTCTTCCTCTATGTTGCCTTCCACGACCCCCACCGCTGCGGGCACTCCCAGCCCCAGTACGGGGCCTTTTGTGAGAAATTTGGCAATGGAGAGAGCGGGATGGGCTGGATCCCTGACTGGAAGCCACAGATTTACCACCCGGAGCAAGTGCAGGTGAGAACCTGTGGGAACGTCTGGGGCTCTGTGGGGCTGCACATGATGGCAGCCTCTGATGGAGCCCACCTTGTCACTGCCTCTGGTGTCACAGCACGAGCTGGTGAAGGCACAGGGGCTGTGCCAGCCCCGTGCCCCTTTCCCTGTCCCTCTCTAGGTCCCTGCCTTTGTCCCGGACACGCCGGCTGCCCGGGCAGACCTGGCTGCCCAGTACACGACCATCGGGCGCATGGACCAAGGTGGGAGTCACGGGCCAGGCTGGGGGTGGTCAGGGCTGCAGCCCCTCCCTTCCCCCTGACCCTCTGTCTGTCCGTCCGTCTGTCCGTCCGCAGGGATCGGGCTGGTCCTGCAGGAGCTGCGCCGTGCCGGATTCCTCAACAGCACCCTGGTGATCTACACCTCGGACAATGGCATCCCCTTCCCCGGGGGCAGGACCAACCTGTACCGCTCGGGCACTGCCCAGCCGCTGCTGCTCTCCTCCCCCGAGCACCGCCGGCGCTGGGGGCAGGTCAGCCCGGCCTTCGCCAGCCTCCTGGGTGAGCCCTCCGGGAGGGATGGAGGCAGCACAGCTCTGCCTGGGGCTGCTCCCCACCCTCCCCACACCAAAACTCAGGCTCCTGGCCCTGGGGACAGCCCTGAGCCCTCAGCACTGCAGGGGAGGGAGAGAGGGGAGGACAGAACAGGGTCTCCATCCCTGGGGACATTTCTGTCCCTCTCTGGGGCGGAGTTTCCTCCCACAGTGCCTGTCCCTCCTCTCATCCTTTTTCCTCCCCCCCAGACCTGACGCCGACCATTCTGGACTGGTTCTCCATCCCCTACCCTGCTTACAGCATCTTTGGCAGCAGGCAGGTGCAGCTCACTGGGAAGTCTCTCCTGCCAGCCCTGGAGTCGGAGCAGCCCTGGGCCACCGCCTTCAGCAGCCAGAGCCACCACGAGGTGACCATGTACTACCCCATGCGAGCCGTGCAGCACGGCCACTTCCGCCTCATCCACAACCTCAACTACAAGATGCCCTTCCCCATCGACCAGGATTTCTATGTCTCACCCACTTTCCAAGACCTGCTCAACCGCACCAGGGCGGGGCAGCCGACGCACTGGGACAAGACCTTGCACCAGTATTACTACCGGCAGCGCTGGGAGCTCTTCGACTGCAGCCGGGACCCCAGCGAGAGGCAGAACCTGGCCCCCGACCCCCGCTACGCCCCCACCTTCCAGCTGCTCCGTGCACAGCTCCTCAAGTGGCAGTGGGACACGGGGGACCCCTGGGTGTGTGCCCCCGATGCTGTCCTGGAGGAGAAACTGAGCCCCCAGTGCCAGCCACTGCACAACGAGCTGTGAGTGCCACCCGTGCCCTGGGACAGGGCTGTGCCCCAGGGGGACTCGAGGGTCAGATCACAATGGGCTGGTCCCAAACCTCGGGGGCACCACCAGGCTCTGCCCTCTGTGCTGCCAGAGCACTGAGGGATTCTCGGTGCCTTGACTCTCAGCCAGAGGAGCCAAAGGGCCAAGCTGCCCCTCAATAAAGCCTCTAGAGGATAAGGCTCCATCTTCACCTGGAGCTGAGCACGCCCCTGCAGCAGAACCCAGCTTGGAGCTAGCAGGAGAGGCCAAGGGTGTCTGTGGCACAGCCAGGGCTGCAGAAACAGCTGGGAAATGGGGTGAAGCCTTCAAGGGCCTCAGGGGATCCCACTGGAGACCTCCAGACAGGGACAGAGCTGGGATGTCCCAGCCAAGGGCACATTCAGGACCAGGAGAGGGGACAAGGACAGCGTGGGGCTGCTCCCAACAAACGGCAGCTTTATTCACAGTACTGCTCCCTCAGCCCCTGCACGTCCCCCTCCCCAAAACCACAGCCAGGAAACTCCTTGCAGTCTCTGCCCCAGTTACCAGTCCCCCACAGTAATTGGTTTGCTGCCTCACAAGGCACTTGGGTCTTTTTTCCCCTGATTTGATGATGATGAGGTTTTCCCTGTCCCTGGGGGCTGTGCAAGGACCCCCTCCCTGTGCCAGTGCAGGGCTCACCCCTCCATTGACACCCAGAGGTAAAACAAAACCAAGGAGTGTGGGAAGAGCAGGAACAGCTCTGGGTACAAGGGATGGGACAGATTTGGCCTCAGATTCCAGGGGAGCAGCGTGGCCTCTCCCTGTGACTGACACTGCCTCAGGACCAGGAGATCACAAACTGCTCCCACATGGGCAGTGACACAGGGACCTTCAGCACCTGAGGGAGAAGGAAGGTGAGAACAGCCAAGGTGGAGCCCAGGAGTGTCAGAGCCCAGGGGGATCCTGCCACTTGCAGAGCCCCACCAGCTGCACTCTGGGTCCCTTCCTGGCCACCACCCCTTCCCAGGTGGGAACAAGCACTCACCTGGGTGTCACTGCGGTAGGAGAAGTCACTCACGATGGCACCGTTGGCCAGGACTCGCCGGGGAGGGCTGGTGACACCCAGCACAGTCACAGCCTCCAGCAGGACCCCGTCCAGGTGGGCACTGGCCCGCAGCAGCTGGCTGAGCACGGCGTCCTGGGGACAGCAGGGATGGCACCCAGTGCTCCCGGCTCTCAGCCACCCCACGTGCACCCAGGGCTCCTCCAGGTGCCCTGCCCCACGTGCTGCCCCTGTGCCACCACTGAGCAGGGTGTGCCAGGGCCACCAGGACACGGTGCCCAGATGCCCCCAGCCAGCACCTCCCCGTGCTCACGTTTGAGGCCAGGAAGAGGATCTCGGTGTAGTCTCCCCTCTCAAAGGTCTCCCAGCTCTCCCCATCGTCCCAGAACAGATCTCCCCTGGCGAATCCATCCAGGGTCAGTGCCACCACCAAGGCCATGCCCTTGCTGCGGGACTGGGCAGTGCTGGACGCGGGCTCCTGGGGCAGGGGCAGGCACAGCTCAGGGCAGTGCCACAGCCGTGTCCCCCAGCCCTGCAGGCACTGCAGCCACAGCTCTGACACTGTCCTGGCAGCGGTGTGGGCACAGCCACCCTCCCAGGCTGGCCGGACAGGTCACCGTGGTGTCACCACGGAGCAGAGGGGACTCACCTGCAGGGGCAGGATGTGCCCTGCACGGATGTGCACGTTGATGGTGTCCAGGGGTGCTGGCAGGAGGATCCACTGCCCTTTGCTGTGGATGGTGGAGTCCTACAAGGGAACAAAGAGAGGGAAGAATAGGCACAGGGAACATGGGAGGGGGCGCCCAGCCCAGTGCCAGAGCTCTCAAATGGCCACCAGCAAAGGCAGGTGAGGCACGAGACCCACACACTGCCCCAGGGGACTGGTGGGGCACAGGAATGTGCCACAGCAAAGCCCCCCATGCAGCACAGCAGGAGCACCCACCCCTGCCAGGCTGTACCACGTCCCTGCTGGGAAGTAACCTCTGACTTTGGTCTGTCCTGCCTCCAGCACGAGGGTGACGAGCAGCCCCCCGCCCCACAGGAGCTGCCGGTCCACGGCCCAGGTGTTGGGGTCTGTGGGGAACCTGGGGAAAAAGGGGAGGGCAGTGCCAGGACACCCTGCAGCCACTCCTGCTGAGCGCTGGCAGGGCTGGCACTCACTCCAGGAACAGGGGCCGTGCCACGGTCTCTCCAGCACTGTGAGCCCGGTGGAACAGGGTGTACAGGAAGGGCAGCAGGGAGTAGCGGAGGTGCAGGGCATTCCTCATGGCAGCCTGGGCAGGAGGGCTGAAGGAGTAGGGCTCCTGTGGCTGCAGGAGGGGACAGGCCCAAGGGGATGCTCAGACCACGTGGGGAGGAACGCAGGGTGCATCTCAGGGATGCAGGACGGGCTCTCCCAGCACTGGGGGCACACTGGCACTGAACCAGCCACCTTCCCACGCTGGCTGGGCAGCCCCAGAGGCCCCTGCCCTGAGGGCTCCCAGGGCTCACCCGGGTGCCGTGGTCGTTGTGGTTCCTCATGAAGGGGTAGAAGGCGCCCAGCTGGGTCCAGCGCACGCACAGCTCCTCGTTGGTGTTGCCCACGAAGCCGCAGATGTCAGCACCCACCAGCGGCACCCCGAAGAGGTTGAAGAGCAGCACCTCTGCAGAGGGCACAGAGGGCAGCAGGGCTCGGCAGCACCAGGGCATGGAGCCCATGGAGGAGCCCCTGGCCGTGGGGGCAAGGGGGAAGCAGGGGTGTGGATGCAGGCCCAGTGCCCAAGCCTACCTGGTATGGAGTAGTAGAGCTGCTCCCAGTCGCTGCCAACATCCCCTGTCCAGTGCCCGGCGTAGCGCCCGTGCCCAGCGAAGGTGGAGCGGGAGATGATGAAGGGACGCTTGCCCCGGACCCTCAGCAGAGCACTGGGAGTGGGATGGGTCTGCTCAGCACCCCCTGGCTGGGGAGGGAGCTCAGGGCTCCCACTGTGCCCTGTGTTACACACCAAACCCTCACCCATCACCCAGTGCCTGCCCATGCTGGGTCTCTCCCAGCTCTGCATCCCCCAGGATGTGCAGGAGCTGTGCAGGAGCCCCAGGCTCACCTGTGGGAGGCGATGGCCTCTGTCAGCCCGTACAGGCTGTGCAGGTTGTAGTGAGAGGACAGGTACTGCTGGCTGGAGGCACAGATGGTGCCAGCTTGCAGCCGTCCCCCAAACACACCTGCACGGGAGAGATGGAGCTCAGAGCATCCCCCGGGCTCCTCCCAGCTTCCCCAGAGCCCTGGGCAGGGCTGGAACCCACTCCTGTACCTGGCACGTAGGGGGGATGCTCCAGGTTGTTGTTGGGGCAGCCATCCTGGGAGCCCTCCACGAAGTTGGACGGCTCATTCATGTCCTGGGGAGGAAGGAAAGGATGGGATGGCCTCCCTGCTGCACCAGGGCCCAGCAGAGGTCCAGAGCAGGAGGCAGGGCCAGCAGCCTCAAAGGGCCACTCACAAGCCACATGCCATCGAAGGGCACTTGTTCGTGGAAGTCTTTCACCATGTCGTACCACCACTCGTGAGTCCTTGGGTTGGTGAAGTCCGGGAAGGCCGTGGGGCCTGGCCAGACCTGCAGGAGAGAGAGCACTGGGCAGAACCCCAGCCCCACACGCCGCCCCACCTTCCCCCACAGCCCCCAGACGTTTCTCTCCCACTCTTGGGGTCCTGCTCCCACGGCCCCTCTGGGCACTGGGGCTGCTCCCCACACGCACCTTCCCGATCAGGGGCTGCCCCGTGGCGTTTCGGATGAACACCCCTCGCTTCAGGCCCTCATCGTAGGGCTTGTAGCTGCCAGGGGGCCCTGAGCTGCTGATCCCAGCATCCTAGAAGGGAACAAAGCCAGGGCTTCACCAGCAACAGCAGGGAACAGCCAGCCCTGCCCTCACCGGCACCCTTGGGCAGCTGAGCCCGTGCCAGCCTGCCCGTGTAACTCACCACGATCATGATGTACCTCAGCCCGCGGCTGTGGAAGTCCCGCACCATCTCCGGGTAGTCCCTAAAGCTTTTCTTATTGAAGGTGAAATCCCTCTTGGCATCTGCATAATCCAGGTCGTTCCACTGCACATCCTGCGGGTGGAGGCAGCGGTGCTTGGGGAGGAGCAGGGACCCCACGTGCTGCTGTGGGACCCCCAGCAGCCCCCCACGGCGGGCAGAGGCTCCAGGGGCAGCCCAGACCTACCAGGGGGAAGCGAGCTGCTGTCATGTTGGCCACGACCTGCCGGGTGATGTCAGTGGAGGAGTAGCCCCAGCGGCACAGGTGGAAGCCCAGGCCCCAGTACGGGGGCATGAAGGGGAACCCTGGAGGGTGGAGGGTGGGTGCTGGCAGGGATGGCCCAGCCTTGTGCCACCCCACAGCCCTGCTCTGCCACGCTGCTCGCAGCATTCCAGCAAAGCCATCCTGGCAGCACCCGTGCCTCAGCCGTACCAACAACATCCAGGTACTGCCGCACCACACTCTTGGGGTCGGGGCCCAGGAAGATGTAGAAGTCCAGGATCCCACCCGTGGTGCGCCAGGTCAGGGCCGGGCTGGGCTGCAGGAGCACATCTGGGGAAGAACAAGTGCCAGGGGAGGAAGCTGAGGATGAGGACAGGGCCAGGCCCACGCCCAGTGGCTCCACAGGACTCACCCATCGCGTTGCTGTTCAGCAGAAAGACACCGTGGGCTGAACCATCGTCCTCCATCACCAGGTAGAAAGGGTGGGAGCCGTAGAGGTTGACGTGGGGCTGGAGTAGAGCACGGTGTGGTGCCAGTGAGGCTCTGCTGGAAACCCCCACACCCACCTGACCACCCCTCACCTCCAGTCAGGAGCACTGGCTTCAGGTGCAAACCCAGTGCTTGTGGTCCCAAACTCTGTCAAGCCAGCAGAGCTCTGCCCTGAGCCAGAGCCTTGGAAACGGCTCCCAAGCAGCACAAAGCTCCAGGGGACAAACCTGGGCCTGGGGACAAACCTGGGCCTGGGGACAAGGGTTCCATGGGCCTGCCCAGTGGTATGGCCAAGACCCAGAGATGACCCAGCACAGACACATGTCCCCAGCCCCAGACAGGACGTGAGAGGCTGCAGGGCCACCCCCAGGAGCACGCATGAATCTGTGTCCCTTTCCCCCAGTCCCGCTCCGTACCGCGGGTGCCATGTCCCGGTTCCAGAGGGTGACTCTGCTCCATGCTGTGTCCAGGAACAGCGGTGTCAGGTGCTCCCCCAGCCCCGAGATGAAACGGGAGGGCAGGGAGGTGGAGATCTGCAGGAACTGGTCTGTGAAGATGAGGGGTGCGACCGTGGTGTTCAGCCTGTGGAGAGAGAAAGGGAGACTCGGGCAAACAGCTCGGAGGGAGGCACTGAGCTGGGCAGGGACACGGATGCTCATCATCACGTGAAATAAAAATAAATTTTGGCTGAGCTCTGGGATTCCTGGTTCCCTGCCCAGCCACTGAACTGCAGAGGGAATCAAAGTAAAGCCCCAACAGCCACCCCACTGCTGTCACCAGTGTCCCCACACCGCCCCGGGGCTGTGCAGGCTCCCAGAGCGAATCCCTCGGGAAGCCAGGGGAGCACTCACAGGACCGTCCCGCCGCGCTGCCGGCACACCACGAGCCCGAAGGGATCCTGGCTCACCTGCAGCCCGTAGAGCGTGGCGGGGGCTCGGCCGCGCACCTGCGGCGTGGCCAGCGGGACCTCATAGCGCTGCCGGGCCGCGTCCCGGAGCTGCGGGGAACGGGGCTTTCACCCGGGGAAACGGGGCTTTCACCCGGGGGAACGGGGCTTTCACCGCAATACGGAACGGGGCTTTCACCCGGGGGAACGGGGCTTTACCCGGGGGAACGGGGCTTTTACCGCAATACGGAACGGGGCTTTCACCCGGGGGAACGGGGCTTTTACCGCAATACGGAACGGGGCTTTCACCCGGGGGAACGGGGCTTTCACCCGGGGGAACGGAGCTTTTACCGCAATACGGAACGGGGCTTTCACCCGGGGGAACGGAGCTTTCACCCGGGGAAACGGGGCTTTCACCCGGGGGAACGGAGCTTTCACCCGGGGGAATGGGGCTTTCACCCGGGGGAACGGGGCTTTACCCGGGGGAACGGAGCTTTCACCCGGGGAAACGGGGTTTTTACCGCAATAGGGAACTGGGCTTTCACCCGGGGGAACGGGGCTTTCACCCACAAAGGGGAACGGCGCTTTTACCGCGGGGACCGGGGGCTTTCACCGGCGGGGTCCGGCCGTGCCGGGGCGCACCGTGAAGCGCAGGCGGGCCGGGGTCTCCAGGGCCAGGTCCAGCCGAACCGTGTCCACCGGTGCCGGCAGGAAGGCGGCGGCCACGCGGCGCAGCCGGGCCGAGAAGCCGCTCTCGGTGGCCGTCAGGTTCTCGGCTCGGTAGCTGCGGTAACCGCGGGGGAAGAAGCACCAGGGCGGGCCGGGCCCGCTGCGAGGGCCGGGCCCGGGGATGTAGCAGCAGCCCCGAGCCTCGCAGTCCGCCCGCGCCAGGAGCCGCTCGGGGCCGCAGTCGAAGCGGCCGCTCGGGGACAGCTCGCAGGCGGCGGAGCCGGGACCCCGAGCCGCGACCGGGACCAGCAGCGCCAGCAGCGCGGCCACGACCCCCGGGCCCGGCCCCATGGCCCGGAACCGGCACTGGAACCGGCACCGAGACACGCACCGCTCCGCCGGCCCGGGCCGAGAGCGGGGCTGGGGCCGGGCCCAGAGCGGGGCTGCGCCGCCCCCGCCCCCGGGAATTCGGGACACGGAGGCGGAGCCCAGGAGCTGCTCGGGGCAGCGAAAGTGAAACGTAAACAGAAACGTACCGAGGGAATTACAATGGTGCGTCTTAAATAAACATACCCGGCAAAGTAAATATTATACCCCACACCTGCTTGGTTTCTTTTTGTTTGTTTGTTTTTGTTTTTTGTCTTTATTTATTTACAAAGTCTAGAGCCTGTGGAAAAACTATAAAAGATTCTACATGTATTTTCTGTGTTTCTGTCAGGCTTTCTGCAACCCGAGCTTGGATGCCAAGCAGTGACTGAGCCACTGCAGAGCCCTTTGGTGCTGGGGCTGTTCCTCCTGGATCTGCTGCACGATGGTGTTAATGCTCTGCAGCCGACCCTGCAGTTTCTCCTGCTGGTTCGTGCAGGCCTCTTCAGTGTGGCACAGGGCCTTGTACTTCCCATCCCTCAGTGCCTGCAGCTTTTTCTGGTGCGCCTGGTGGGCCACAAGCTCCAACAGGTTCTGAGCAAAGCAAAAAGAGAAGGGGCTGTGACAGCAGGAAAAGCATGGGTGGGACTTGGTCAGGTGCTGTGACCATCACGTTGGACAAGGAAGGACAGTGCTGTGAATTCCCCACCATAACAAGCAAACAGCACCCCCAGCCCCGGTGCTGGAGGGGTACAGACGTCACAGAATTCCATAAATCAGAGAAATCCCCACATACATAAGACAACCCTTGCCAGGACAGTGTTTCAATATAGCAAGTTGGCTCTTGGTGAGCCCCCAGACGTGCTCAGTTAATGAGTTGCTGTAACACCACACTGAGCACACTCAGTTCAGGCCAGAGCTGGCAGCAGAGGAAGCAGCAGGCTCTGTCTGGCTTACATGCTGGAAGGGTGGATGTGCTCACCCATCGTTTCTCATTCTGAAGACATTCCATGTCCAAGCTGAGGCTGTCTGTCTCAGCCTGGAGCTGGCACAATTCCTGCTTCTTTTCTGAAAAGGTGTCTCTGAGGGACTCTTGGATGGTCTCCAGCTCCTGTATGGTTTGGTTGCATTCATAAATGTTCTAGTAAATGGAAGAGAAGGAAATGGCAAAATTCAGTTCTCTAGTTCAGTTGCATTCCTGACCATCCTCCCAGAACTCAGTTTTGGGGGATTTTCAATGGATGATTTTCAAAGCCTGGCCCTGTGCACGGACACTGCTGTTCTCACCACAAGGCCAACCCCAGCTGTGTGAGCTCCTGCAGCCCCACTTTCCTTGCTCACCTCCTGGGTTTCCCTGATCTTCTTCTTCAGCTCCTGTTTCCTGCTTTGGAAGTCGTTCTTGGTGCTGTGTTTCTTATCTAATTTGCTCTGAGCCTCTGCCCGATTTGTTATGGTCTCCCTGTGAGAAACACACGCCTCCATGGCCCGCATCAACATCTCCTGCTGCTTCAGCAGCTGCCCATGGCGGACCTGCCGTGTGCCAAACACAAACCAGAACACCAAATGTTTATCATCAGCACCAAGGGAAGCTGTTTGGGTGGCACATCCCACTAGCATAAACCAGATCCATGTGACACGAGAGCCTGCAAGCCAGATTTGGTCCAAGTGCAAACCTGGTTTGCTGTGTGTGGGTCTGGAAGGCAGAGGCTGGGTTATTGACTTGTCTACACCAATATTCAGAATGTTAGTCTGAACCTCATTAGCAAGAGCAGAAGCAGAAAAGCAGAAGCATCCTGAGAATGAAGGGGGTGAGCTGCTCTGGCAGGAGAGGGAACAGTTCCCTGAACCAGTGATTAAAGTGATGCAATATTTAGTAATCAACACTGTGTATATATCAGGGTCACAGAATCAGGTGGCAGACATACTGCAATTTAAATAGATTCCCTGGGAGTATCCAGATTCTGCTGAGGCTGGCAGGGGAATGCAGGATGTGTGGGCTGGATGTGCTTGGTTCAGTCAGAGCTGTGTGGGGTTTAGAGTCCCACCCCAGGCCCTGAAGATCCACTTGTCCAGCCTGTTTCTCATCTCCTGCCTCACATTTCAGCCGCTCCAGGGCTGAGTACCTTGGGGGGCTTCCCCTCCTCAGCCCCCTTTCCCAGTGCCTTACTTGCATCCTCCGAATCTCTGCTTTCATGTCATGGATTTCGCCTTGTTCTACCAGAGCATCTGTTGCTTCCCGCATCTCTTTTGCCAGCTGGATCTTTTTCTCCCACAGCAGGATCTGATGCCTTCAGAGAAGAAAGGGGAAGGAAGGAGAAAGCTAGAGCCCCAATTACCTGCCCAGTGCAGCACACTCACTGCCATTACTGGCAGAGTCTTCCCACATGGATCTGGGCAACGTCCAGCTCACACACGCTGGAATTGTTTCAGCCAACACCCTCCCAGCTCCTGCTGGTTCCAGAGCTGCTGAAACACTTTCAGTTTCTGTGTTTCAAACATTCATCCCCTTCTCCAGGAAGGCCAGAAGCACGTTTGCTGGTGCAAGGTTTGGTGACTGGAGGAGAACAGGAACAAGGACACAGTCACACAGGACTGTGGCACTCTGGTACCTACTCTGCTTCTACCAGGCTGTTCAGGAGCCTTTCCTTCTCCTCAGCCAGTTGACTGTGCCTCTCGTGCATCTCCACAGCTTCTTTTTCTGCTGCCTAGATTTGGGAAGAACAAAACAGTACAGTGTTGTCAGGCTGAGGTTTTCCAGGATCACTGTTTGCCTCTGATCTGCACAGGAGGCTGACACCTGGGAATGAGGTGCCAGGTGCCTCAGTACCTTGAGAGACTGCACAAACTCATTCTCTGTGACAATTTTGCCATTTTTCAGCTCCTCAACGCTGCTCTTGTTCTTGTTGATCAACATGTTCAACTTTATCAAGTCATTTGACATGTTCTTCATGTGCCGTTCCACATCCTTCTGTTCCTTTATTTCCTGCTGAATTTCATCTATGGGTGAACAAAAAAAAGCCTTAGAATTCCCCTGAGAACTAGGTTGAACACAGACAAGGTGTGTGGCTATCAGAGCTGGCAATACCTCAGGCAGAGCCACCCCTGTCCCACATGTCCAGCCAAAATAATTTTCCACAAGCTCAAAAACAAGAAAAAAGGTTTTGAAAGAGACTTATGTGGAAAAAAGTTGGGTTTGGCCAAGGAAAGTGCAGTCATTTCTGGGGACATTTACCTACCCATTACTTGCAAACTTTATTTAACAAGTGTACCAGGTGACATTGTCACTTAGGGTCTGACTGTCAGGACAGTGGGATCAATCCTTGTAGGAATAATGATGTGCAATGAGCAGGAGTGCCTGGGCTGCTGCCACTCCTGCCCACACACAGCCAGGAGCACTCTTTGGGGTAGGTCCAGCTTTTCCCATCTGGAACCCTCCACTCCCTTTTCCCTCCCTTCACAGAGGGAGATTTTAAGGAAGGCTCAGGGAATGACGAACTTTCAACGCGCAGTTTCCTCTGCTGCATGATGATGATCTGCTTCTGGAACGAGTCCAGGGAGGTTTTTTGTTCCTCCCTCTCCTGGGTCAGCTTGATCAGCTCCTTCTGCTCATTGAGCCAGTACTTCTGCAGCGTCATTGCCTCGGAATTGCAATCTTCTATCTGCTTGTTCAGCTGGCTGATCTCAATTTCCAGTGGTCCCAGTTCTTGCCCCTGTGCAAAAGCAAAGTTTGGGATAAATCAGGCAAGAGCTGCCTTGGCTGTTTACAGCACCTGGACACTCCAAGGTTTGCAGAGGATGTGCTCTAGAACTCATTTCCCCAAGGGTATCCATAAGGTCTGACACTGCCAGGGACAGATTTGGGAATCATCCCAACAGGGCCAACCCTCAGATGACTGAAATCTCCCTGCCTGCCCCATTCTCCCCTCCTCAGTGTTTGCAGATTTTTCTAACAAGATCGTATTTACTCATTGATGCCATTTGGCATTTTCATCAGGTGCAGGCAAGTCCCTGCAGGGATCTGTGCCAGGCACACCCTCATTTCACAATTCCCTTCACTGCATTATGAACTGATAAACATAAACACCTGCATTAACCAATGCAGCTTTTAAATCACGGTGCTGACACCTGAAAGTTTGAACTACCAACACTTAACACAGTTACAGTGATCAGGTGCATCTTCACAAAGAATAAAATAGAGATTGAAACACAAAAGTACCTACCCCCTGCTGAGCAAGAAGTATCTCCAGCTTCTTGTTGAACAGGCAGATGATGCCTCCCTTCCTGTCAGTCAGGAGCCTGGACTTTGCAATCTCATTTTCCTGGCAGGCGATCAGTTCATTCACGTTTTTTATTTCCTTGTCCACCTCACAGAGTGTTTTTTGGTGAACTGCCACCCTGCAGCTGGTATTAGTTGCATTCAGAATAATCTGGGCCACATCGTTCTCAACCTTGTAAAAATGCAGCTCCTGGGAATATCAAGAGAGAAAACACATCAGTGTCCCCAGCAGCCCCTTGTTGAGTTGTAATGCCACTTGTCCCAGCACAGGAGTCAGGGGACTGAGATTCTGCTCCCAGGTCTGCACTACAAGCCATAAGCTACTTACCCTCTAGCTTTGCATCTCCATCAACTGACAGGTAATACAATATCTACCTCTCCCATACAGCTGTTGAAAAGCATTAAGGAGCATAAACCTTCCAAAAACCTTTAAGAGACCTCACTCATCCCTTCTGCAATGACCCTTGCCCAGCTGTCTCCAGTTCCCTGCCACCAGAACCAGGACATCACTGAATTGTCCCTTCTCTGGCACACCTGGCACACCCTCACCAGCAGAGACTTGGTGTGAGGAGTGCTGGGCTGAGTTTTCTAATCCTTCTCAGTGATCCAGTTATAGACTCCCAGAGAGAGCAACTTATCAGGGATTAAAGAGCTGTGGGTCAGGCTGGACTTTCCTTGGACGTTCCTCAGAACTGAGAGCTGCCTACATCCCATTCCATGATGAATTATAGAAACAAAAATTAGTTAAAATTGTTTTTCTTTAGTGCATAAGAAATGCTAATACTTTATAGTAAATACTCCCAGGATTCATCATGCTGCCTCATTTTTTTAAGTAAAGGACAGTGAGTTTTGTGTCAGGCCTTTTTGGCCAAGCTCTCTCACATACACCAGAATCCTGCAATAGGATCACAGGGAGAGCCAGACTGGAGAGGCAAACTCAGCAGAGCTTCAGTGCAGACCTGAAACCAGAACAAAGTCACTGACAAACCCTGCTGGGACCCGTGCTGCAGTGGCTTCCTCCCTGCCCTCCCCGGGGGGGGGATTCCATACCAGGTCACTTTTTCTGTTCCGAAGTTTTTCAGCCAGCTGGGAGAAGTGCTTTGCAGCTTTGCTGGATATCCTCTGGTCCTGAAGCTTTGCCATGATTTCACTCTCGAGCTGCTCTTTGGCATAAGTTCCCTTCTCTATACCCTTGCTGATGGACAGCAATTCATTCAGGTGAGCAGCCTGGTCCTAAAAGGTTGGAAGACAAGACACAGGATCACTCCAGCTGTTTGGGGAAGGGCATTCAATTCAAGGATTCAAAAGGATTCCTGTTCCATGGACTCTCCTCACCATCTTGGTCCTGCTGAGGGCCTGCTCTGTCTCATGGAGAACACGAGTGTAGGTGCCAGTCTGTGCCTGCAGGGCCTCCTGCTCCAGCAGGCACTGGGCAATCAGTTTCCTTGTCACACTGGCATCGTTCTGGGACCGGTTCAGGAGGCTGACAAGGTTCTCATTCTTCTCCTCCTCTTTCCTGATGGACTTCCCACAGCCATGGATGTCCCCTTCCAGGGACTTGAGGTCACGTCTGTAGTTGCTGGAGGGGCAAAGAGGATGGAAAATCATCGCAGGGATTGGTGCTGGACAACCACCCACAAATTCCTCTTTTCAAACACACTATTGCAGCAACAACTGCCCAAGAAGGAAGATGTTTGTGAGGGCTCAGCTGCTGTGACAGTGCAGAGTCAGCAGGAAATGGATGGAGACATTAAGACTTAAAAGTAAATGTGTGTAGAAAAACCGATTCCTTCTCTCAGTACTGTCCCAGCCCCCATTCTGACCACGATGTCACCATATAAAAGCAGATTGTTCTCAGAGAATCAGTCAAACTTTAAGGCTCATGAGCAAATAAATGCTTCTTCTGGCAATAACAGGGAGGTTTTCCTGAACATTTCCAAAGGCCTCACAAAACCCTGATAATGAGAGATAAGCCCTTCCTGACATCCAGCTCTTTGGAGTAAGAAATGTTGCAAAGACGAGAGAACTCTTTTAAAGGAATAAAATACAATCGTAAAAACTCAAACAGCTTCAAGAACTCCCCACATTCCAAGGAAGAGATGTGGTTAGGATAAAGAAAACAGCAACAAAGAAATGTGCTTCTTATCCTTTACATCTGTTATGTACTTTAGAGCAGGGAACTTGTTCTGCCTGACACACCCTGGCCACAGTGCTAAACCCCACAGGAGACACACTGGAATCTCCTTCTAGAGTCCCTCCTGCCCAAACCTCAGGTGTCCTCAGGGTCTGGTTTCAGACCATACCTCAGCAGCTCCTGAGTGACAACATAGGCCTCATCCCTCTGCTTCATTCCAGCCAAGCTGCTGTTCCAGTGCTCTATCAGCCTCTTTTTCTCCACATTAATAGCCTGCACCTCCAGACCAGCCTGGGGTACAGAGAGATGGCAAACAGGATGAATCTACACTGTGTTGAATAAACAAATTCGTGTTACAATACAATTTTTTTCTTTTCTTGGTCATAATGTGCTGAGCAGAATCAGCTTCAACTCCGTGGCTGGTTCATTTCTCACTCAGCAGCCCACAGAGCACAGGTCTGCAAGAAAAAACTGCTGAGAAGGGCAGAAGGAAGTGATTTACAGGCACTTCTTAAGGACAAAGGAAAAGAAAAAAAAAGTCCTCATTCTTCCAAACAGGAACAAACTGTGAAACTCTGTCCCACATTGTGCACACCACGTGAGCACGGGCCAAAGGGGTCAGCCCTGCCAGAGGGAAATATTAACCACAAGGGACAATCCCCTCCTACCTCACTGACTGCCTGCCGGGTCACTTTTGTGTCCTCTGCCTGGGCCACCAGCTGAGCTTCAAACAGAGCAATTTGTTCCTGGAGCTGGTAGACTCTCCTCGTAAACTGGTCCAGGAGAAGATCCTACAGAGCCAGAGCCAAACAGTCCAGGGTGAGTCATGGAATCCCAGTCTAAACCAACTGTATCCTGCAAGAATAATAGCAGCTAAAAAAGGAATTAAAACTGGCAACTGCATGGGATTTGAGTCCTACTGAAACTTTCCCATTGATGCACAAATGGCTCATGACTGCAGCAGGGATGACTTGCAGGAGGATGAAACCTTTGCTGACTATTATGCCAGTTGCAGCAGTAAGTGGATAGGTCAGCTCTGAAGCCACATTCCCTCCTGTCAGCACCGAGGCCACTGTCCAGCTACTGGGAATGGTAATAATGTATGTTTGAAACTCTTTTGTTAAACCCCCCCCAAACCACTGTATTTCAGCAGTTTGCAGGGCATTCTGAACGAGCAGTACCCCTGGACTGTGAGCTGGAAGGCAGCAGAGGGAGCTCCAGCACCGACCGGCCCTGCTCATTCCCAAAGTTCTCTTTCCATTGCGAAATTCGCTGCAATTCAGAATTATTCTCAAGACCTGTACACATGATATTTCTTCATTAAATATCCTCCTTCCCCCACACCTCCTGTCCTTGAGTGAAGAGTGATTTACTGTTCTAAGGCTTGCAAACCCTCTATGCAGTGCATGTTGCTGTCTGGGGATAGGCAGGGCTGCTTCTTTTCAGAAAAGCTTCTGGATTTAATTTTTTTCAATTATTTGAGAATAATGTCCCCACTCATCTTCCATGAATCAATCTTCCTCTTGACAAGGGGGCACATCCTCCAAGAATGACTGCTGGCACCTGCATTTATTTATTTCAAAGGCAGTTTTTCTTGGTACCTGTTTTTTCTTTTCCACCTCAGCCTGGATCCTCTCTGCCTCAGCCCTCTTTGCTGACTGTTTCATCAGTAAAACCCTGTGATGCATCTCCTGGTCCATGTTCTGCACATAGAAGAGCTCCAAGGCCAGGTTTTCAATCTGGGTCTGCATTGCAGAAACTGGGGGGACAAGAGGCAAAATAGTTACAGAGAAGTTTGTTTGTGGGGCACTCCTTAAGCAGAGATAAAAGAGAAACAAATATAGACACATCAGCTAAACCAGCTAAATCAGCTCTCACAAATCAGCTAAACCAGCCCTCCCCAGCACACATATTTACATCAGCTTGGAACACAGCTCCACAAGCAAAGCTAAACATCCTGGCAAGTAATTCCTGGATTCCCAGCTCACAGAATTCCAGGAGTATCCGTGAAACTTCTCAATGAGCGCATTATTCCTGATCAATTATTTTGCTGTATTTTTCAACGCAATGCTTGACTTAAATCCCAATTCATTTCTCCACACAGCCCTAGAACTGGGAAGCATTGCCGGGGCTGCCTGGGTCACCTTTGCTGCGTTCCTGCTCTGTGCAGTGACACGTTTCCCTGTGAGCAGCCCGGAGGCTCTGCAGCTCCTCCTCCAGCTGCCGCCGCGCTGCGGCCGCCTGCGAGCAGCGCTCCTGGCTCTTCTCCAGCTCCACCTCCAGCTGCCCCAGCTGCTGCTGGGCCCCATAGAGGGTCACCCCGAGCTCTTCTCTCTGTGCTTCACTGCTCTTCTTCGCTGTCCTCTGCAGACACGAGAGGGAAGGAGATGTGTCCCAGCAGCTGGGACAGGAGGGGCTGTGGGAAGGCAAAGGAGGGGCAGTGTACCAGCTCATGGAGGTCTAGGTTCACTTGTTCTATCTGCTTGGTGAGGTAATTCTTCAGGGCAGCCTGGAATCTTGTCATCAGAGGCTGTAAAGAAGGACAGTATTAATAAGTTTTAACATTCTTGTGTAATAGATTACGAAGAAGCCTCACTGCTACATCCCCCACCCAATAAAACATCTTATTTCTGTCACAGACAGTTGTGGGGTTATTTTTGCTACTCTCACTGTAGCAAGTGAGAGATGTTACACAGTGGGTATTTGCTGATGCCAAAAAGTGAGAATATTTGAAAATCAGAACCATGCCAGAAGAGCTACATCTGAGAACCATCCACTCACTCAAGGACTTCTCTTTCAGGGCCGCTGAAGGGATCAGATTTACCCACTGCATTGCTCGCTTCTGAGCCTGCAGCTCTGGGGCCAGGACTGAGTGGCACAGTCAGCAGTCAACACTGGCAAAACTGATTTTCACACGTGCAGCTGAACAGCCACTGCTTACAGCTCACCTCACACGTTTCAGAGAAACACAAACACCAACTCTGCAAAGAACAGCAAGATTTGAAGACTTCTCACATGTTCTGGATCCAAGATGACCAGTTCTGTTTCTTCTGCTTTTTTCCCCTTAATTTTTCTTCTCTCATGTTTCTCAGCTGGCTGTTCCCCTCTTTGGTTGCCATGATCACTGTGGAGCTCAAAGGTCGGCCCTGCATGGTGAGAACCTGGTTGTCCTTTGCTCCCTGGAGCCCACCCCACCACAAAAAAGGAAAAAGATAAAGCAATAGGATTAGATTTCATAGCATTGTGCCCTGGCTGGATTAACAATGACCAGAAAGGGAGAAAACCAGAGCTTGAGAGACTGGGGGATACCTGGCTTTGTGCCTGTGTCCTGCTCTGCTGCAGGTGCTCCCGAGGGAAAGGGAGGGACTCCTCCACCTGGAAGTGGCTGCTCCATGTCACCCTGTTCAGGAGGACAAACGTTTGTCACATTCTGCATTATCTCGGAAAGTATCAGGTGATTTTTCCTGAAACATAAAACCCATCACCTTTTCCATCTATTTACCCCTAAACATTTTTCCTCATTTTTGTCATGAACAATGCAAACAAAGGATCAACACAAGGGCCTGGCTCTAGAGCCAGCACAGAGACAAGTATAATTACAGTGTCCCATTTCTGCAGAGCCCAGAACAGCTCTGCAGGGGCAATGACTCTGTTTGCTCCCCCAGAGGAGCAGACTCCCCATTGGCATTCCCATTCTCCCGTGGCCTGGCACACAGCACAGGTGAAAAGCAGAGTAGCATGTTGCCATTTGCACTGAATTTTAATGCTGTGGTATTTTTTTGCCACAGGGCGCAGAAGTTTAATTTAGAAGTTTAATCTCATTTGCAAAAAATAGTCACCTAGCAAGAACTGAGATCATAAAGATGCTGACAAAACTGCTCCACACCACTTACAGTTGCTCGTGCTTCTAGCTGGCATCTATTAAAAAAATGCCATTACAGACTTATTAAAGAAATTCTTCCAGCTAGCATGACACGTAGCCAAATTATTCTCTTTCTTCTTTCTCGCTTTCTTTTTAAAGAGGGTGAGCAGCGGGACTGGGCACAGGGAGCCGGGAGGTACCGGGAGGTAGCGGGACGTGGTGGAGGGGACGGAACCGGGACGGAACCGGGATGGGATGGGATGGGATGGGATGGGATGGGATGGGATGGGATGGCACGGCACGGCCCCGGCACGGCACGGCCCCGGCACGGCCCCGGCACCGCACGGCACGGCACGGCCCCGGCACGGCCCCGGCACGGCACGGCACGGCACGGCCCCGGCACGGCACGGCACGGCACGGCACCGCCCGGCGCCGCACGGCACGGCACGGCCCCGGCACGGCCCCACGGCACGGCACGGCACGGCACGGCCCCGGCACGGCCCCGGCACCGCACGGCACGGCACGGCCCCGGCACGGCACGGCCCCGGCACGGCCCCGGCACGGCACGGCACGGGCACGGCACGGCCCCGGCACGGCCCCGGCACCGCACGGCACGGCACGGCACGGCACGGCACGGCCCTGGCACGGCCCCGGCACGGCACGGCACGGCCCCGGCACGGCCCCGGCACCGCACGGCCCCGGCACGGTTCGGGCCGCAGGAGCCCCGGGCGGTCTCGGCCCGGCCCGGACTCACCCGCGGCGGCTCCGCCATGTTCCCGTTGCCAGGCAACGCATCAACACCCGCTCACGTGACCGCTCGGGCCGCACCACCGCGGCCCGCGGGGGGGGGCCGGGGGCTCGGCCCGCACCATTCCCGGCTCGCGGGGGGAGCTCGGGCCGCTCTCCGTCCCCCGCCAGCCCCGGTTCCTCCCGCGGACCCCGGTACCGGCACCGGGCGGGTCCCGCTGCGCTCTCCCCTGGCTGGGCAGCCCCGGGCCGGGCGGACGGGCGGGGCCGCCGGGCGGGCACAGCCGCTCGGGCCGGGCGGAGCGCACGATCGGCGGCAGCGGCTCCGCGCAGGGCCGGGAGCGGCGGCGGCGGCTCCGAGCCCACCCCGGGCCAGGCAGCGCCGGGAGCTTCCCCAGGCTCGATTGTGCCGGTAAAGCGGGGCCGGGCCGGGCCGGGGGCGACAGGGGGTGGGGTGCCGAGTGATCCTGTATCGCTGCCCCGGGACCCTCGGGACCCCCGGGGCCGGCACCGGGATCCTACCGGTACCTGGGCAGGTCCGGGTTTGATCCCGCTCTTTGTCCGCCCTTCCCAAGCTGGAGCCCCGCGGAGGGCGGCAGGAGCGGGCGGGAGCTCCGGGAGAACGGGATGGTACCGGGGAGAACGGGATGGTACCGGGGTTCGGGATGGTACCGGGGTTCGGAATGGTATTCGGGAGAACGTGATGGTACCGGGGATCGGGATGGTACCGGGGATCGGGATGGTACCGGAGGTCGGAAGGGTACCGGGGGTCGGGATGGTACCGGGGATCGGGAGGGTACCGGGGGTCAGGATGGTACCGGGGGTCAGGATGGTACCGGGGATCGGGATGGTACCGGGGATCGGGATGGTACCGGGGGTCAGGATGGTACCCAGAGGTCAGGACGCCGCCGGGGGATGGAAATTCAAATAGTTCTTAAACTTTCTGTTCTGTTATTTCGGTGCGGCTCCGTGCAGTGTTTTCCTTCCTTTTGGGGACCTGGTCTTCTCCCAGGTGACCCCAGCATCCACCTGAGCCCCGTTACCTGCGGAGAAGGTGGATGGAGGATCGTGGGCAGTGGTTTGATGAGCAGCCTCGGGATGCTGCAGGCAGGGCTTGTGGGGCGCTGACACTCTGTAAAATAACTCGGCTGCCTCCTCTGGGACATCTCCTTTTCGGATCTCCGGCTGGGAGCTTCTCTTGCAGAGGTGTTTTGTTCTTAGTTGCTACTCGGAATAGGAAGAAAAATGAAAGTCCAGGGTGTGTGAGTGGCAGGGATGATGTGTGGTCTGATCTCTGTCATACTGAGAGCAGAGTTTGCTCATCCCCTGAGCTGTGATCCAGACTCCTGGGGTTTGAGCTGCTGGTTTTTGAGGATCGAGTCCTGAGAGTGTTATCAGGACACAGCAACAGGATGTTGGAAATAAAAAGTCATAAAAGCATTTCCTGTGGCCCGAGCAGTGCAGATCAGTGACATGAAAAGCTGGGAAATCAGGGACGGAGGGACGTGTGGCACACACAGTGTCTCATTGACAGCGTGTGCTCTCTGTGAGTTTGGTGCTGGGGATGGGTGAGTTTTGTTTGCATTTTGTTTGCTTTTTGTTTGCTTTCTGATGCCTGAGCAGGTGTGGCTGAGAGCAGCCAGCCCTGACATGGCATTCCCTTTCCCTTTTCATCTCTTGAGTCACAGCCTTGCAGGATTCAGGCTGCTGGCCCTTTTTTTACCTTTTTTACCTGCTTATCTGAGATGGTCCCGCTGTAGCGACTGCATTTGGAGCTGTGGAGATTTTGGCTGTTCCCTTCCCTTTGCTCTTACTGCATGAGCAGCTGCTGCTCCAGCAGGGCAGCAATGAAAGACTTTTTGGTGACCTACATAATTCTCCCCATGAGATGGGATGACTTCAGAGTGGCTCCCCGTGGTAAAAGCTTCTCCTTGATTTGGCTGGATCTTCAACTGGCTCCAGCATAGCGAGGAGTTTGGAAAGCTTTTCTCTTTTGATTCCCAATGTCGAGGTATTGTAACACAAAGGGAAGGTGGTACAGGGGCTCTCATGTGCTTGTAGAGGAGTAGAGATCAAGTGAGTGGCCAGCTGAGAGTGGCACAGCAGATCCACTGGGGGACTGGGAGGCAGCTGAGTGCTGACTCCAGGCTGCTGAACTCCAGTGGTTCTGTGCTTGAGAGTTCCAAACCCGGCATTTGCTGTTCCCAGGAGGGGAAAGGGGCAGCAATCCGTGCAGTGTCTGAGCCCCACCACCACAGCAACTGTGCACTCCTTGAATATGTAAAATTAAATTCCAGTTATTAAGGGCAAAAAAGAAAACGAGCCTGTTGCGTTTTTCTTCCCTAAGATATTTCATGCTTAGCTGTGGTGCTGCTATTTGACAGCTCCTGTTTCTCCACCGTGCCCAGACACGCTGCAGGTCTCACATTTCACTAACAGAGCCCTGCAGCTCAGCTTATGTGCCTTGTAAAGCTCTGGAAGTGTCACACAGTGAATGTGCCCTGGGAGCAGGAGCACGGGAGGGCTCAGCTCTGGGAGCTGCCTGCTCTGCTCGGGGCTGGGCTGCCCCCGGTGCCCCCAGACCCACAGATGTGCCAGCTGTGCCACAGTACGTCCCCCCAGGCCGGGACACAGGAAGGAATCTCCAGCCATCAGAGGCTGCAGCAGCAGGTGCCAGGTGAGGTGCAGTGTGCCAAGGCAAACAGGATCCTGTGGATGGCTCCTGAGCAGGGAAGGGCAGCACTGCAGGAGAGAGCAGCCAGTGCCAGTCTGGATGCTGCTGGCTGCAACTGGACTGGCTCTGTGGGAGATTGCAGGAATTGGCTCCCCAGCACTTTCTCACTCATGAAGCTGAGAAGTGCTGGCACCGACTGGGAGAGCAGCCAGGGCTGTGTGAACAGACACAGGAGCTGGAGCGAAGATTTTTAGTGGAAACAGTTGATGTGTGGGAGAAGAAAATGTGTGTGTGCTTAATAAATATTGGCACTCAGCAAGAGCTTATCAGCTAACGCAGTGCTTCAGCTTCTGGAGAGCTGAGCTGGCTCTGCCACACTGAGAAGAATCCCTTCTGATCAGCAGATAAATATGAAATTAATAAGAAAAATGGGTTGTTTTGAATGGTGCTGATTTACTGCTGCCTGAGCTGTGGGATGGTTCCTGCTGCTTTCCCAAGGCAGTTCCTGCCTCTCCCCATGACCCCAGCCCCACGGATTGTGTGTGCAGATGTTGTCCCACGTGGAAAAGGGCTGAGAATAGAGCAAACCCTGCAGATTTGGTCCCTGTTATTTGCTACTTTGTGTTGTATGAACTCCTGTCTTTTAGGAAGGAGGAGCACTTTCCCAAGCTGAATTTCAGGGACTTTTGGGGTTGTATCAGTAGACCAGATGACCTTCAGAGGTCCAGTCCAGCATCTGGTCCCCACTGGGGCTGACTGGGTGTTTATTTCTGTGGCCTTTGAAACCCCAGCCATGTAAATGGCCCCTTGAGGTTCCCTGTTGTGCTGCACCATTGTCCCAGCTACTGGAATGACAAAATTAGGTATTCCTTGCCACAGTTCAACTGCCTTACAACTTTTGTCCTTCACCGACAACTCTTCCTTCCTTTGGCCGTGACAGTTCCCATGTGTGAAGATTTTAATATATTTCCCTCACTTCTATCTTCCCTTGGCAATCTCTTTCCCTGGCCCAGATAACTCTTGTCACCCTCCCTGAATCTGTCCTGTGACTTGCATCTGTTTTTCATTAATCCTGCAAGCAAAGCTACAAAGAATTCCCTGGCCTGTGAGAACAGTGAAAGGATTGAGTTTCCTGGTGATATTTATATATCCCAGTGTGTCTGGCTGCTGTCTGCAGCACTGCAGTGGTCTCTGATTTCTGATGTGCAGCTCTTCTGCAAGACAAGTCCAACAGTCTGAATTTCTTATTCCAAACCTTTTGTCTTTTTTCTGGTTTCCTCTTCCCAGCCCTGTGTGTACCTGCAGCTCTGTCCACCTGCCCATGCAGGCAGTGCTGAACAACAGGTGATCTGCAGGATCAAAGCAAACTTTCCCTTTAAATTCCTCTGCCTTTCCAGGGAGCAGCTTTTGATCTTTAACTGTCACTTTGTTCTTTCTGTGCCTGGTGAAAGTTCATTACGTGGTGCCTGTGTTGGCAGAGCCATCCTGACCCTCCCCTGCCTTCCTGGGAGCACCCAGAGAGCTCAGCAGGACATCACACAACCTCTTGTTTGTCCTGTGCCTCTCCAGCTCCTGTCCCCGTGTTTCCTGAGGAAGCAGCACAGCCAGCTGGTGCCTCCTCCCTCCTGTGCACCCGCTGATTTTTGGGGTTCTGAGGAAGTCGCTGACACGGAGGAAGGTCTGTGCTGCTGCAGCCAGTGTTGTGCTGACAGGTGACCCTGCCCAGGTGTGCTGGGGGCCCAGGTCTCTGGCCAGGTGGCTCCACATCACTGCCCCTGACTCCCCTGGCCCTGTTTGGAAACAGCATGTTGTAACTCGGTGTGGGGAAGGAGAAGTTGCACCAGAATTTACTGTCTGTTCTTGCAGGGTGCAATGAGAGGAAAGGTGATTTGCTCCCTAAATGTGATTGAGGCAAATGGCTTTCTGCCAGGTGTGACCCAGAAACTGTGGATTTTGGCAATGTGGACAAGAATGAGCTTAGAGCTCGACTGGTGTTTGTTTTTTGGGGCTGAGACATGAGGATCCATGTGTCTGGTGCTAGAAGGAGACAGGAGTGTGCAGGACTTTGAACACAGAGCAGGGTTGAGGCTTCTCCATCAAGTCCCAGCAAAGGCTGGAATGCAGAAAGTGCCTCTGCTGTGATTCGAGCTGACAAATGTGGCGATTGCCACTTAAGCCAATAGTTTGTCCTTTAATGAAGGCTCTGTCAACAGCCTGGCAGTCTCATTTGCAGGACAGCTATTTTCCTTCCCTGCAGTCCTCACTGCCCTTTGGGAAATGCCCCTTTGCCAGTTCTGCCCTCCTGGGCTGGCTGGATTTGCCATCCAAACCAGATGAAGGAAATCAGAGCTGTTCAACATCAGACAGTGTTTGCTTAGGCCCTTAGGTGTTTCCTCAGAAGATGCCCCAGGCCAGGGCCTGTCTGTTTTATTTTCCTCTCTGGCTCATGTGGCAATGCCCTGCAGCCCAGTGTGGCACTGGTCCCCAGTGGGGCTGAGCCCTCCCCAGGCCTGGGAGCACGGCTGTGTGTGGGGTGTGCTGGGTCACACTGGCCTGGGCACAGCAAGCTGGGCCGTGGAAACACAAAGGAACAAAAGTGGGAGTTTCCTCTTCTGCTGTGTTTTTGGCAGAACAGAAACTGCCGTGGTTCTGGTGCTTCCCAGCTGGTGATGGCGGCAGGGAGCCTGCTCTGCACTGGGGTTGCTTTGTGTGAGACCCTCCTGCTCTTCCAACACGTCCTGGTCCATCTGCTGAATGCTTTGTAGCATGGGTGACCCCTCTGTGTCCACTGCAGAGCTCCTCATCATCAGCCCCAGCCAGCAGCACATCTCATTTGAGCACAGAGATTATTTGGGGGTGAGCTGGAGGTTGTACTCCACAGTCGTGTGAAACTCTGCATGGGTGAAGTGTTTGCCTTGAGTTGGTGTGCCATGCTCTGTGTCCAGGCTCTGCCCTCCCTGGTGAACACGGGGCTTTTGAGCCTTATCTCTGGCATGGCTCTATTTAACCATCACTGCTCAAAAGAACCCAAACTAAAGCCAAAAACAACCTCAAAGAAAAAATCCCAACCCCGAAAACCTCAAACACACAGAAATGGCAAGTACGAGATGAAGTGGGTTTGACTGATGTTGTTTTTGGAGGTGCTGTGGCTGGAGCAGCAGCCCCACGTGCAGTGCTGTGGTCTCAGCCATTTCTGTGCTGAAGGAACCTCAGGATGAGCTCTGGCTCTGTGGCATCCCCAGGTCAGTGACACACCAGGCAGGTCCACACACTGAGCTGCTCCCTCTGGGGGGATTTCAGAGCCCAGCATTGCTGTTTTGTCTCCTCTCCACAGTTAACATGGGAGGCTTTGCTGCCTTCATGTTTCTTCACTGCAGAGAAAAATGTCCTGGGATTCTGTGCATGAGCACCTTTGGAGCATGGGGGTGATGGTACAGATACACAGCATTTCTGGGCTCTCCCTTGAGGTGTGGACTGATGGGAGTCTTGTCCCCAGACAGTGGGTGGCACGTGCTGTGCTCTCGTTATTTTGGTTCTCACACTACTTTTTCCTCCTTCTTGGCAGATCTTCTGAATTTGGCTCCTGACTAGAGGTGACAGATGATGGAAACATTTTCCTGGCGATGTCTCTGGGGCGACTCCTCCGTCGAGCCTCTTCCAAAGCGTCCGACCTCCTGACCCTGACTCCCGGTGGTGGTGGTGGTTCCTCCTCTGTGCTCGATGGGGAGATCATCTACTCCAAGAACAATGTCTGTGTGCACCCCCCTGAGCTGCTGCAGGGCATTGGGGAGCACCACCCAGGTGAGGGGGTGTTGCAGACACTGCCCATTCTCTCTTTTGCTCTCTCCTGGGTGTTGCTGATATCAAGTTCCACATCTTGAGCTCTAAGAAATGAAGAAGTGCCAGTGGGGACAGGGCAAGGCAGTTTTGTGGAAGACTCAGGGAAGCCATCCACAAGCTGATCCATCAGCTCTCTTTTTAGTAGGAAGATTAGTGGTATTACTCCTTTCTTTCTCTTCTGGTCCAGCATGGATTTACCTGGTTTAGTAAGTCCTTTTGTGCAGTCAGAAGCTGTCATGTGAGGACAGTAACTTCTGTTCCTCGTTCATGTCCAGGAATTGTTCAGGAAATCCAAACATCCTCTTGTAGCTGTCACTGCTGGAGTGGCCTCAGCAAAAGGAAAAATCCAAAAAGCCTGAAGGTGGCTACTTGCACTGGAGTAAATGAGAATAAATCCTACTCTGTCCTTTTATTCTCATCTGTTCCTGTGTTCTTTCATGTTCTCATCAAAGACCTGTGGCTCTTGGCTTAGCTTCACAAAATGAATTATTCTCTGAACACTGATCCTTGCTTTCCTTTTTGTGTGGGTGACTTCTTTTTCCATTGGCTTCCCATAAAAATTGTAGCCCTTTAGCTACACTAAGGTAAATATTCTTGAGAAATCCATGTTCACCTGGCACTTGAAACTGTTTAACTAAGAAACAGTAGAACTTTTTCATGTGGGAACATATTTTATAATTTACTCTTGATTAGTAAATCTGTCCAGGAAGTCCAAGTATTTGCATGTCATTTCTCTGTTAAGTTAGGCCAGAGGAATTCGGGCTGTTCAAAGGCCACATGCAGACTTGAAATGATTTTCAAATGTTGAATAATGCTGAGCAACTCCACAATTCTGTCCTGGTAAATGAAAGGGTTTGTTTTGCCCATGTGTAGTGGTAGTGAAGCAGGAGAAATCACGGAATGGTTTGGGTTAGGAGAAACCTTTAAAGATCATCTCCTGGAAAGGTAAAAGGAAGACTCTAAAGATCCTCCTTGCCATGGGCAGGAGCACCATTCACCAAACCAGGTTGCTCAGAGCCCCATCCAGCTTGGCCTTGAACGTTTCCGGGGATGGAGAGATGGGAGGAAAGGGAAATTTCAGGGTTCTGCAGTTCCCTTCGAGCTGCGTGTCACACCTGGTGCTGCTGTGCTCTCTCTCAGGCTATCTGTGCTTGTACATGGAGAAGGACGAGCTGCTGGGCACCACGCTGATCCTGGCCTGGGTGCCCAACTCGCGCATCCAGCGGCAGGATGAGGAAGCGCTGCGCTACATCACCCCCGAGAGCTCCCCCGTGCGCAAAGCGCCCCGAAAGCGCGGCCGCCACGGCCAGGGCTCGGCCGCAGCCCGGCCCCCGTCCCCCCCGGAGCACAGGGGGGCTCTGACCCTGCGCGGGGACGAGGTGCTGGCGGTGTCACAGCTCGCGAGGGATGGGGAGAAGCTGTCGCAGAGCGGCGCCCGCCCGTCCCCGCAGCCGCCCCGCAGCGACTCGGGGACCCTGTCCACAGTCAGCTCCCAGGAGGAGCACAACAGGTCGGAGGGCACGGAGGAGGGCCTGGACTGCAGGGAGGACGAGGGCTCCTTGGAGCTGTCTGCTGATGATGTGAGCAGGGACAGCACTTTTGACTCTGATTCTGATGCCTTCTCTTCCCCCTTCTGCCTCTCTCCCATCAGTGAAGCCCTGGGGAAAAGCAGCAGCTCGGTGTTCCTGGACAGTGAAAGCAGGTGAGTGCATCCTTTCTCTGGTTTCTGGGTGCTGGGTGCTGAGCCTGGACATGCTGAAGGAAGTTGAGAAACTTCACGGTGGCATTGAGCTCAATGTCCTGTCTTGCTTCAGACTCCTATGGAATTTACAGGAAACTGTCAGCCAGTTCTGCTTCTGCTCCCTGAATCCTGACCCCAAACATCCAGGTCTGTGTATATTCTTTCAGGTGAACTGTCTTGAGCCCTGGAAGCAGCGTTGCTAAATTAAACGGGTCCTTTGTTGGCCTAATTGGCTCTGCTGAGGATCTGAGCTTGCTGCTTCTCGTGCAGAGCCACATCAAAGGGCCTGGCTGACTTCCTGAGCCATGGGCACCTCTCCGGGCCCTGTGCTGACACGAAACCTGCGTGTGGGAGCTTGTTTTGCTGCTTTTCACAACGTGGTCCCACTTCACACGGATAAATATTCATTCTTGCATGTCTAACCTGGGTGGTTCAGTCAGTGCTTCTCAGTGTCACCTGCAGTGAACTCCACACGGGGAAGTGGGGCACCTTGGCAAGGGAATACCGAGCAGGAGCACACCTGTACAGCTCCCTGCTTCCATACCCTGTGGTTCTGACCTTCTGGGCCCTGCCCTGTTGGTGTGTTACTTGTTTCCATCTCAGGGAGGATGGATGTGCTGCCTTCCTGAAGCACCATGGGGCTGATTTTTAGACTACAGCTCAACTTTGAAACTACACCTGAAATGAGGAGAAAGGAGTTCTCCTTTGTGCCTGTCAGCAATGCACAGACTGCACTGACAGTTCAGGAGATTTTGCCTCTATTTACTGGCTAATCTCAAGCCCAGAGAATGCCAGTAAGAACGAGGTTTGTGAGGAAATACTCTAATGGATTCAATTCTCTCTGGATATTTTAAAACCCTTCTGTGAGGTGATGTCAGACTTTGTATTGGCTTTGCACTCAGGATGTGCCTGGGATTTGCTGGGCTTTAGCTCTGCAGCACCTGTGCAGTGGGGTGAGTGGTGGCTGTTCCATCCCATCCCATCCCATCCCATCCCATCCCATCCCATCCCATCCCATCCCATCCCATCCCATCCCATCCCAAGTAATAAAGTCCAGCCTTTGCCAGATCAGTGGGTGAGAGAAACACCAATGACCATGAGTGAAAGGAGCCTGTCCTGGCGTCTTCTGTCCTCATAGAGGCATTGTGAAGCTCAGGGCTCTAGAAGGTGTTATTACCCCACTGTAGTGGTTGGAAGTGGGAAGAGCATGTTCAGAATAACATCCTGGCTGCTGAAAACCAGGAGGCTGAGCTCATCCTGGGGAAACCCCAGTGCTGGCTGGGCCACAGCCCACGTGCTGTCCCAGGAATGCTGTGGGCTTGGATTGCTCCCACAAGGAGCTGGAGCAGGAGGGTCCCAAGCAGCGTCCAGTGAGTCAGGAGTGTTGTGGTTTAACTGTGCTGCAACACTTCTGCTCTGAGCTGCAAATCGTGTCAGGAAAGGAAGGAAATATGGTTTGTTGCATCTTCTGTGCCTTGTCTGTGAATTCCTGTGGCATTTCCCTGCCCTCTGCCGGCTTTTCCTCACTGCTGCTGGAGCCCAGACAGCTCCAGCCAGGCAGAGCCAGCTCTGCACACACAGCTCAGGGGCCTGCTTGGTTTCGCTTTTTTTACTTCTTTTTTAACTCCTGTGGTGCCAGTCTGAAGCTTCACACAGTGCACGTGACACTCATAATTGGCAGCAGATTAATAAAACAGAGCTTTTGTTGTTTGGGACTTTTGACTTGAAAGGATTTTGTCCAGTGTGTGTGGTTTTTGTGCCAATTTGTTCTTCCCCATTGAGCCGCCTTCCATGGAATCTGCAGGATCTTACAATCTGTTGAGTGGGAGATTTTGCATAGAATCCTTTGCAAAAGTCTGGTCAAAAAGTTTCTCATATTTCCTGCTTTCATCTCAGCATTTTGGGGGACAGGAGATGCTGTTTTAGAAGTCACTATAAACATGGGAACAGCTTCCTTGTTTCTTAAGGGTTTGTTTTGGTTTGGGTTTTTCTGCTGACTGCTTCCCTTCTGAGCCAGAATTGGAGTGGGAACAAAGTTTGTGCTGCTGGCAGATTGTTTGAGCTCTCTCCCCTCCCCACCTCCCAGTCCCCACCTCCTCCCTGCCAGGAGGAACGACTGTTTCTGGTTGTTTCCTCTGCACTGGGGAGTTGCTGCACAGACAGCTCTGCTCTTCCCTGGGGTTGTTGCAGAAGCTGAAGGAGTATGTTGCATTTCAGTCCAGCCAGCTTCCTGTGAGATTAGATATCCTCAGAAATGGAGAAATGGGTCACTGTGGAAGAATTGGGATGTACACTTGGGTCGGATGAGATCAGGGGCTCGGCGAGCTGCTTGGCAGAATTTGTGTGTGACCAGGAGTCACGAGTCCCTTCTGCCTCTTGGAGTGTCCCTGAGGAGGTGGCCTGGCCACCTGGGCATGAGGGAGCCACAGACAGTGCAGTGTGTGCACGACAAGGACAGGAGGAGGGAGGGAGGGAGCCCTGGAGTTGCACAACGAATAAGTCAGTTGTAAGTCACTGGTAGAACATAAGGAAATAAAAACATATCCATTGTTTTTTTCCTCTTTGCTTCTCAGCTTGACAGGCTGCCAGGGATCCCATGCAGTGATGGATGCATCCTCCTCCCATTTTCACAATTCCTTGGGCTGGGAGCAATGGGAGTGTCCCAGCACCAGCATGAACACTCTTGCTTCTCTCTTTAGACCAGCCTGGCACACTGCTGCAGGGTGCCCTCATCCCTCAAGGAAAGGTGGCCTTTCTGTCCTGGGCTTTTGTGTCCTTCTTAACTCTGGGGACTCCTCAGTGCTCCCAGCACGTGGCTCCTGCAGGAGGCAGTGGGTGTGGGGAGTGCCTGCATTGGTGGCAGCTTTGTCAGGGTCTGTGTTTCTGTGGAAAAGGAGGGATTCTGGAAATAAAATCATTCCATTCTGTGCCTTCCCTCCCCTGTCCCCGTTGTTTGTTGGCTGTCAGGAAATGTTTGTGTTGTGGCCTGAAGGACACAAGTTCAGGGCAGCTGCTCTCTGTGCCCAGCTCTGGCTCGCTGCTGCCCTGGGAAATTCCTCTGCTTCCATTTTCCCCATCAGTAAATTGAAACTAAAAGGCTTTTGTTACATCCAGGCAACCAAACAGCATCTGACACCTCTGTAATGCCCATCCACTGATGCTGCTGGAGTTATTGAACTGCCCATGACATCAGATCTATACAGTCAGTTGTGGAAGCACTTAGTGCTCTGTGGGTGGGGTTTGGTTTGGTTTGTGCCAGAGTGATCCCTGGATAACAGGAGCTTCCATGGGTGCTCAGGCTGCTGGAGGCTTTTCACTCCTCAGCTGGGATTGCTGATATCTGACAAGCGTCACAACAGTGCTGAAGGTTCACTCACTTCACCTTTGGGATGTTGGCCAAAACAGTCAAAATTTGGACTGAGGAGCCTCAGTGTTGGAATTGTATGAGTGGAACTTGGGGCAACATCTGGCCAGAGGCTGGAGCTCCACGAGCAGCCCCACAGGTGCTGGGACAGAGGCCAGCAGTGCTCCCACAGCTCAGGCTGGAAAGGATGAGCAGAAGCAACGTGGTCAAGGTGGAATCAATGCAGGAAGGAAACATCTTTCATGAGACATCGATCGTTTTAGCAGCCAGTCATAAAAATAACGAAACGCTGTCATAATGGAGCTGGATGATGGTGAGTTCTCAGGTTCTTCAGCAGACATGAATTCATATGGCAGATCGATCACAGACAGCCCAGGCAAAGCTCACAGCACAGGCAAAAACTCCTTTGGCGTCGCAGCTGATGCAATTTTTAAGGATGTGTTGCACATCCTGTTGTTAAGTCGCTTCCCAGGAGCTCATCAGTAAATGAGCTGCTCTGGGAGCAGTGCAGGCATTGCATCATCTTGTTTTGGCAGCTCACCTGAAGGGCTGAGAGCCATTCCGACCTCTGCAGCTAAAACAGGAGACAAAATTATAAGGGAAATGAGCTGAAATTAGTGTGAACTGGCAGGAGCTCTGGAGTCATCAAGAGATTGGGAATTCATCACTATTTTAACAGAAGTGATTAAATTGGAACCAGGGGAGTTGGTCACAGACTTCAAAATCTCTTGTAACTTCTTGCAGCATCTCAGTTTTGAATGATTTCAGCCCTGGGGAAGAGCGAGGAGGGTACCTGGTCCAGGCTTCAACTCCCCACGACTTACCTGAACTGATGCCACTTATAAGACAGTGAAGCTCCTCATTCCATTTGTACCCAAACCCATGCCTGGGAAGAAACGTCCACAAATCCTTCTTCCATCGGAAGGATGGTCCTTTATCCCTTCTGTTTGCTTTGTGGGGTCAGGGTAAGCTTCCCTAAGGCAGGCGTGGTCTGTGTGGAGCCGGGCACTGGGAAGGGGAGCTGGCCTGAGCCATCAGCAGCACTGCCTGATCAATTAAAGTTGTTCCTGACTGCAGAGCTGAGAAGGTTGGACAGATCCAAGAGATTGCAGAGGCATACGGCTCTATCTTGCTTTATATAAATATTTGAACAGCAAGAACATTAATTATAGCAGGTTTGTTTCTTCCCTCTGTTGGGTTGCTGCCAGATTTCGTTGGAAGAAAATAGTGACAGCTAACTTGGGATCAGGAATTGCGGCTCAGGGGGTCTGTGAAGCTCTTTATTTGGGATGTCAGGGAGGGAGTGAGAGCTGGTGTTCCCAGGAGGGAGATCCCAGGGCCAGGCAGGGGCAGTGAGGAGGGGACAGGGGGGTCCCCTCTGCCCCCCAGGGGCACCGGGCTGGTTCAGATATGCCCAGGACAGTGGGGAAGGCCTGAACTCCTGCTTGGCACGCAGCTCCGTGGGCAGGGCACCGTGGCTTTCTGTGGAGCCGTGGATTGTGGCTGCCGTGGCTTTTTTGTGGCCTGTGACCATGGGTCACTACCATGGCCGGTGCCTGTGACCGTGACTGTGACCATGGCCTGTGACTGTGACCATGGCCTGTGACTGTGACTGTGACCATGGCTGTGACCATGGCTGTGACCATGGCTGGTGCCTGTCCCCGTGCCTGTGCCCGTGGCCTTGACCATGACCTGAGCCGGGACAGTGACTGTGGCCATGACTGTAGCTGGAGCCAGGGCAGTAACCGTGCCCGTGTCCGTGGCTATGGCCTGAGCCGTGCCCGTGGCCTGAGCCGTGCCCGTGGCCGGAGCCGTGGCCGGGCCCGTGCCCTGAGCCGTGCCCGTGGCCGTGGCCGGAGCCGTGCCCGTGCCCGTGCCCGTGGCCTGAGCCGTGCCCTGAGCCGTGCCCGTGCCCGTGCCCTGAGCCGTGCCCGTGCCCTGAGCCGTGCCCGTGCCCTGAGCCGTGCCCGTGCCCTGAGCCGTGGCCGTGGCCGTGGCCGTGGCCGGGCCCGGGGCCGGTCGGTGTCGCGGCGGGGCCGCCAGGGGGCGCGCTGTGCCCAGCGGTGCTGCCCCCCCCTCCCCTCAGCGCGGCCAAGGCGGGAGATGCGGAGCCCTGCAATGGTTCGGGTGCCGAGGGACATTAAACCCCGTCCTGTGCCACCCCTGCCTGGGCACGGGCATCTGCCACCGTCCCAGGCCGCTCCGGGCCCCGTCCAACCTGGCCTTGGGCATTTCCAGGGATCCAGGGGCAGCCGCACCCTGTGCCAGAGCCTGCCCACCCTCCCAGGGAAGCATTTCTCCCTAATATCTGATCTAAATCTACTCTCAGTTTGAAACCACTCCCCTCTGTCCTGTCCCTCATCCCTTGCCAATAGTCTCCACGTTTGTTGTCAGCTCTTCCAGGCCCTGCAAGGCCCTGGTGCTGAGCTCCCCCCAGAGCTCCTCCAGTGCAGGTGAGCAATGCCAGCTGTGCCAGCCTTTCCTCCCAGCAGAGCTGCTCCATGCCCTGCCCATCCTGGAGCCTCCTCTGGCCTCTGTGCAGCAGCTCCAGGTCCCTGCTGTGCTGGGGCAGCTCTGCAGGTGGGGCTCACCTGGGGGGCACAGGGGCACGATCCCCCTGCCCTGCTGCCCACAGCGGGGCCCAGCCCAGCCCGGGGGGCTCAGGGCCATGGCCACCAGCACCCCCCAGTCCTTCTCCCCAGGGCTGCTTTCACCTTTTCCCTGGATATTTCTTGCATTTCTTCTGTTATTTATTTATACAATCGCAACGCCCAGAAATCTGAATGGAGAGCAGAGATAAATGGCACTGGCAGGTATCCACAGCTTTGTGAGGGAAGAATTGCGTTAAGTGAATCAAAATAAAGAGCATGTCCCCTCCAAAGCACCACAGTATATGCAAATAAATCTGCATGGCCTCTGTCTCCTTGGCTCGGGCCTCGCAATTATCCCAGCATTAGGCATTTACAATAACTCTGGAACATGCTTTTAGGCAGCGCTCCTCTTTCCTCTCCCTTTTCTGCTACTTGAAGCAAGCTCTTCCCTTGGGAAATCCGCATTGTCTTGTGGAAACAGTGAAATCCTCCCTGGGTGGTGCTGGCTCAGCTCACGCTGGGGCAGCAGCAGAGTCTGGGCAGTTGGCTAACTTTGCCACTAAAATGTCCCCCTGAAATTCCCAGTTCGGTGCTTAGAGCCAGGAATATAAGAACAAAGGTAATCGGCAGGTCTTTCAAGGGAGCAGCGGTTTGAAGGCTTGATTATAATTAGCATAATTAGGGGAGAATTTTATTTTTGCATGGATTGAACTGAAAGGAAAAAAAGCAAAATAATCCATTGATTTAAAAATTAAAATAAACATGGGGAAGAAAGGTCTCCTTCTCCAAGCTGGAATGGGCTGAAAAGCAAACATTCTTTTTCGGGCTTTGCTGAGAAATCACTTTTTCCATCTAAGGAATTTTTTTTTTTTTTTTTAAGTGTTGCATTTCGATTGATTTATTAATGAATAAATAATAAAGCCCAGGCATGAGGTGCCCCTTCTCCGTATGGATTGTAAAAATTCGCCACCGAGCTTCTGGAACATTTTCCTCCCTTAAACTGAAGGTAACATTTGCATCCTTGAGCAATGTCCACCCGGCTCTGAGTGATTTGTTGTGTTTGGCTGCTCGGAGCTATGTGCATTTAATTTCTAAGCATCAAACTGCTCATTCTGCCCCCCCACCTCTCTCTCTGCAACAGGAAGTCACAGAGAAAAACAGAAAAACCTCACTTGGGTTTACCTGAGCAGCTACACCTGTGTGGAAGTGTCAGCTGTGAGAGCAGATTGTTTGTCTGCTAGCTGGAGGTGGATGTGAATCACATTCCAAACTTTGGGGAAAAGAGAATAAAACACCCATTAGCTCACTACAAACTTCTGCTTATTTTTTTGCCTTAATCATTTACATTCAAAATAATTAAGTCAGGAACCCTGGGTTTGTTTTGTTTCCCTTTTGCTTTTCTGATTGCTGGGCAGCCCTTGGAGGACACGGGGCTGTTTTTCCAATTCCCCCTTTCTGCCTGGAATCGCTCAGCTTCCCCTCCAGCCTCGAGGGCTTGGAAGGGTGAATTAGGAGCAACAAAGCCCCCAGTGTGGTGAGGCTGTCCCCCCTCTCGGGGTCACCAAGGCCTGGCCTGGAGATGCGTGTTCCACCTGGGCCAGGTAGCTCTGGGAAGGCGGGCAGGGTGCTGGCAACACGGATTGCAATAGCCCCGTAAAGCAGAACAAATCGGTTTGATCTTTATTTCTCAAGGACAAACCAATTACGCCCGTCAGAAGGCAAAGCTGCATAATCGGGTTTCCGCGAGTCCCTCGCCGTGTTCCGGTGGTTTGTTTGTCAGGCTGGCGCTGGCAGAGCCGCTGGTAATTCCCAGCCCCGTCCCTGACGGTGAACTCGCTGTTTGAGCCCAAGGTCACAGGGTGCCTGTGCAGTCCCTGAACACGGCCACGGACCCTCTGCTGGGTCCGAGGTGAGGGACTCCGGCCCTGTCCAGATGTCAGCAGCCTGTTCCTTGGATGTTGTTAATAACAGGAATGCGAGGAGTGACTAACAACAATGCGCTGACTTGGACAACGAGCGCTTGGATCTGCTTCCCGGTGCCCTGCTTGAAAGGATACAATTATTTTTCGTAACTGTTTATTTTCCCTTTACAACAAGCTAAGCCAAGCAAGTTTGTCAGAGGCAGAGTGCTCCTAATTTGGTCTCCAGTGACCTCTGCCGCCGTGATTGGCAGCCCGGTGTCAGCGAGGAACTTGTGCCTGTGAGATAGAAATGAGCAGAACAAATGCCGTAGGACAGCTTGGGTTCCCCGGGGGACACGGGCTCAAAAAGGTGAAAGAAGTGCAATTACAGGAGGTTTTCAGCACAGAAAGTTAATTAGCTACTAAATAGCGTTTAGTGCAGTTCAACGTGGGGAAATTTATGTTTTGAAAGCAAACAGATCAATGGAAAGCCTGTGGAACAAGCTCTTGGAAAGTCCATGTTGACATCCGTGTACTTTGTACTGTAACAGCCTGAGTAGTTTTTCCCAGGTTTCACCGACAAATAGGAGGAATTGTTAGGTTTGTTTCCCACGTGTTTGCAGATGTATAGAAATGCTTCCACATGAGGATGTTTTGACGTTTAATTTTAGAAATCCTGGCTAGGCTTTCTAAATCCAGGCTGTCCAACACCTTGTTCCCTGGTCACCGTGGTCAGTGGAAATCGATTCTGTTCGGGCTCCCTGAGGCACAGAAACTTCAAGTTCCAAATGATTTCAGCCACAGCGTGGATTTAACACAATTCTTAACCTGGTTACTCGTCTGTGCTGGTCAGAGTGTGACAGCAGAGTTTCCCTGTCCGTGGCTGGCTCTGTGAGGCCACTCTCCATGGGAAGGTGGTGCTGTCCTGTGAGTGTCCTTCCAGCCCTGCTCTGCAGAGTGAGCAGAGACCTTTCAACATCTCTTTTTTAATCCTAAATTACCAATCTGGTTTCTTTCGCATGTCTTTAATGTCACTGAATTCAGCATGTTTCAGTCTATAATATATGTATATTTTCAAGGACACTTTTTTTATCAGAACAATGGATTTGAGTTCCAGATACTCAACATTACCTCACTCTGTACAGCCACTGCACTAATTTTTTAGGAATTTCAGGGTAGCTTTGAACTTTTACTGGCGAATTATTTGTTTGAAGCTGTCTGTCTTAGCAGCTGATGCTGCCAGGAGCTGTTTCACCTTGCTGGGAAGAAGAGGAACCCAGAAGGTCAGTGCCTGTGGGGAACAGTGGAGAAACAGAGAAATGCTAACCCCTGGGGAGGAAAAGGTGCATGTAATTCCCATTACATGGATGCTCATACATTATGATGATACTCATTGTCTGTAAATGATGGTCCCAAGCCGGCGTGCAGGAATGCTGGGGCTGTGGGAGCTGTTATTAGTGACAGCCTGTGTTAGTGCAGGGGTGATGGAGAGCCAGCCCAGCAGCAGGGCTGGCTCTGGCAGGAGGCTCTCTGGGAATCAGGTGGTGCACGCTGACAGCTTGGGTAACTGCCACATCATGGCTGCAGCCTTCAGCCCCTTTCTCTCCCGTAATTATATTTGTCACATCACATCGTAAAATGAGTTATTAGGTCTTTGTTGCTGAAATTGGCTTCCCAGGTAATCAGGGCAGGTCTCTGGAACAAAAATAATAACTGGGTTTAGCTCTCTCTGTGCCGTAGGTGTGTTGCAGGGCTTTGGAACAGTGAGTTGGGTCCCACCTGCAGTGTCTGAGCCGGGTGTGCAAGAGGTCCCCTGGGCTGGGAGGGGGATGGTGGCTCCTTGGGGCTGCAAAGGCTCGAGGAATGTGGACACGGTTGGCTGCTGTACTTGATTGTTGAGTGGGGAAAATACATCAGCCCCTGGTCTTGCTCTCCAGCAGGACTGGGATGTGTTCTGAGACAAGAGTGGTGGGACTTGGCTGAGGCCAAAAAGCTGAAGTGGAATCACAGAATCACAGAATCGTTTGGCTTGGTGGCCAGGGCCACCAGTGACCCATGTGCCCAAGTTCCCCATCCTCAGGGCTGTTAAATCCCTCCGGGGGTGGGGACTCCACCCCTGCCCCGGGCAGCTGTGCCAGTGTCTGACAGCCCCTTCCATGAAGAATTTTCCCCCAATATCCAACCTGACCCTGCCCTGTCACTAGTTGAGGCTGTTCCCTTCTGTCCTGTCCCTTGTTTCCTGGCAGCAGAGCCCGACCCCCAGCTGGCTCCACTCTTCCGTCAGGGAATGAGAAGGTCCCCACTGAGCCTCCTTTTGTCCAGGCTGAGCCCCTTTCCCAGCTCCCTCAGCCTCTCCTGGTGCTCCAGCCCCTTCCCAGCTCCATTCCCTGTCCTGGACACCTCCAGGCCCTCCATGACCTCCTTGAACTGAGCACATGAACATGGCCTGGAATTTCCTGATCCAGGTTTTCTAATCCTCCTTGATTTTTTTTTCCCTCTCCCTTTTATTCCCGTGGCCCACTGTACTTGTTGTTTTGCTGACCAGTGCTGTGTACTAGCTGGTGCTCTGTTTTTCCTGGATCCCACAACCCAAAGTCTCTCTGGAATGTTCCTCCGGCTATTTGCGTTGCAGTGCTTCAGCTCCTGCTTTTACGGGGTGCTCTGGGATAAATTCCTCAGCCAACAGATAGAATAGTCTGACAATGAACTCTTCCCCTGCATTTGTCTATCTTGAGTGCCTGGTTAGAGGACTCCTCCAACCCCAGAAAATTAGCAGAGATCATACTGCTTGTTGTTACTGACCTACAGAATGATCTCAGTATTAAAATCTTATTTTAAAGTAATCCGGAGATTAGAGTATTTTCAGGTTTTCTTTTTCTATCAATACGTACAGGAAAAAGTAATTTTAGTCACAGTGCGGGTTTTTTCCGAATTTCCCCGGTGACTCAGTGAGCGCCAGCTCGAGGTCTCTGATCTGTCCTGAGTGTAAATGTTTGTGTCCATTGACCAGGGCAGGGAGGGCACAGGTGTCTCTTTCAGATTTCCCCCTGCACATCAGTGAGAACACCGGAATTTCCCCGGGCTGCACAGGCTGAGGCACTGTGCTCAGCCCTGGTGCTCCTTGCAGGGCTGAGCCCCCTGGCACAGGCTGTTCCTTGCCTGCGGGATGCGTGTGCGAGCCTGTCACCGCTGCTGGATGGGAACTGTCAACATTTGTCTTGGAGAAGCATTTCCGGAGCTTCCCCCGGTGCCAGGGCCGTGCCCGCAGGTCTCAGCTGGCAGCTGCTGCATCTGGGACACATTTGGGTTTAGGAGCACAGGGAGCTGCAGCTGGAAATGCTGTGCTGCACTGAGGAGCTGCAGAACGCCCAGCATCCAAGCCACCCTGCCCAGCTCTGCTGGTAACTCATTTCTTGGCAGCTCTCTGGACATTTCTGCTGGTCGTTTCAGTTGATGTTCTTGAAGAACTGGCATGTGGACCTCTGTGACCAGGACCTGCATGATCCTCACACCAACCCATCCTCCAGCCCTTTGCCATACTGACCAGCTCGTCTTTGCAAGAATTTTAGAAAATGGGTTGCCTCTGCTTGGTCTTTGAGTTAGTTTGAGTCATCTCTTCCAGGAAAATCCTGTGTAACCAGCTGTGGCTGTTATGAAGTGTTGCTCCATAAATACCAGCTGCTCCTAGCAGGCAGTCCAGCCCAAGTGTCTTGTACTAGGACTCTTGTTATATTTGTGTTAATGTTAGATACTCAACGTTTTTAAAGTGTTACATTTTGCCACTTTATCAGAAAGCAATGCTTGATTTTTCATAAAGGCCAATACAATCTTCATGGAAAAATTCCCAAGGCAGGGGATGGTGTACAACTGTGCCTGTGGTCAAAGGTATCCTGGTTCTAACCTGGAGAGAGTGTGGATGTGTGGTGTGATCCCTATTGCCACATCCCTTCTGAGTCCTCATCCCCTAAATGGCCTGAATGTGAGTTCTGCTTTGCTGCTTTCTTTCTAAAACCCAGAGCAGCAGAACTTCCCAGAGAGCCACAAAGCTGCTCCTTTAGCTGGAGTCAACCAGCCTTGGTCTCACCCAGACAGTGCCACAGGAGCAGGAATGGCTGGGAGGGTCTGAGTGGCACACTGGGACAGGGTTTGGTTAGAAATGTCCCCAGCTGGCTGGGCTGCCCAGGTCTGTGGGGCAGTGCTGCCCTTGAGGCTGGTCCCCGAGGAGGAGGCCCCGAGCCAGGCAAGGGAGGCACAGGGATGTGAAGTGCATGCTGAGTGTGTGATTTCCAGCGTTCAGTGCCCACATTGTTGGATAAGAGGATTAGAAAACACCACATAAAGTGGCCTTGCAGGGGGCTGCTTTGTACCTGCTCCGGGCCTTGTCTGGCAAACCCCAATTTCACAGCAGAGCCCATTCAGAGCCCGCGCCGAGATTGTTCACGTGCATTGGCCTTTTTACGAGCCAAGGGGTCACAGTTTCACATTCACTCCATTCCCAAAGCACTGATATTTTTCTTTTGGGATGGGGGCTGGCGGGGACGTGGGGGCTTTTTGAGTGTGAGCTCAGTTTGCATTTAAAGCTGGAGATCTGGGGTGGATTGGAAAAGGGTTGGGTTCACTTTCTCTCCTTTGCAGTGAGTTGAAGAGCTCAGGTGTGGTTTCCCAATCCTTAACTCTCCCAAGTTTCAAGATTGCAGGTTGTACCATTTGTCTGGAGTTTATAGACATGAATCCAGGCTTGGCAGGTCCACTTGCAGAGGCATAATGAGAAACTCACGTTCAGGGGAAACATCTTTGGATCTTACTGGTCAAAGAGGGAATTTCCCAGGTGAGATCCCAGATCCATGCTGCTGTTGGAATGTGCTCATTCCTCCTGTCCCTGTCCTGGTGTGGAGTGGCTGAGCTGGGCACCGAGGGCATTGCTTGAGCTTCTTCATTTTGCCTTCTCAAAAGCTGGCGTTTTGTGGAATGGGTTTGGCTCTGCCCAGTTCTACATGCAAGAACTTTAGGAGAAGGCCAAAACCAGGATGCTTTTTGAGATGGTAGCGAATTAATTTAAATAAAACCAATTTAGTTGGTGAATGAGTGCCAGTTTCAGAACTCTGACAAAAGGTTTTTAACATGGAGCATCTGTGATTGTTGCATGTACCCACAGCCTCGCGTGGCTGACGGGGTTTTTGTCCCCACAGGGACACGTGTGACAATCGCATGACCTGCTCCACCAGCTCTGCCTCCAGCCTGGACACCAGTGCCCAGTTCCAGGAGAACAATGGGCAAACACAGAGCACCAGATGGGATGAACAACAGAAGGTATTTGCTCTGGAGCAGGTGTGTGGTGTCTTCAGAGTAGACCTGGGACAAATGAGATCCCTTCGCCTTTTCTTCAGGTACTGGGTCCTTGTGTGTGAGCTGTGTGTGAGCTGTGTGTGAATTGTGTGTGAGCGTGAGCTGTGTGTGAATTGTGTGTGAGCTGTGTGTGAGCTGTGTGTGTTGTGAGAATTGTGCATGAGCTGTGTGTGAATTATGAGAATTGTGTGTGAGCTGTGTGTGAGCTGTGCATGCTCCATGTGGGGCTCTGGGTGGAGGTGATTTCTGCAATCCTACCTGGAAGCCTTTCCAGAACAATTGTCTCTAGGAAAGTGAGTGTCAGCCTTCCCAAGGAGAGCCTCTGAATTACAGTTACAGAGCCAAAAGGATTTTATTTTTAGTAAAGTAAAGGTTGCTCTTAGCTGTCATACCATAAATGCTTCAAATAACCTGGGGATATGAAAAACATCTTTATCTGTGGTACCTTTTCCTTTGCCTGTCCCTCACCAGGCTCCTCTAGAGTCTTGCTGCTCTCAGCCTTTTCAGTTATCTTTCAAATTATTACAAAATTTATTTCAAATTATTGCAAAAACATTTTTACTCTGTCTTTTTGCTCTCACTCCCTATTTCTTTGGACAAAGCTGTGTGTGAGCAAGTCTGCACATCCCTAGGAGCTGACTTTGTGTATTGCCTTAATGTTTCTGGGGCAGACTTCCCGTGGTTTTTTCTCCAGGGAAGACAAATTTTAATTCCTTCATGTGAAGGAAGGGTAAAAATAGTGCTGTTACCAGGCACAAGTGGAGACAATTGTCACCGTGACCATGTCATACAACCATAAAATGTCTCAACTGGAAGTGACCCATCAGGATCAGCGAGTCCCAGAGCTGCCTCTGTGCCCTGTTTTAGGGGCAGCTTGGTGTGGCACTTTGTGATGTCTGTGCAGTGCCTGTCCCCGAGGGTCCCTGCTGGTCTCTCCTTGTGCTGGGGGGTCCCTGCAGGCTGTTCTCCATTGTTCCCACAGCGATGAGGCGTGTACCTGTGGGCAGCTGGTGGTGGCGAGCAGGGAGAGCCAGTACAAGATCTTCCATTTTCACCACGGTGGCCTGGACAAACTGTGCGAGGTGTTTCAGCAGTGGAAGTACTGCACAGAGACCCACCTCAAGGACCAGGTACTCTTGGGGCCAGGTGTTTCACCAACATGTCACCAGGTCAGGCAGGAAGCCGCCAGGTGCTGGGTTTAGGAAATGCCAGCTGGACTCAAGGTCTCTCTTGGACTTGTCTGTCTCCTTCCACTCCTGTTCTACCTGTGGAATATGGGGGAAGATCATCCACAAGACTTACTTAGGTAGTGATGTTGCTAGACCTGACAGGTCAGCACTGTCCTTTAGGCACAGAAGGTGTCTGGAAATCTGCAGAGATAGGTTGGAAATTGTGTCAGAGCCTTTCATCCATCTTGTGACGTGTAACATTCCGTTTGGAGAATGTTTTGACAAGGCATCTTGCCATATTTTGTTCAATCTACATACAAATGTGATAAGAGCTCTTTAATTATCTGTTTAAGATATTGTATGTGCTTATTAGAAACAGTGATTTTTAAATTTCCATCCTTCCCACAGAGCCCCCCGCTGCTTTTCTTATTACGGTCGCATGGGCTCACTTTTTGCATTGAGCAACCTTTGATTTTTAAATTAAATGTCAGCTGCAGCCTTGCACTGGGATCCTGAGTGCCCTCAGAGAGCCTGGCAGCACAGTTCCCTGCTCTCCTAACAGCAATCCCTTTGTATATGGCCAATCATATGTAATTTATTGCAGGCATTCCTGGCAGGGGCAAGTTTTGCTGTAAGCAGCATTAATTCAGTTTCAGGTCAGGGATAAGATTGGAGGAGGAATGGAAACTAATTTTTTTTTAAGATGAAGCAGTTTCGTGGTGGATTTTAATTATTCTAATCACTCTTGTTATTGTAATGGTTGGAATTAAAAAAAAAAAAAAAAAAAAAAAGCAGCAATAAAACCTCCCCAAGTGCTGCTCCTCAGTGCTTAATCCTACATGAACCATGCAGGGGTTTCCCTGCTCTGGGTTTCACACTGGGCTCCTGCTGCACCGTGGTTTGTTCTGCCCTGTTTTCAGCAGCTTGCAGATGAGAAAACGTGCATGCAGTTCTCCATCCGCCGGCCCAAGCTGCCCTCGTCAGAGACCCACCCCGAGGAGAACTCGTCCCGGCGCCTCGATGTGTCTGCCTGGCTGCAGCACCTCAACGAGGCCGGCCAGGTGGAGGAGGAGTACAAGCTGAGGAAGGTGAGAATTCCTGTTCTGTCCTGTGCAGAGTCCCCAGGGGGAGCTGCAGGAGTGGCGCTGGGTTTTTGGGCTTTTGGGGTTTTGGGAGGGTGGAGTGAAGCCTTGGCTGGAGGTCTTGCTGTGGGACTGGGTTCCCACCTGGACCTGCTCCTGTGTCACCTGCTCTAGGTGACCCTGCCTTGGCCAGGGGGGTTGGACTGCATATCTCCAGAGATCTCTTCCAGCCCTTACAATTCTGTGATTCTATGCTGGTGGAGCATTTTTCTGACCCAGGAGCTGTCCCACTTCTGCTGCCGTTTGGAATCAATAAACCAGAGTGCCTGGTGCCTGCTGTGTTTGCAGAATGTGTGACCAAGTCACAGAGAGCACTGGAGACTGCTGAAAGAACCGAGATGGTTGAAATAGCTGAGATTGTGTGACCTGAGGTTGTATGAACTGAGATTGTTTAAACTGAGATTGCTGTATGAAATAACAGGGCTGAGGGAGCACTGGGCCCGGGCCCTGAGACAGAAGTTTGCAGTGCAGAGTCTCCAGGATTTGGGATTAAGCCGTGACATGAGAACGACACGTTAATCATAGAGCCTCTCCGGGGGTGGTTATTGACATTGAAATGAGCCTGATTTGTGTCTGGTCTGGGAATAGAGGGCCAGCACTTTCCCTCTAAACATGTGCAAATTGCAGGAGCTTGAATCAAGGCGTCACTTGTCAGGAAAGAACTGCAGAGGCACCAAAGCACAGCAGCGGGCAGTTGCTTGTTGCTGTTTCTGGGAATGCTAAAACTGTACCAGCCATAACTTTTGCTCCTTCTTCCAGGCCATTTTCTTTGGTGGGATTGATATTTCCATCCGTGGGGAGGTGTGGCCCTTTCTGCTGCACTACTACAGCTACGAGTCCACCTCTGAAGAGAGGGAGGCACTGAGGCTGCAGAAGAGGAAAGAATACTTTGAGATCCAGGAGAAAAGGTAACAGACCATCATCATCATCATCCTGCCCTGCTCATCTTCCTTGGGCCTGATGTCACAGTGACACCTCGGTCCCTGCATCCTTTGCATCAGGAGAGGCTGCAGTAGAGGAGTGGGAGGGATGGTGAAGGAGGTGTGTTGGGCACTGCTGACCCCCTGAGGCTCTGGAGCCAATGCCACAGAGCTCAGACATTTCCTTACCTGGGCTCTGGAAACAGCCTCGTCAGTACCACACCTGGAAACCTCATAGGCAAGGCTCAGGTTAGAACACTGAAGGTGAAATTGAGATCTTATATTTCTTTGAAAATAAAATGTACATAAAAATAAGGGATGAGAAGGGTTATGTAATTCCAGAAGGTTATTAATGCAAGAATTGTGTGTTGTTAAATGGAGGTGAGTACATTGAAGCTGAGAGGGACAGTAGTGTTAATAATCAGGAGACAATCAAACCAGAGTGCGGAGTTCTGGTGTGCTGAGTTCCCAGGAGCAGTGGAGAGCAGAGTCTGATGCTTCTGAAGTGTTTACTGCAGCAAACACATCGTGTCATCCCGTTTATAACCCAGGAGGCTCCTTCCAGTAATCCCTTGGGACAGACAATCCACTGTTCTGGACAGACCTGCTGGTCTGTTTTCCAGGTGCTGAGGAAACTCAGTACAGGAGTAGTTTTTCTCTGCAAACTAAGACTGAAATGAAGCTTTTTATTTGTTGTGGCAGTCCGATTCCTCTCTTGGTAACCTCTGCTGTTGCTGGGTGGTTTCCAGGCTGTCCATGACCCCAGATGAGCAGAAGGATTTCTGGCGCCAGGTGCAGTTCACAGTGGACAAGGATGTGGTGAGGACTGACCGCAGCAACCAGTTCTTCCGAGGGGAGGACAACCCCAACGTGGAGACCATGAGGTGCAGTGTGTGATCCTAAAACACCGTGTCCTGCTCAGTGGAGAGACAAGTTGGTCAGCCCCCAGCCCAGGCTGTCTGGGATTGCTGCACAGCACCCACCGTGCATCTGCAACCACGGGATGCAACAGCAAGGCCTTCCCCAGTGCTCCCACTGCTGCTGTAGCTCCCTTCTCCATCCTGTAACCCTGCTCCCATCCCTGAGCTTCCCTCACACACAGGAGGCATTTGCATGGGTCTGTGGTTCTCCTGGTGGGCTACAGGACAGGCACACCAGAGTCTGCTCCATGAGAGTGTAAAGGTGTGACCTCAAAAGACTTGGGTTTCATCCAACAGCATGGCTTGGAACTTTATGGATGTGTTGGGCATCATCTCTCCTTTCTCACGGGCCCTTCATTTCTGTCCTCTTAATCTTTTAAAATTCTTGTTTCCTGTTTGTACCTGTGAATGCTAAGCCTTTTCCTGAAGTTTATGCTGCAATACTGTGGTGTTACAGCACCTCACATGACGCCCTGTGTCTTTGTCCCTGAGATGATGCTGTCACCTGCCCTCACCTGTCCCCTCTCCATTTCTGTCTCTGCTTCAGGAGGATCTTGCTGAACTATGCAGTATTTAACCCAGCCATTGGATACTCCCAGGGCATGTCTGACCTGGTGGCCCCACTCCTGGCAGAGGTCCTGGATGAGTCAGATACTTTCTGGTGCTTTGTTGGGTTGATGCAGAACACGATCTTCATCAGCTCCCCCCGGGATGAGGACATGGAGAAGCAGCTGGTGAGGCTGAGTGCTGGGCTCCCTTCAGCCCTGTCAGGGCTTCTCCTCTCCCCAGTTCCCTGGGCTGGGGGGTTCCAGCATGCCAGATCACACTCCAAAGCCACTCCATCCTTGGGGTGCTCCTGCAGGGCTGGGAGCTGCACTTTGATGATCCTTGTGGGTCAGTTCCATTTACAGGAAGGTAAATGCCCATAGGATTCTAGGATTCTATGGAAATACCTGGTGGGTAGAATTGACCCTGGATGACTGAGGCACTCAGAGGCAGTTACACCCACCCTTCTAGGGGAGTGGCAGCTGAGAGAGAAGAGCTCTGCAGCTCTGGCTCCTGGGGTGCTGAGGGGAGCTCCAGCCCAGGAATTCTTTTGCAGCTGTACCTGCGGGAGCTGCTGCGGCTGATGCACCCCCGCTTCCACCAGCACCTGTGTGTCCTGGGGGAGGATGGGCTGCAGATGCTCTTCTGCCACCGCTGGATCCTGCTCTGCTTCAAGAGGGAGTTCCCCGAGGCCGAGGCTCTGCGCATGTGGGAAGCGTGCTGGGCTCACTACCAGGTGAGGCACAGCCTGGTGAGTCCTCACCCCTCAGCATTTCCAGAAAGGCTCCTAGCAGCAAAGCAGCCAAAATAAATCGGCTCTGTGACTGTGGCAGGGGTTTATCTATGTAGCAGGAGGATGGAGCCCTGCTTGCCTCTCTTCCTTGGGGATGTCTGGGCTTCATAAGGAGGTGTTTCAGAAAATGCTGAACACCCACTTCTGAAGTTCAGGCTTCTCTTACACAGCTGGGAAATGTCTTCCAAAAAGCTGCTCTATGGCGCAAACACTGGTGCAGACCTTGCTGCTGTGCTGTGAAGGAAAGAGGCTTTAGCTTGGCTAGGGTTCAGAGGTCACCGGTAACTCACATTCTCACCACTGGGAGAACTGAAAGGAGCAAAATCTCTCACTAGGACCTGCTTGTGGAGGGTGGGAGGTGAAGCCAGAGCTCTGCCTCCACCTGCTGTACAGCAGCCCCTGTGTTCCCATTGCAGACAGACTATTTCCACCTCTTCATCTGCGTGGCCATCGTGGTGATTTATGGGGACGACGTCATCGAGCAGCAGCTGGCCACTGACCAGATGCTGCTGCATTTCGGCAACCTGGCCATGCACATGAACGGGGAGCTCGTACTCAGGAAGGTAAATGCCCAGGTGCCCACGTGGGACAAGGTCCAGACATGAGTCAGAGTGTTCAGAAAACCGGGGAGTGCTGCTTCAGCTTTGCATCTCCTGTATCCCTGTGGCCGCCTGGGATGCTGCTGTTTGCCAAACAAGGTTTGCAGCAGGAAGAGGTGGCTGCTGAGTGCTTGGGAGGTGGTTGGGATAACCCTTGTTTGGATACCCTGCTCAGGGAAATGGAGACAGAGCTGTTGGTGCCGTGGTGCCCGTTCCCTTTCAGCTGGCAGTGGCTGGGCCGTGGGGTGAGCTGTGGTGGGTGGCAACTCCTGTCACCTGCCACTGTCCCCAGGACACTCCTTTGCTGAAGCCCAGGCAGCCAAACGGGAGGATTGGGTGGGAGGCCACCTCAGCTCTCCATGTTGATGCCCTGCTGAGCGCTGAGTGTTTTCCCTCCCTCTCCCTCCAGGCCAGGAGTCTGCTCTATCAGTTCCACCTGCTGCCCCGCATCCCCTGCAGCCTGCACGACCTCTGCAAGCTGTGTGGGACAGGCATGTGGGACAGCGGCTTCATCCCCGCCGTGGAGTGCTCTGGCCACCACCCAGAGTCCGAGAGCTGCCCCTACGGGGGGCTGGTGGAAGAGTCTTCTCCTAAACCAGGAAGTGAAGGCAAGAGGGGCCTGAAAACACGGGATGTCTTTGCCTTCCGAAAATAGCCGAGAGGAACAGGGTGCGACGGCGGAAGGGAAGGGCAGGAAGGATGTGCATAGGAAAAAGTGCTGAAGAAAAAAGTGGAGGAATAGCTGGTCAAGACTCCTGAGAAGACTGGAAGGTGTGGAATGGAAGAGGAATGAAATTGCCCCATAGGGGAAGTTCCATTGCATGGGTGATGGAACCTGAGAGAAAGGCATCGACCCAGGAACTGTGTTTGGATTTGATTTTGTTAGAAACAAGTTTTTCTAGGTTTTAATAAGGACTTTTTATTCTGCCTCTGGGACTGGACTGGTTAGCAACCAGAACTTTCTTACTTGCTGGTGAGGAAGGAGAGAACACTCCAGGGAGCCGAGGCTGCCCAGAAGTGTTGGTGGGCAGGTGGCAGAGGCAGAGCCACGGCCACTGTCCCCTCACCCAGAGCACACCACGCTCTCTGCTTCAACCAAAACCTGCAGCTTGGTGGCTTCTTTTTAAAGCCATAAAAGCCATTTTAATTATACTCTGCCAAAAATAAAACTGCAGACCGTTGGGATTGCAGGGAAGATGTCTGCTTTGTCAGCAAGGAAGGATCAGTGACCTTAAAGTCTCATCTCTGGCCTTTTCTGGTTTTATAGGACACACTGGCTGACATAATTCTTTTCCATTTTTATAGAAAATGGACTGCCCCAGGTATCAGAGCACTGCTGCTCTGAGTCAGGGTATTTCACAGACACTGCCCACAGTTTCTTTCTTCATGAGATATTGGGAAGGAATTCTTCCCTGGGAGGTAGGTGAGGTCCTGGCACAGGATGCCCAGAAAGGCTGTGGCTGCCCCTGGATTCTTGGAAATGTCCCAGGCCAGGCTGGATGGGGCTTTTTGCAACCTGGGATAGTGGAAGGTGTCTCTGCCCATGGCAGGGGCTGGAATGGAATGAGCTTTAAGCTCCCTTTCAACCCAAACCACTCTAAGATTCTCTGACATTACAGCAAAGCTGTTTCTTTATGCTGACAACTGCAGACTTTAATACTTCAGTCTGTTGTTTCCAGTATGTTTCCCATTGTGTTTCCTTTGGCTCTCCTCAATTACTGAGTATTTACTGTCCTTGCCTGTCACTGCCACAGCCTGTGGCACATACACTCCGTGTGGCTCTTCAGTCAGTGCCAGGGGTGCTCCCTGTCCCACATCCCAAAGTGAAAATGAAACTTGCCTTGTTGCAGTGGTTTTTGCTGAGCTCTGTCTGATAAAGTTTTCCCTTGGGGTGTTTTTGAAAGGACAGTGTTTTCTCCCCATGTCTGCTATAAATTTTGCCAGCCAGAAGCAGAGCTGGGGCCTTGAGCCCTGTTGCCAAAGGTTCTCACCAAATTCCATGGCCTCCAAAGGCGTGTCCTGAGCCAGTGTTTGTGCCAAACGGAGCCAGGGGAGCAGTTTCCTTGTGGGGGTGGAAAAGGAGCCGAGGTGGCAGCAGGCTGTGCCTCCCTGCATCCCTCTGCAGCCTTCCCTGGCTGTCCTGCTCCCCCTCACTCCCTCCACTGCTGTCCTGGGCAGGCTCACTTCCCAGCCCTGCCTCTCAGGAATGTTTGTGCCCTCAGTGGGACATGTGGAACCACCGTGTCCTCGGGCAGAGCTGGGTGGGTTCCTGCACCTGACAAGCACATTTCTCTCAAAATCCTCCTGCAAAGCCTTACCCAGAGCCTGTCCTGGAGCCCTGTTCCCGCTGGGAAGTGAGGCTGGAGCTCGGATGCTCCGTGTGAACCAGCAGCAGCCAAGAGCACACGGCGCTCCTGAATGGGGGAAGCCTCGACCCACTGAAGGCAGCCAGGGGCTGGGGAGTTGAGTGGCAGAAGGACAGTTCAGCTCCCAATCTGTGTGCCTTTCACCCAGGGGATGGAAACCCACTCGGAAAGGCACAGCTCAGAACCAGCCCAGCCACAGCACCGAGGCTGCAGGTGTGAGCTGGGGCTTGGCAAGGGACACCTCGTGGAAGGGCTGGGGCTGCTTTGCTCTGGGGCAGGGACTTTGTCAAGGTTTGTGATGTTTCAGTGATAATAAAAGTTTGTGTGAGGCTTTTGTGTGTCCACTGTGCAGGCTGGGGACAGCAGGCACCATCCCCAGCTTGAGGCACCCTTTTTACAGCCACCCAGAGCTGTGCTGGGGCTGGGGCTGCGTTGCTGTCCCCAGGCTCTGTCCCGAGGACCTGTGGCAGCACTCCATGGCTCCATCCACATGGAAGCTCCAAGTGGCACTGGCTGAATTCAGGTCAGAAAAAGCACACGGCAGAAAATGCCAGAAGCATCTTGGTGGCACGGGGACAGGTGCCAGCTGCCCAGGGGGACAGTAGGAGCCAGACACTGCCTTGTGCCACATGCCAGCCCCGTGTGGCACAGGGGAACAGTCCCTGCTGGGCTCACGGGGTGCTGGGCACAGGGAACAGCCCCTCCTCACCTCCCACTGCCTGCCGTGGGCTGGGAGGCTCCAGCAAACCCCTCCCAGAAGAGCCAGAGCTGGTTTTGCTGCAGCACTCGTTCCCAGCCAGTAAAAGACAATAGGAAGAGATGAAGTAGATAATTTGGAGCGTTATTTTTCCACTATTAAAATGTCATTCAGCAATGTGGAAATCACTCAGGATTCGTTTAGTTAAAGACTCTGCACTGCAGCTTTCCAGCATGTGGAATAAGCTGGGTTCAGTTTGAAGCAGGGCTCAGCTCTGGCTGGGCATCCCTGGGACCAGTTGCCACCTTTGGCCACTTTGCCAGCAGGACACTTCAGGTGTCTGTCCCTGTGCTCCCCCTGGAGCTCCCCGTGCCCCTGGCACACACTGACCCCACTCTGCCACAGTCAGGGACACAGAGGGATGGAGCTGCTCCCAGATGATCCCAAGGACCAGCAGAGCTCACATCTCAGTGACCCAGTTCCAGTCTCAGCCTGTCCTTGACTTGCCATGCCATTATTTAACTCAACTGCAGATCCACAACCATCTGAGCTTGTCTGGGGGGAGACAGGGTCAGGGAAGCCAACCTGGAGGTCTCTGGAAGTGCTTAGGACAGCACTGGAAGCAACCTTGGGATCTCCCTGCGGTGGAAATGGCCACGAGTCACACATTGGACAGGGCAGTGCATTTCTAAGATCCTTCTGACCCATCCCCAAGATTTTCCTTTGTGACACTCCTTGCCATCTGAAAAAAAAAAACAAAACCAAAACTCCAAGGAACAAAAAAGCAGCCAAGCTTGGGTCCCTACAGAGGAGGGAAGTGGGTCCCAGGAGCAGTGACCCTCACGTGGCGTCTCCAGTCCTGCCCTGAGCAGTTGCATTAACAGCTGAGCAGCCCAAAATAGCCCCTGGAGAAGGTAAATAGTCCGTGTAAGCCTCTTTAGCCTGGAGCTGCCACATCCTCCTGCCTGCCGGGGGGCAGGGGAGCAGGGAGGAGCAAACCCCAGTGCTGTGTCCCGCGGTAAGGCCACGCTCTGTGATCCCTGCGGGAACCCCGTCCCCTCCTGGAACCCCGAGAGAAGGGAGCAGAGCACCGCACACACCTCGGGGTGGAGCCTGCGTTGGTCCCGGCACACCTGGGCGGCTGCTGGGCACGGGGGCCAGGGGACAGGGGACAGGGGACGCCACACGGTGTCCCGAGGCTGGGAGGGGACCCGGAGCTGCCCCACGCCTGGGCGAGCAGGAGGGGGTCAATGGCCAGCGTCGTTTGTCCTTGACATTGAGCACTGACCACACAGGTCTGGCCAAACTGCCCCTGGGGTTTCTGCAGTGGGGAAATTGTCACCTGGGAGTGGGGCAGGGGCAGGTGGAGGGGCTCGGTGCCACGTCCCAGGGCTGGGTGTGTTTGGATGTGGCTGTTTGGCTGTTTTGTCAAGGGACGCTGCCTGTCAAATGAGAAATTACAGCTCACAAGAACAAAGAGACTCACCTGAGTTATTACAAGCACTAAAGAATTTCAAACCCAATGTAGCCTGTCCTCCTGGGCTGGCTGATTAATCCCCGGGTCGCTCTGCTTGGGCCATAAAAATAGACCAGTCGGGCCGGCTGGAGCTCAGGGGCACATCCTGCCCCGGGCACTGGCCCAGCCCGAGCGCTGCGGGCTCTGCACGCCCTTTCTTTGGCTCATTTAAACACAAACACGGCTCGCCGTGAGCTCCCAGGGAAAGCAGAGGCTGGGGCAGCCCCGCAGAGCCCAGCAGGAGCTGTGCCAGCCGTGCCAGCTCGGACTCGCCCCGGGGCTGGAGTTGCCCACCCAGAGGTGGGGGAAGCCCTGCACGTGGCTGTGCCCCACACCCAGCCCTTCCCAAAAGCTCCGGGGTGAGCACGGACACAGCCCGGGCATCCCAGCGAGGGCACCTGGTGCCAGCCACACTTCGGGCGTTTCTTGCCAGCCATGAGGGGTTCTCAGGCAGCCCCCAGTGCTCCAGTGCCCCCCACACCAGATCCCTCTGAGCTCTGCGAGGTCAGGCCCTGCCAGAGCTCCCGCTCCGTGTGGCAGAGCAGCAGCAGGAGAAGGAGCAGCCTAAGGACTCTCCCTGGGATTTTTGATTTTGTTTGGCTTGGCTTTGTCTTTCAGAAGCCACAAACAAGTTCAGCCTCTTCTGTCTGCGGCCGAGGCTTGACTAACCTTGGCGGGGGCAGAGGCGGCCGGGGAGGTGCTGAGGGATGGGGATCTGCCAAAGTCCTCTCTGAGGTTCCTGCAGGGGACACGGGGCCTGTCACAGAGCCCAGGGACACGGCAAACCCCTGGCACAGCGATCCCAACCCCCTGCCTGACCCCGAGCCCCAGCACTGGGCACAGCCTGTGCTGTGGATGGAGCAGGGAGCCCTTCGGTGCTGCTCCTGCTGCTCAAGGCACCTGCCACGGGGCCTGCCTGGCCCAAATCGGCTCCAGCAGCCGGCTCCTGGGTTCAGGAACTCAATTTCCACATATTTCAGGTGAAGGTGGCAGTGAAAAACTTCCAGCCGTGACTGGAAACGCTGCAAACAGCCCAAACACCAGCTGGCCTTTAGGCCCTGTGCCAAGGGAATCACACTGCCCCATGCCAATGCCAACAGCAGCACTGGGAAATCCTCCCGGGGATCGGGAACAGCAGAGACAGCACATCCCGGGCTCTGGAGCAGCCAGGGCAGCACCACCCGGCCGGGATGCAGCGTGGCCAGGAGCACTGGCACAGGGGAGCCACGGAAAGGTGCAGGAGAGCCGGGGCACAGCTGGAGCACAGCTGGGGCACAGCTGGGGCACAGCTGGGGGATGCTCTGTCCCCTCCTGCAGGTGTGGCTGCCACAGCCGGGGGGTCACAGCCACGCTGGCCGCGGCTGCAAGAGCCCGTGCTCAGGGTGCCAGGAAAGGGTTAAGGCGCTGCCGGAGCGGGAACGAGAGCAGGGAATTCAGCTGCTGACGCAGGTAGGATCTGCCGGCGCATCCCCGCGCAGACACAGCAGCGTCACCCTCAGCTCCTGAGCTGCTTCAGAGCCCTCCGAGAGCGGCGAGTGGGCGACCGAGGCAGCCCCGCACAGGGAGCGGAGCGGGGCCCGCCCCGGGCTGCCACCCCCGGCACTGCCCCAGGATGGCCGGGGCAGCCCAGGAGGGTCCACACGTGTCAACCTCTCCGGTCCTGACTAATTGCCTGTCAGCTTCTGGAGCATAAAAAGAACAAGCAGGGCTGGAATGGGTGCCACGCGAAGAAAGGGACACTCGGGGAGGGGACAGATCCCTGCGGAAAACGAGGGACAGAGAGGACACAGCCCCCAGATCTGTGCAAATGGCTGGAGCAAGACCTGACCTGGGCAGAGCTGGGATGGTTCCCGGGAGCCCCTGGGATGGGGAGGCTCCCCTGACAAAGGAACGTTTCCTACACGGGTGCATCTGGGTCCTGCCAGACTGTCCTGCCAGAGCCAGGGCAGTGACCAGAGTGGGGCAGTGGGTCTGACACCCCCCCGGTGTGTGGGACACCAGGGGCACGAGCAGAGCCTGGCAAGGGGCTCTCTGCACGGAGCCCCTGCCAAGGCCACGGTGCCACCCTCCTGGAGCCGCTGGGAAGCCAGGCCCGATGGAAATATAATGGGATAATCGATGGCCCATTGTTGCTCGGCTTAATTTAGCTGCTCAGGCAGGGAATGAACAGAGTGAACAAACGTAAGCAGGAGCCAAGGCAGGAGATGAATCAGCCCTGCATCCTCTGTGGCACCGGGGACAGGACAGGCACGGGCTGAGCCCTCAGACCCCCTGGCAGCAGCTCAGGGCACGGGGAGGTGCCATTAATGGAGATTTACTTTGCTTTGTCCAACACCAGGTCTGAAATGGCTGCACTGGGCTCAGAGTCACACACCTGCATGGCCAGGACTCCCTTGGAAGCGGCAGCAGGAGCAAGGCAGCTGCTGGGTGTGCTGGGACAGGGAGCTGGGGGCTGGGGACACAGCTTGGGAAGGGCACAGCTGATGCCAGGGCTCAGGAAGGACACGGTCACTGCCAGGGCTCCTCTCAGGCACAGCCCAGGGGCCCTGGCAGCCCTCCTGCCCCAGCTCCCTGTGCCAGCCCAGCTTGGAAGGCCCCAGGGGATGTAATTTGGGGACAGCCCTCTCACTCTGTCCCAACGCTTGGCCCCAGCTCTCCAGCCTTCACACTTTGCCCTGCAGCTCTGGTGCCCACCCTGATACCTGAGGAATCGCCCTTCCTCCTCACTGTTTGTCTTCCTCGCATTCCTCCTGGCTGGCTCACACCCACCTGGCCCAGCAGCTCGGGCTGGGCTGTGAATCAGCCCCGGAGAGGTGACAGAGCCGCTCCTGCCCCGCTCTGCACGGACACGGATGAGCTTTGCTGCTCCTTCCCTTCTGCCCCATCCCGCCCCGAGAGACGCCCCCGAGCATCCCCAAGGAGGGATTTGCAGCCTGGATTTCATTTCCATGCTCTCAGCCCCCGCCAGTCTCTCGTGGTCCCAGCGATTCCCGGTCCTGGCACGGGCAGCACCTCCCGAGCCGGGCGCGCCGCTCCAGCGAGGGTGGCACGGGATGAAAGCAGCGCTGGGTGCCCTCGGGAGAGCCCCGGGGATGGATGGAGCCAGCAGTGCCCGGCCCGGGCTGGGGGAGCAGCGGGAGCTCCACCACAGCTCCGGCCGTGCCCAGGCAGGACCAGCCCTGGGCACCCCCGGGTGTCGGGGTGGGGTCCGCTCACGGGGGCTGGGGCTGCCTGGCCCTTTCCAAGGACCAGTGGGACACGGACCGGGCAGCAGTGAGCTGGGGGAGACCCAGAGCAGGCTCTCCATGGGATGACCCCGGCCCCCAGCCCCGATTCCCGGGAGGATGCCCCAGCACACGGAGCTGCCGGCGCCCAGCGCCCTCCCCACGCTGCCTTTTATGGCCCTGCTGCAGCCAAAGCCCAAACATGGGCTGCGGGAACGCGGGGCTGGAGCCTCCCCGGGGCCGGCCCTGGCGTGGGGAAGGTGCCCCAGGCACCCCCAGCTCGGGCAGCCGTGCCCAGGGAGCTGGGACCGGGCAGCCCAGAGCTCCCTATCAGCACCCCAGTTGCCGGGGTCCCCAGAACTCCACAGCTCATCCCACTCCTCCTGCCCCTTGCAATCCCCACCCCTGCCCCTCGCAGCTCCCATCCTGTTCAGAAAACCCTGCAGCCCTGCCTTGTGCTCCAAGCTGTGCAGGTGTCACCCCTGTCCCCCCACAAACCGCGGGGTCCCTGCAGAGCCCAGAGCAGCACAGCACGGTCACACCCAGCCGGGGCACACACAGCCCTGGTTTTGCTCACAGAGGTGACACGGGGCAGAGAAACAAGGGAAAAACGGGCACTGCCAGCCCCAGGAACCACCCCCTGTCCAGTGCTGGGCAGGGCCAGGGGGGAGGATGCACCCACCAAGGGACACAGGGGGTGTCGGACACCAGGTGACCCAACTGAGCCCTCAGTGTCACCCCCAGGAGTGGTTCCTGTCACTGCAGGGCTCCAGCAGCTCCTCAGCTCCATCCCAGCCCCATCCAGGCTCGAGCTGGCCCCACAGGCTGTGACACAGGTGAGATGTGTCCCCACGGCCAGGGCTGGGACCCGGGAAGCTCGAGATAGGAGCAGGAATGGGGTGACTGGGCAAGGCAGCTGCAGTGGGGAGTCTGAGACAGCCCTGGGTGACACCAGGGCTCCTGCTGTCCCCTCCAGCATGAGGAACACAAGAGGACAGCCTGGGCCATATTTCCTGGCTGCAGGCAGTAAATCCTCGGGGCTCGGGGCAGCCCCTGTGACTGCAGTGACAGAGCCCCATGAATCAGAGCTGCCCTGCAATCCCGGCTGCCTGGGCAGAGCGTCAGCATCCCCCTGGCACAGGAAACCCCCCACAGCCCTCAGCAGTGCCAGTGCTCCCGGCATGGGCATCTCAGCCTGTGCCCAGTGCCAGGGCAGCTGCAGGGCAGTGGCAGAGCCAGGGCACGTGCTGGGGAGTGAAGGAGCGAGCTCAGGAAGCACACACAGCATCTCTCGTGCTGCCCAAGAGACAGCTGGAGTTCCCAGAACCTGCTCAGCATCCCCGGGGGAAAGCAGACAGCGAGCAGCAGCCTAAAAATAGCTGCCCAGGGCACACAGAGCCGCCTGAGAGAAGGGGAAGTGAAAAGGAAGGTGGGCTGCAGCTTTCCAAGGAGCAGCCCCCAGCCCTGCTCACTGTCCATCTCCCTGGGTGAAGTCTTTGCTGCAATGCCTTCCCCTGAACCTTTGGCATCCCAGGGTCAGGCAGTGACATCTCCAGAGCCCAGGACAGTGTCACCATGGGATGGGACCCAGGTAGGAGCAGTGCAGCATCCCACGAGCCTTTGAGTCCCTCACCAAAGAGCTGGCTCTGTATAACCAGATCCAGGAAGGGCAGAGGTTGGAGGAGCCAGTCTAACCAGTCAGAGCCCAGTTGTGTCTCCCAGTTGTGCTCACTCAGCACCTGTGTGGCTGTTCCCAGGCACACAAACCTGGTGTGGGCAGAGCAGCACTCAGCCAGAGCCCAGGGCCAGCTCTGCCCCATCCAGCACACGTGCAAGGGGCTCACACATCACCAGCCTTTGGGTTTAAGGAATTCATAGGCCATGAAAATATCTTCCAGGCCCAAGGCTAAGCTTTCTGCAGCAGCACTGTGGCCTGTGCTGGGTGTGGGTGCTGAATCACAGAATCACAGAATCAATGCCCAAGCCCTGCAGATCAGCAGGAGCAGGGCCATGGAGCAGCCCCACAGTGCCCTGGACTGAGGTTCTGCCCTGCAGAGCCCAACAGCTTCCTTCCCCCAGCAAAGCATCCTTCTCCTGATGGCTTCAGTGACCACTCTCCTGATGGCTTCAGTGACCACTGTCCTGATGGTTTCAGTGATCCTTGTCCCCATGGTTTCAGTGATCCCTCTCCTCATGGTTTCAGTGCAGCTCGGCTTGAGTCAGACTAAGAAGCTTTGGGGCACGGAGATCCAGTGACAGCACAACACGTGGCAGGCTGGCCAGGAAATCTTTCTGAAACCTTTGGAAACATAAATACTTGGTTTAATCCTGTGAGGGGATGGAGTGCCAGGCAGCCTGTGAGCTGCTGAAGTAGCCTTGCAGTCAGGGCTCAGCAGAACCTGCCGGAAGGAAGCCAGAGGGAAGGGCTGCGAGGAGCTGAGCCTCGGCTCAGGTGCAGGGGTGGAAAGTGCCTGACCGCAGAGCCCAGCACGCTTCCTCCCTCCCTCCCTCCCTCCCTGCAGCCCTGCACGGCAGCGGGGCTGGGGCAGGAGCCCTGCGGAAACCAGGGCGGCTCTGCCAGTGACGCTTCTGGTGGCCACCGGACCCATCAGTGCCTCTGCTGGAGGGGAGGAGGGCAAGGGCTGGAGCCTCTCGTTCTGTGCTGTGCTCGGCTGGGTTGGGGCTGCACAGGCTCTCTGTCCATAGCAAAGGTGCCCAATCCACCCCAGCAGCTCCCAGCTCACTCCTGAGCAACAATCCTGCAGCCGTTCAGGTGAGGACAGAGCACAGCCCAGCACAACACAGCCCAGCACAGCACAGTATAGCACAGTATAGCACAGCACAGTATAGCACAGCACAGTATAGCACAGCACAGTATAGCACAGCACAGCACAGCACAGTATAGCACAGCACAGCACAGTATAGAACAATATAAGCACAGTATAGCACAGCACAGCCCCCAGAACACAGCCCAGCCCAGTACAGCACAGTATAGGACAATATAGCACAGCACAGCCCCGACCCCTGTGCTACAGGAGCCACAGCTCGTGGTGCCACCATCCAGGATCCCCGAGGGTCCCTGTGCCCGGGGCAGCACCTCCAGCAGCCCAGGGCTCAGCTCTGCTGTGCTGGGTGATTTGTCCATGTGCCAGCTCTGCCGTGTGCCCTGCCCGGGCCACGAGGCAGGACATGTGCTGACAAGGCCCTCGCTGCTGCTCTTGCCACAGCTCCCCGAGGTCCCAGCCCCAAGCAGTAATTATCAGCTCTGGCTGTGAGCGATCACTCTCATCCTCAATCTGCCCGGGGAGGGGAGGCCAGGGTGGCACTTGAGATGAGCACAGCATGGCATCAAACTGCTCTGCCAGAGGGGCTGGTCCCAGCCTTGGCAGTGCCAGGTGCTGCACAAAGAGCTGAGCACGGGCAGAAAAGCTCAGAGTACCCACAGGTCCCAGCATGAGAGGGCTGCAACTGCCCTCGGCTGTATCTTAGCAAATCAATCAATCAATCAGTCAATCAATCTCTGTGCTTAAATAGCTTGGCACGACCAGCCCAGTTTCCCCTGCAGCCAGGGCAGGCCCTGCGGATGCTGTTCCATCCCTGGAGGCTTTGCTGGCATGGCTGGACAGGAGATCTGTGGGTGAGGTGAGGCAGCGGGGCTGCAGCGCCGGGGGCTGGGGATGCTGAAAACGCTTTTCCTGGGCTCAGCCCAGCCCCTGGCCAGGAGGGAGAAGTGGCACCGAGTGCCAGCAGGCTGAGCAGGAGGAGTGGCCGCGGGGCCATCCCAGGTGCCTGCGGAGTTTCCTCGCAGCCGCCGCTGGGCGCAGCCGTGCCGGGGACACACACAGACCCAGTTCTGATGGAGAAAATCTCATAATTACCCTCAGCTGCCAAGGAGCAGCATCAGCTTAAGCGATAAGAGGTGGAAAGAGCTCCAAGGACAGAGCTCTTCAGAGCTGGTTGGGTCTGAGGGGATGGCGAGGGATGGCAGGGAAGGGGCTGAGGATGGGAATCAGGGTCCCTGCAGTGCCTGGGGAAGGGGTTCCCGTCCCCCTCTGCTCCGGGGGGTAGGAGTGCTTCTCTGCCTGGTGTCTCAGGCAGTTTGCATCGCTCTGGGGATGTGGGGCAGGCAGGACCTGCTCCCAGCAGCTGTGTGCTGAGAGCCCTGTGCTGTCACAGGGACAGAGGGACTTCGGTGCCTCTTTCCTCTGAATTTCTCCCGACTTGCCCGGCTCTAAGAAGATTAAAGACAGATGGTCTCTGAGGCTCCCTCACTGGCACCCATGCTGGAGGGTGTGGGGGGAAGGCACAGCAGAAAGGAGCCCTGGGGAAGGGGGATGATTCCCGGCCGAGTGCCCGAGGGATGGAGCATCCTGGGACCCGCGCTGCCCGCCCTGCCTGTGGCGGCTGCAGCTCTGCAGAGCAGGGCGGGCTCTCCTTCCTCTGGGGCTGCCTCATTCATGGTGAGCTCCAGCGGTGAGGGGAGCCCAGCCATGCCCCCAAATCAGCTGCTCTGGGTAACGCTGCCCTGTGTCGGCTGTGCCTCAGCCCCTCCATCAGCTGCACAGAAACTGCTCTGCTGTGCAGTGTTAAAGGGCTGGGGAGGCACACTGCGTGCTCCTGCAAGTGTCTCCTTCCTGAGCATTCCGCTCACAACCTCCTCTGGCTCGTGCTGGAAGCAGCACCAGAAAAAAGCTTTCACCTAACACGGCCCCATGTGCAGCAGCAGCAGCGATGCACTTGTGAAGCCATTTCAATTTCCACGTGATGACCCAGTTCAGGGTGGTTTCGCCTCTGGATTTTCCCACTGCTGCTGCCTCTGGGTTGGTGGTGGCAGCTCCAGACCTTGCTGCTGTGCTGGATTTTAAGGCCACCGCAGTGACAGCCCTAGCCTCGAGATCTCGGGCTCCTCACGGTGTTTTCCTAAGCATTACAAAATGCTGGGCACTCGGTGTCTGAGGACGCCCGCGTGTGCTTCGTGGCACTTGGATGTTTTACTGAAAGCTTTAAAGGGTGAACAGTTTTCCAAAGGGCTTTCTGCTGCTGCCTGTTACACTGGGGGCAGGGCACGTGTCACTTCAGCTGCTGCACTGAAGGTGGTGGGGATGCTCCGGGGGGTTTTAGTGCATGTGTTGGAGTAAATTCCAGCCCAGCTGCCAGACTTGACTCTTCCCTCACCATTTTGAACCAGCAATCACTGAGCTTCCCCACACCAGCACTGGGGCTGAGCTGCAAGGCAGAGGGGCAGCCTGCATTTAGAAGGACACAATAATTGCAAGTCAGATTTGCTTGTTCAATACTCTATTGACAGATTTGCCTTAGCAACCTGGAACAGGGTTTCATTGTTCACATCGTACTTCATGGCATCCTATTGATTGGGTGGGTGGGTTTAGGTTTTTGTGGGTTTGCTGGTTTTGTTGTCTCTTTTTCCAAGCCTACCTACTCATCCTTTTCTTGTCTTTCTCCAGCACAGTGTTGACCTCAGCAAGGGCTGTGTCATAATCCGTTTTTCAGACTGGCCACAACTTCCAATGCAAGCCAGAGCTGACAAAAGCAGAAGGGCAAATCCTGGAGCCCAGCTGGCCAAGGCTGGGGGCGGCCAGGTAGGGATGAATGGGGCCAGTGCCCTTCCCCCTGCTCCAAGGACGTGGCAAAGTCGGTGCCTGGCCCCTTGTGAGAGTGGCCTTGAAGGAAACGCTGTAACTATTCATGAATTAACTTTCTGTTATTATTTGGTGTTCAGCCCGGCGTGCTCCTGGCTTTGCAGACTGGGAGGAACCTCCAGCCTCACTGGGGCAGAGGGGAGGAAAAGGTGAGCACCCAAACTGCAGCCTTGGAGTCGCCCTGGTGGAGCTGGAGGATTACAGCTGGAAAAGAATTGCTGGTTTGAATTGCTAATAATGATACAGACTAATGAGCAACATCAGAAATGATGGCATGTGTAATCAGTGCTGCTTGATGGCAAACACAGAGTGGGGCTGCTGGGGCCAGGGGAAGAGGAGCATCTTCTTTTGGAGGGGCAGCACCCACCCCAAGCAAGGCACTGCCACAGAGCTGTCTCTGGCTCCGGGGTAAGAACTTTATAAATAATGGTGAAAAGAATAAACACAGACAGACATCAGCTCTGGGTACATGGAGGGAACATGGCCAGCAAGTACTGGGGGGAAATTACCTTGCTATGGTTCCTAGCACCTGCAGGAAGCCCATCTGTCTCTGGCTGTTGGAGCTTTTGTCTTTCAGCTGCACCCCAGCAGCCCCAGCTCGGATCAGGCACACGGGGAGGAGCCCCCACCCCACCTGGGACAGTTCTGCTGAGAGCAGCAGCGCCTTTTACTGATGCTCTGCAGAGGAAGAGGAATCTGGGTTTTTGGCCAGGTGTGTGGTAAAGGGGAGGAATGTGTCTGTGCCTCGTACCTGCCTGATCTACCAGCAATGAACTGCCCGGGGCCAACCCACTCCTCTCTTGGCTTTAAAGGCAGCACTTGGCTCCTGTTCCTTTTGGTTGGAAACCCTTTTTCCTTGTCTCATCCCTGTGATATGCCCCAGCCAGTCAGGAAGAGGCAACAGTTGGAAATGCTTCCCACTTTCCTTATTTAGGCTGTTTTATGTGGTTCAAATAAGGTGTCCTCTTTGGGCCTGACAAAGAGAAGGATATATCAGTTCATGAACTGCTGCTGCCTGAGCAAGGTAAGAGACAGAAAATCACCACCATTACCATCATTATTGTGAATCATGTGCAATCAGCCCCGTAACAGAAAGCAGATGAAGATCCTGCAGGAACCGAAGGACGGGAGCTGCTGCTGAGCCATGGGAGCCAGGGGCCAGGCACTGATTAAAATGCTTTTAATATTGGTTTTCAGTGTTGTTTCACTTATTTATATATATATGTATTATATTTCATCAACAGTCTCTTGTATTGCTTCTGAAGCTGGTTCTAAGAGGTGCCAAGGATATCTGGTCACACGTTTAAATTAAAAAAAAATTACATATATATATATATTTATATATATATATATATATGCAGCCAGCCAAACTCTGCCGTCCTCATCGCCTGTTCCCGACTGCGCCCTGGGAAGAGCAGAGCTTCCCCAGCCGGGCGGGATCCGGAGCTGATCGTGCTCTGCAGTTTACCCAGGCTGGGGAGGAATCGCACCAAACCGTGCTCGTCCCTGGGCATTTAGTTTTATTGCGAGCATTAGCGGTTTGTCTCCTCTGGCAACAGGAGAAGCTGGAAATGTCAAAGGGGAGGGTTAACAAACTCCGTTGGCATAAATTTCAATGAATGTATGTTTCTTAGGAAAACCGCTAAGTTAAAAAAAAAAAATTAAATCTTCCTGTGTGTGTTTTCCTTGGGCTGCTGTTCACAATGGATAATAATTCTTACATTAAGCCCCTTCGGCCCTCCAGGGAAATCAAAATTGTAATATCAGTTTGCTTTTTATTGGCTCGGCTCTGCGATCGCGGCGGCTGCGTCTTTGTTCGGGGCTGCGGCGCGGTGACATTCAGCGGTGCCTCCCGGTGTGTCCCCCTCCGGTACCCCCGGGCCCGGGCTGCTTCTGCCCGGGGCACCGGGTGAGCCGGGGTGGGACCGACGCGGGGGAACGGGGGTGCTGCCCGAGCCCGGCAAAGGAGCCCCGGTGCCGCCCGAGCTCGGCCCCGCCGCTCCCGGACAAAGTTACCGGGAGCCCCGCGGGCGGCCCGGCCCCGCGGGGATCGATCGCCGCACCCGAGGGCTGGCAGGACACGGCGGCTGGCACAGCCCGGGGGGAAAAGGGGCACGGGGGCACCGAGACCCCACGGCAGCCCCAGGGACGGCCCCGTTATCAGCCGGCGCGGAGGCTCCGGGACACGGCCGGGCACCTGCGGGGACGGAGCCCAGGAGCCGAGCCCCGAGAAGGGTCGAGGGCTCCTCGGCGCCCCACTCTCACCCCACGCGTGCCCGTGGCCCGCCGTCCTGCCCGGGGTGCGGTACCCGGGGCGCTCCCGTAGCGGCGGCGGGAGGCCCGGAGCTGCCGGCCCGCACGGCGGGGGCTGCACGGGGCTCACACCGGGACGGTGCCCGGCCCCGCTCCACCTGTCCGGGGGAAGGTGCCTCCCGCTCCGCTACCGCCACGTTTCCCGGAGCAGCGCGGGGAGCGGCCCCGCTGGACACGCGTGTGCTTCAGGCTGCTCCCCGCGGGGAGGGGAGCGCGGAGCCGCCCGCACCGGGCTCCCCGAGCGGCCCCGCCGCCGTGCGCGGCTTCCGGCACCGGGCGGGGAAAGCGCCGCCACCTGCCCCGGGCCCGGGCCCGCTGCTGGCTGTGCCCGGGCCGGGTGCCCACCAGGGACCGCCGGGCAGCGAGGCCAGGGCTTCCCGGGCAGGCTCGGGCCCCACGGTTGGCAGTGCCCACTCCCGGGCCCGGGGCACGGCGCGACGTGGCGCAGCGTGGAGCCCTCCCGAGGGCTCGTCCTGCCGCACATCCTCCGCTCGGACCCCCCGGCCGAGCCGTCCGCCCCCGGGCCGCGGGTCGCGCACCTGCCCCGCGGGCTGTGCCGCCCCCCGGCAGCCCCGTGGGGCCGTGCTGAGTCACGCGTGGGGCGGGAGCCGAGCTGCCCGCGCCCCCCTCCCCGCGCCGCCGTGCCCGGCCCCCGCCCGCCCCCTCCCCGCCTCGCTCCCCGGCAGGGCTGCGCCAATCCCCCGGCCCCGCCGCTGACGGGCAGCCGGGCCCGGGAGGCGCCGCCTCCCTGACGTCTCGCTCCGGGATTTGCACGGTTGCGGTGCCGCCGCTCAGTGTCTGTCGGGCCGGCGGCGGGAGCTGCCGGAGCCCGAGCTCAGCTCGGCTGCAGCGCGGCCCGGCCCGGCCCCTCCCGGCTGCGGGATGGAGCTGCCGGCGGTGGGCGAGCACGTCTTCGCGGTGGAGAGCATCGAGAAGAAGCGGATCCGAAAGGTGCGGGGGGCGGCGGCGGCGGCGGCGGGGGCGGCGGGGCCGGGGGGCGCCGGGGGTGGCGGTTCCCGCTGACGCCGTGTCTTTGCCTCCCGCGCCGCTCAGGGCAGAGTCGAGTACCTGGTGAAATGGAGGGGATGGTCGCCCAAGTGAGTACTGGCAGCGGGCGGGGATGGCGCCGGGGATGGGGCTCTGGGAAGGGCCCCGGCCGGGGCGGCGAGCGGGCGGCGAGAGGCGGCGGCGGGGCCCGGCGGTGACGGCGGCGGGAGCCGAGCAGGCGGCGGCTGATGTGCACCAGAAAATGGCTCCTTCCCCCTTTCCCTCCTCGGGAGTCGGGCTCCATATTGCAGAACGGAGCGGGGAGGGGGGGGCAGGAAGGGGGGAGAAAGGGGGAATAACCGCAAAAATCGTCCGCGTCGCCCCTCAGCCCCGGGAGCCGCTGCCGAGGCGGGGGCAGCACCGGCACCGGAGCGAGCGCGGCCGCTGCGGAGCCGTTCGGGGTTTGCATGACAGTGCGGGCGGGGGGACGCGGGGGGGTCCGGGACGCGGCGGCCGGGTCCCTCCTCCGCCCCGCGGCCGCTTTCCTGGGTCCGGGAAAGGGGATTTGGAAAATTTCATCATGACATGCCTGGAATTCCTCCGGAATAATAACTGCGCTAAATAAACAGTACCGTCCCCGCGGCCCCCACTCCCCCGCCCATCCCCCTCCCCGGGACCCCAGCCCCACACCGTGCTCCCATCGGGCCCGGTGCTGCGGGGTGGTTCTGCCCGGGACCCCGGCCCCGCCGGCCGGGCCCCGCGGTGACGGCCGCTCTCCTCCCCTCTCCAAGATATAACACGTGGGAGCCGGAGGAGAACATCCTGGACCCCCGGCTGCTCATCGCCTTCCAGAACAGGTGAGCGGCGGAGGTTGGGGGGATGCGGGAGGGGCGGCGGGACCCCCGCTCCGCGCCGCTCCCGCAATTGCAGATGCGTCACGGAGCCGGGGGCCGCGGCGGGGGCGGGCGCGGGCCGGGCCGGGCCGGGGGGCGCGGCCCCGGCGGGGCGGGCGGTGCGGGGCCACCGGGAGACGCCTCCGGGTCAAGGTCCCCCACGCCGCGCTCCCCCCCGCGCCGCGCCCCCCCCACGCCGCGCCTCGCGCTCCTTCTTCCCGGGATTCGATGCCGCGAGTCGAGGAGGCGGCGCTGCTGCTGCTGCGCTTGGACGGGCTTCTTTTTTTTTTTTTTTTTTTTTTTTTTGCTTTTTTTTTTTTTTTAAGCCTTTTTATTTTTTTTTTTTTTTCTCTTTCCGCGCGTTTATTTCCTGGAGTGTTTTGGCGCAAACTGTGAACTTCAGCCCCTCTCCACAGCGGGGAAGGCGCCTGCTGCTTCCCCAGGATTCCCGTGCCCCCGGCCCGCTGCCACCTTCGGGGCCCGCAGCTCCGCACCTGCGGGCCCCGCTCCCCTCCCGCTGCCCCCTCCCCGTGCCCGGGTAGGGTCACTGCCACCCTGCAGCGGGAGCTGCCGTGCCCGGGGGTGCTGCCGGGGTCCGTGCGCTGCCCTCGGGCTCACCGTGACGCTGTGTTCCCGCAGGGAGCGGCAGGAGCAGCTGATGGGATACCGCAAGCGGGGGCCCAAGCCAAAGCCGCTGGTCGTGCAGGTAACGCGCGGGTGCCCAGCCCAGCCCAGCCCCACACCCCCGCGCCTTGGCCGTCCCCGGGGAGCTGCTTGCAGCGAGTTTCATCATGCTCTGGAGCCTGCGCGCCTCGCAGCGCCCCGGGGACCCCCAGCGCTGAGCTCAGCGGGTGCCGCCGCCCCCCTCCCCTCCCCTCGGGGCCGCCGAGCAGACCCGCTGTGCCCGTGCCCGGCTGGCATTAGCAGGCTGCTCGCGGGCTCGGCAGCGGCGGTGCCGCTCGGCCCCCGTTCCCAGACAGCTGATTGAAGGGGGCTTTTCTTCTTTTCATTGCTTCATTAATCTGGAGCAATGCACAGCCTCTAAGTTGGAGTGGGCTGGGGCCGCCTGCTAGAGGACGCGGTGCCCCGGGATGCAGCATCCTGTAAGGGGAGCTGCGGGAGGGGCGGGGGCTCTGCCGGAGCCTTCGGCACCTGCCGGAGCTCCGGCCCCCGCTGCTCCTGCCCTGTCTGACCGCACCTTTTGGTTTTGCGTTCCAGCTTCCCTCCTTCGCCCGCCGCTCCAACATCCTCACGGGGCTGCAGGACCCGGCCGTGGACACCAGGCCCAAGCTGGACCTCGGCTCCTCTGGCAAGAGCCAGCAGCACCAGTATGAGCTCAACAGCAAGAAGCACCACCAGTACCAGCCCAACGGCAAGGAGAGCAGCATGAAGCACCAGTCCCACAGCAAAGGGAAGTATTACTACCAGCTGAACAGCAAGAAGCACCACCACTACCAGCCGGACCCCAAGATGTACGAGCCCCATTACCAGCCCAGCAGCAAAGAGCCGCAGGGCCAGGCCTGCTTGGACAATAACAAGACCCCTCTGGTCGCCCACCCAGAGAAGTGGGCTCATGGCCCAGCCAAAACCTTGCTGGGCCCAGTTAAGAACCTCACAGCAGAGAGCAAAAATGGAGCTGAGAAGAACCTGTCCAGTGGTACCGGGCCGCCCTCCCGGGACAGAGTGACCAGCAATGGCCTTGGGGGAAAGATGAAGATCGTCAAGAACAAAAACAAGAATGGGCGCATTGTGATTGTGATGAGCAAGTACATGGAGAACGGCATGCAGGCGGTGAAGATCAAGTCCGGGGAGCCTCCCCGGAAGCGGGCTGCGGAGGAGAGGACTCCTAAGAAGGGTGGGGAGGAGAAGGTGGAGGCTTGGAGGAAGCCAGGGGAGGAGAGGGTGGTGGGCAGCAATGCCCTGAGTAAAGCAGAGGGCGAGAGCCGGCAGCCCCCTGCAGAGCTGGAGGAAGGGCCCCAAAAGACTCCCTTGGCCAAGGAGCTGCCCCTTCCTCCAGCGGAGCAGCCCTTGCAGCTCACCACCAAGCCGGACCTTGTGCCCTGGTCCCTGAGTCCCGTGTGCGAGCACAGCCCTTCCTCCATGGGACTGAACCTGTCCAGCGCCAGCTCCCGCAAGCGCTGCCTGTCGGAGCAGCAGGCGGAGCGGGAGCCGGGCAAGAAGCGCCTGACCTCCCGCAGCATCAGTGCCCCCACCTGCCTCAGCCCCCCGGCCCCCGAGCGGCCGGAGCCGCCCGCCCAGCCCGAGGTCATCCTGCTGGACTCGGACCTGGACGAGCCCATAGACTTGCGCTGCGTGAAGCCGCGGCCGGAGGGCGAGCTGGCCCTGGCGCAGGTGAAGCCGGAGCTGCCGCCGCCACCGCCGGCTGAGAACCCGGCCCCGGCGCCTCCGCAGCCCCAGGAGGCCGCCGAGGAGGAGGAAGAGGAGGAGGCCGAGTCCCTGCAGGAATTCAAGCCCTTCTTTGGGAATATAATTATCACAGATGTGACCGCAAACTGCCTGACTGTGACCTTCAAGGAGTACGTGACGGTGTGAGGTGCGATGGCAGCCGCTCCCCGTGGGAGCTGCCCGCCCGTCCCGGGGCTGCTGGCCCCTCCGCCTCCCTCCAAGGTACTGGTGGCCCTTCCCCGGAGCCCTCGTGCCCCTGCCCGCGCCGCGGGGCCGAGCCCCCACCGAGGGGACACGGGGACAGGCACGGTGGCCATCCCTGCCACGTGGGGTGACCTCGCCGCTGCCCCCGCCCCGCGGCCGGGGGCTGCTCCAGGAGCCGCAAGGCAGTGGGACACGCAAGGATGGGACCCGCCAGTTACTCAGAGTTATAGTATTATATTTTAACAGTGCTAACTTGTCAAGTGATTCTTGCTCCCGTTTGTACGTGGTGTTATTGAAATGTATTGTTTGAGCTGAAAGCTGGTCGCTCCCTGGCCACGCTAATATATTTATTTGTAGGTATTTATATAATGAAATATAAAGCCTAGATTTATGGAGTCCCTAGATCACCTTATAAACTATATCAAACGACTATTTTCTGTTCTCCTTTTTAACCATTGAGCATTTGTTAGTCTTGGTCCCTCGCCCTCCCCATGACCCACAGGACCATCCCGTATATATTTTTTGATACTGTACACATGTGGTGTTTCTATGTGCAAAAAAAAAAAATCGTTATCTAAAGCTAAACGAGCTATTATAGAAATTGCTGCTATTAGAAATGTCTAAACTATAAGCTTCCAATTATTAATTGCTTGAATGTAAATATTAAATGGAGATGTTGAAAGTGCATTTGATGTTCTGCAGCTAGTGTAGATCGGAGTGCAAAGCCCAGCTGCTGCGAGCTGCCAGCGGCGCATCCTGGTCTGAGGGCTGTGTCACAGGGGAAGAAATGTATCATGCAATCATGGCAAAGGACTATAAACCTTTACAAAAACTACCGGGATTTGGAGTGCATTTGTTACAGCATTGTGGATGGCAGGTCCCTGTGTGGGCAGGCTGCAGCTGGGCTGCCCCAGGGCTGGGACCTGCAGGTTAAAACGTTTGCTCTGAGGTGCAGCATTTTGATTATAATTCAGTTTTCACCCCGAGTGTTGTGCCCACAGTGCTGAGGGCACCCTGAGTCGTGGGTGGGCAGCGAGGCCAAGGTGCCCGTGATGTGAGGCAGGGCTGGCCTCCTCCAGAGCAGGCTGGGGAGGTCTGAGAAGGGAACCCGAGGAAGCTGTGGGAGCACAGGCTGGGAAGGTGGCACAGTGATGGGTGATGGTTGCCATCCCAGCAGTGTCATCCCAGTGTTGGGGAGGGTCACAGTTGGATAAGAAGTAGAATGCCTCCAGAAAGGAAGATGGTCCAAATTCCACCAAGAAAGCTGCAGCTATCTCTGACCAGGATTAATAATTGCTGGAGTCTGCTGGAAATGCAGTGCAGGGCTAATTCTTTGTGAGAGGGCTGACAGCATGGTGGCTGAGATACTGTGCTCAGTCTCTGTGTCCTCCAGAGCCCCTGTCACCTCCCCAGAGTTGAGTGCCTGGGCAGTGCCACCCTCCAAACCTGGTGCTGGCCAGACTGGCTCTGGTGCCAGCCTGTCTCCTCTTGGGCTCTTGGTCCAAGTCGATGTCTCCTCCAGCAAAGATCTGGGTTGGAATATTGTTGATGGCACGTTGGTGTGTGTGCACCAGAGCCATGAAATTGTGAGAAGTGAATTAATTGGTTTGCTAAGGTGGAGCCTGCAGTGATACCTGAGTCTGTGTCTGTGGGAAGGTGGGACAGCATCCAGGCAGGCTGGGAACCCCTGTGTGTGCCACTCTACCCAGGTCTTGCCTAGCAGTTATACCAGAGCTGTAGCACTTTTCCAATGCAGGTTGGATTAAATTGGCATAAAAGGAAGCACTAGGTGTGTAGATGCCATTTTCCCATCTGGAACAGCACAAGAGGCTTGTACCCAAGTGGGACAGCTGCCTGTGGACACCACTGGTGCAGATGTAGGTTTGGTTCTGGTGTGGCTCAGCTGTGGTGGGAATGGCTGCTGGGAGGTGGCTCCAGGGCCAGGGGCAGTGCTGACAGCTCAGCTCTGCCCCGGTTTTGGTTGATGCTCCAAAGGACAGCTGGGTGATGTTCAGTGCTGGGGTGTTCACCTGCCTGCACAGAGGCCCCAAAGCTCTGGTGGTTTGTGCACCCAAGGTATTTCCACCCAAGTGGAAATGGTGAACTCTGATTAAAATCAACATTTGCCTGATAGCTGTGCTGAATGTTAAGAGGCTTTGAACCAACACTACGTGTCAGCAGAGCTCTGTGGGTGCCGAGCTGAGGGTGCTGGGCCAGTGGAGTTTGGGCAGGTGCTGGGGAGCCCCATCCTGCCTCGGGGGGTGCCCAGGGATGGGCTGCTGGGAAGCGTTTCCCTGCCACCCCTGGCTTCACTATCAGAACATACGATCAGAAATGATGCATTTCCCTTGATTAATTAAGCTAATGGTTATCTGAAAACAAAAATGGCATGGAAGAGGAGACGCATGCTCAGAATGCAAAATGTGATTTATGAAAGGGGAAGTGCGGCTCAACAGACAGCTACGGGAGCCAGTGCAGGAGCGGGGCCGGGCCAGGGCTCCGGGGCAGGGCGGCTGCCAGGGCACTGCTTGCTCTTTAGCCAGACAAAGGTGGATGAAACCAGCGGGGTTTCTCACAAATAGCAGGTTTGTGTCTTTGAACGTGGGCTCGCAGGCTCCGGGCCAGAGCCTGGGCATCGCTGGCTCGGCAGCTCCCTTCCCTGGGCTGTAGGTGTGCGAGGCTCTGGGCAATTAATAACTGCTGCAGGTTTGCAGTTAGCTCAGCTCATTAGCATTTCTGAAAATGGAGGGTGTTGTGCTGCCAGTTTTTAAGGGAGCACTGTCCCTCTGAGCGTGTTTGTGCACCCTGCACCCCCAGGGCTGCAGAAGCCCCTGAAGCGCCGTCTGTGCTTCAGCAGCCGTGGTTGGTTTGAGGCACCATTTCCCGGAAACCACACAGCCAGATATTTCTTACTTTAATAGTTTGATCATGTTTATCACAACTCCAGCAGCTTCCTGTGCTGTGAAAGGTGTGATAAGTAGTTACTGGTTTAAAAGCTGTGCCCTTCCCTTGCTCGGCCGGTTGGCTGGGAGAGATGGAGTGTTTGGATATGAATTACTTATTCCTGCCACTCTCTTTCCCCAGTAAATGCATCAAACCTAAATGCCTGTTACTGAGCAAATTAAAGTGGAGTCCACGGTGGCTTGCAATGGTTATCAGAGTGATCCAGGGCGAGCTGGAGCGTCACCACGCTCCATTAGGAACACTGGTGTGTGCTACATTTAATGTATTTCCCAGGAATGTGTTAACCTCTGCTTGGTTTGGATTTATTCCAGACTAACATTTGCTGATGTAAAAAGAGAATTTGTGTTCGTCTTTGAGCCCTTCTGAAAGGGCCTGATGGATCCAGGGCCGTGCACAGGGGAGGGGCTGCAGCTCAGTGCTGATCCTTTCAGGTTCTGCCCTCCCCGTGGTGGTACCAGTGTCAGCACCAGCACTGGGCTGCGATCCAGCTCCGTCACCAGCAGCTGCCGTGGCCCTGGGTGGTTTCAGGAGGTGTCAGTGAGATCCCTGCTCCATGAAAAGTGATGGAAACACCATCCCCAGGAACGACCGTGGCACAGCCCCAGGGCTCTCTCCATGGCGTGGAGGATGCTGTAATGAAGAAGGATGTTCGATAAGCACAAAACATAGAGCTGATGTGTTTTAATCAGTGTAAGAAACAGTCTGGTAGGAACTGGGAGGTCCAGGCTGAGAATGGATCCAGACTGGGAATGGGAGAGGAGCTTCTCCTCCAGAAGGGCAGAAGGTGGGTGTGGGTGTGGGCAGTGGAAAGTGGAAGATTTCCCTGGCAGTTGGAGCACTCAGTGCTTTTGCTCATACATGGGTGGGGGCAGCTCCTCCGGGCACCCATTGTGTGCTTTTTGGGAGATTTTTCCTTTATTTTCCCATTCTTCTCTCGTTTTGCTGTGCAGTGGCAGGAGGTGACAGTGTGACTTTGCTGGATGTGGTGATCTCAGCAGCCATCCCCCATTGCAGAAATCAGCAGCAAGGTAAAGCATTCATGGCCACATTTCGGGAGGGAAGCCACTGCTTGGGTTTTCTAGGCCTGTCCCCTTGAGCACAGCCATACACGTCAGCTGCTAGAAACCGTTTTACCTAAAACTGGATCTATGGGGCTGATCCAGCACCCACTGAGGAGGTTTACTGGGTTTTGGTGAGGTTCGTGTCCCTCTGTGTGGGAGGTGCAGCCCTCTCACCAAACTGGCAAGGAGAGGGGATGGAGAGGGGATGGAGAGGGGATGGAGAGGGGATGGAGAGGGGGCTTCCCCACTTCAGCCCCAGCCCTGAACTCCCTCATCTCCCCATCCCACAGAGCTGCCTCTGGTTTGAACAGGCAAAAAAGCTTGGTAGTAGGAAATCCTCAGTGTCTCCACAGATAAGATCATTTGGACTGGGCCCAGATTCATGTGAGATCTGTCAGAGACAGCCACAAGGACACAGCTCTGTTTATGTTTGCACCAGAGGAGGAAGGCAGCTGCACAGAGCCAGCACAGCCCAGACCATCTCCAGGTGCTTCCAGAGCCTTGTGGAGTGGCTCCTGACGATCCCCTGTGCCTGGAAAAGTTCCTGCCTGCAGCCTGAGCTGGGGAGGATCCCATGACAGGCAAATGGAAACATCTCACACGCTCAGGAGGTGGCCAGGGCAGCAGTGTCTGACCTAGCCATGGTCTGTGGCATGGCCCAGCAGCAAGAGAGAGCTGTGGTGTGAGCAAGAGGTTGGATGGGGATGGGGGCTGAGCTCCCGGGGCCCCCTCACTGCCCTCCCGAGTAGGGACCCCCTTGGCTGCTGCGGGGAGTGACAGGAGAGGGGGACGAGAGGGGGGATTTGAGGGAAGGGCTGAGGTGGCTGTGGTCAGGTGTGTGCAGCCTGCCAGGGAAGGAAAGGAGGTTGGTGGTGGGTTGGAACAGAGAGCAGGAAGGGAAGAGGGGCGGGTGGTGCAGCTGCTCATGGGAGCCATCCCTGGATCTGTGCCAGCCTGAGGAGTCTGGAGGAGACTGAAGGGTGTCACTGCAGGACAGACCTTCGGGTGCAAATGGGAGAGAAATGAGGGGCTCTGTAAAGATGAAGGTTTGTGCCAGGCCCTGGCAGGGCTGAGGGTGGCCGGGGTCTCCTCCCCACGGGCTGGGAGCCGCTGGTGCTCCCGTGGCAGGGCGAGATCCCAGGCTCACCCAGAGCCATTTGCCAGCACCTCCCGAGGTCGTTTCTCAGAGGAGCCGTCAGTGCAGCTGACACCTTGATGTAGTTTAAAGCAAACTGCAAACATGAAGATTTATTTTTATCGAAGGAGCAGGCATATAAAACATGCTGTGTGACACAGCAGGAAGCACCCTGGATCCCGGAGCTGGGGCTGGGGCACGCCGGGCTCTGCCGTCCCTGGGCGACCCTGCTGGCAGCAGGCCCCGGGCTCCGGGATGGGGAGAGAAGGAAATTTGATCACTGACTGCCAAATCCTCCAGGATTTCCAAACCCTCCAGGGCCCCCAAACCCTCCAAGAGCCCTGTCAAACACCAGCACCCGCTCACAAGAAAAGGTGCTGGCCCCAGGTGAGGGGACAGGAGCTGACCTGGCCATGTCACCGAGGCTGAGCTTTGCCAGAGCTGCAGGCTCTGTCCCCAGGAGCTCCTGAGAAGAGGGGCATGGCCACACTCCCGTTTTCCAGGGAGTTTATACATTGTCATGGCCTGAATGTGAACACAGCTTCCATGGCATACAAGTGCTTCAGTCAGGTCTTATTTGGAGGTGAGAAAGGGGACAACTAAACCTTTCAGAGGTGCTGCTGTTGTGCTGTAGCAGCCAGGGTGAAGACTTGGATATTGTTAGAAAATGCAATGACAGAAGCCTGAGCTGATGGAAGCTCTAACAAACATGTATTTAATTTCGATATGAAGACTGTGCTGAGCAAAAAATTCTGTTTGGGAATTTTTTGTATTCTGGTTTGAGAACTGGGAAGCCCCTGGGTGCTTCGTCTTTGTCCTCAGTAGGGATGAGCCTGGGATGTACAGGACGAGGGATGGTGGCGTTTGGTAATGGCTGTGAAATGAGCCACAGAGGGAACAGCCTGCCCAGGAAAGCGATTCCGGGTTTGCCCCCTTCCCTGATGCCCAGCAGGGGAAGGTGTCACTCTGTTTGTGAAACACAAGAATAGGAAAATGAGGATGACTCAAATGTCACACGCTATCCCTTGGCTTCAGCAGCCCGGGGCAGCTCCCAGAGCCGTGAGTAGCAATTTAGGGCTCAGCGTTTGCCGCTGCCCGCCCGGTGCCGCCGCTGGCGGGGGGAGAGCGCCCAGCCCGGGGGCACCGGGGGGACCGGGCTGCTCTGGGGGTGTCCCGCGGAACCGGGACACGCCAGCCCCGGGGCCGGACCTGGCCGCAGCCGCTGGAGAGAGCGAGGGAGCGGCGAGCGGGGCTGCGGCAGCGACGAGGGCGAGTGCGGGCTAAAATGGCCACGGCGAGCTGCGGGCGTGGGCTGTGCCATGCGGGCAGGGCTCATCCCCGGGCGGCACGCTGGGAAAGGGGCGGCAGAACCGCACCGGGGAACGCGGACAGCGGCACAGGGCTGCTGGGGACAGCGCTCCCGACCCCCTGAAAATGCCCTTTGCGATAGACTGGCCGTGGTGTTTCAGAAGATGAGGGTTAGGGGGGTTCTCCCTCTGAATTTCTGGGTCCCTGACCCCGGAGGCGGATGCCCCTTCTCACTGCCGGTGCCTCTGAGGGGAACGGGCTCCTCGAGTTCGGGGAACTGCTCGGGAAGAAATATTTTATATTTTGTCTGAAGGAAAAAACAATGGAGCGTCAGGTTCTTCTACCAAATACGAGGTTAGGGGAGGGGAAGTTTGTTCGGTATCAAGGAGCCACCGAAGCATCTCAAAACACAAAATAAATGGTAATATTCACATATGCTTGGAAACGTTAATTTTCACACGTTAGTACTTCCACACGGCTGAGAAATGACGGCTGAAGCGTTGTCGCCGCTGCACCCACCCATCCGCCGTGCGGTGCAAGCCAGGCTGTCATTTTAGCATCAGGAATGTGCGCTGGATCCAGCCGTGCCTCTGTCCTTCTCCCGCCTGTGCTCTTTTGGCACATGAAGTCACCAGCAGGAGACAAACCAGGGGGATTCGTGCTGGGCTGTGCAGAGAAGCGGCTGCGGTGGTCGGACATGAGCGGTTCCACCGCTCTCCCCGGCGGCTGTGGAACGATGCCTTATCTCGAGTTTAAGGGCTCAACCTGACCCTGAGCCATTTTTAACCCGAGGTGGGAAGAGCCCTCCCTGGGTGTCTCTCTTTCTGCTTTGAAAAATCTTTCCCTGGCTCCACGGTAGCCGATCTCCTGATGTTTTTCCTTTTTGTAGCTCCGCCACCTGAAGCAGACCCACTTTCTCAGGGTTTGATGCTCTGCTGCTTGAAGATGCTTTAACTCTCCGGACTTAGAAATAACTCCTAGAGCAGAGCCCCAACAAGAAGGCGTCTAATCTAATATATTCCATTTCCATATTTTGTGCTGCAAGCAGCAATTTGTGGTTCAGCAGCAGCGGCTGAGCAGGGACGAGCATTATCACACAAATTCCTTCCATCTCGTGCCTGAGTATGTGACAAATAAGTCTCGGTCGTGGCATTGTCTCTGCTCTCGGGCTGTCAAATTTAACTTTGCTTTCTTTCCTCCTGCCTTTACCCCCTGCTTGCCCCCCCTCGCCGCCCACGGGAATGGCCGCGGGTGCCACGTCCCAAGTGCTGGGAGATCAGGACACAGAGCTGGGGGCGGCACGGGGGCCGTGCCCAGCAGCCCCCCCGTGGCCGTGGGCTACGAGCGGCCAGCCAGGGGCTCAGCACAGCCCGCTGAGAGCTGGAGTTCCACGGGGCGGGGAACCTGCGGGGGGGACCGCGTCCTGCGAGGGGCTCAGTCACAGAAGGGGCTGCGAGGAGCGGGCGGTGGTCGCAGAGAACCAGCCCGGAGCCGCTTGATGCGGGGCTGAGGGGCTCAGCCATCCCTGGGGGGTCCCGGGACCTTCCCCCGCCGGGGCACGGCGAGCTCTCCAAGGGCTCCCGAAGTGTCCCCTGCCCCCGGAGAGGAACCATGGCAGGACGAGCCGAGGAGCCAAGGCTGAACGTGCCCGGGGGATTGGCGGGCCCCCCGCCAGCGCCCGGTTTGCGGTCAGAGATCGCTCTGCCCCCGGATACATTCAACACTGCCCGGGGAGTTAACAACGAACCTCCGCGGCTGGCGCTGCCGCTCCCTCGGTGCCAGCGGGAGCTGTGGCGCTGGGCGGGCGGGGGACGGGGACAGGGACAGGGACGGCACCGCCGCCGGTGAGGGCTCCCCGTGTGCGCAGGGATCGGAGGCAGAGTGGGGCGGCGGTACTGCTCGGTGTGTGGCACTGGTGAGCCCGCTTTCGCGTGGAACAGCCTCCGGTAGCTGAGAAGAGACATTGAAATATTGGAGAGGAGTCGGCGAGAGACGGAGGGATGGCGGGGGGCGCGGGGAGCCCCACAGGGAGCTGCGGGGGTGCCAGGCTCCCGAAGGGAAGGCTAAGGACATCCTGATCAGCCCGTGAAGTTCTCCCAGGGAAGAAATTCAGGGGCTCGGCTGAGCTTTCATCCAGTAAATGCAGACATGGCAGGATCCAGCGGCTGAGTCCGCACCAGCAGGAGCTGGAGCTGGAATGCGGTGCCATTTTCACCGCGTCAGAAAAAAAAAAAAAAACACATCCAGGTGGGAGGGCAGAACCCGGTTTGCCTGGCATGGCTGGGAGAGAATTCCTGGATCCAGCCCCAGGTTGCTGCGGCAAAAGTCGAACAGAGAGGGGGGTGATCCAGAGCCTGTGGGACAGGGGAGGGCAGTGGGGGGCTATAGTGGCCCCCAGCCTTAAACCCCGATATTTTAGGCACCTCATGGTCCGCCGTGCCCTGCTGGGTTTGTGCCTTTATCAGCGGCTTTTACAAGCGGATAATCCCTTCTCTCCTGGGCGCTGCCCGCACATCACCGCACACGGGCACCTCGGGGAGGGGGGACGAGAGGCGGCTGCGGCGCGGGGGTCCCCTTTACCGGGTGCTGCGATCCCGAGTGTCTGATGGGGCAGCGAACCCGAGGTGGGACCCCCACCCCGCCTGGGGCCCCGCAGCTGCTGCTGCACTCTGCAGAGGGGTCAGCGGGGACAGGGAGAAGGAGACGGGGAAATAGAGACGGTGGGGGGCCCGGAGGATAGGTAGGGAGGAGGGAGATTGTCCCGGGAGAAGCTGGAACGGAGCAGGGCAGAGACCAGGGATCCGCCCCGAGTCGGTGCAGCACCGGGGGCTTCGCAAGTCCCGGCGTCGAGGGGAGCCGCAGAGAGAAGCAGGGCTGCTGGAGGGGGCCACCAGAGTGGCTGCTGGCGGCGCCGGAGGGATGAGGGCCCCTCCCAGACCCCGAACACAAGGCGAGCGGGCGATCGCGGGGGGACAAGCCGGCTGCGTCCCGCCGCAGGAGGAAACGTCCCGCGGTCCCGGCAGGGGCAGGAGGAAAACGAAACGGGGCCAAGGAAGCGGGGGAGAGCAGCAGCCCGGCGCGTCTGGGGCAGGGTGCGGCCCGACCAGGCAGGGGATGCCCGGACCGGTTCGGCCCAGCCCGGGCGGGGCTTCCATCCGCATTGCCGCAGTGACGGGCGGCGGAGCGCGGCCGGGCCGGCGGGCTCGGCGCGGCGCTGCATTGCAGCACTGCAGGAGCCCCCTCCTTCCCCGCTCCCTTCTCCGCCCTCCGCCGTCGCTCGGCTCCGGAGGCCCAGCCCGGGGCACGCACCGGCCCCGCCGCGCTCCGCTCCCACCCGCACGGGGCATCCGGCGCCGCCGCGCCGTGGTCTCCCCGGTAGTGCCACATCCGACCGCCTCCCCCGAACCAGGAATGCAGCCGTGGGAGAGGGATGTGCACCCACCGGCGGGGTTCTGCGGTTGGTGTCAACCCGGTTCTCATCAACCCCGCGAGGGTGGAGGGACCGGCCGCCCCCGTCGGGGCATTCGCTGTCCTGCCCGCCCGTCCCCGCGCCGCCACTGCTGTCCCGCGGTTCGTCCCGGCCACCTCTCCCCGTTCCCTCGCCATCCTCCCCGGCGATCTGGCCATGCCCACAGCCCCGACGGGGCGCCCGGCCTCGCGTGGGCCAACCACGGTCCGCACGGGTTCCCACGAGGGCGTTTGGGTTGGTCCCGCGGGGAGCCGGGACCGCCACCGAGACCGGGCCAGGCTGAAAGGTGCTGAGGGGGGCGACACGGCCCCGCGACGGACCCTCCCCGATGGGATTGTCCCCACGGCCGTCAGGGCACTTGCGCTGCCCACGGGGTGGTCGGAAGGCGGTGACCAGCTCCGCGTCCCCGCTCCATCGGGAAGAGAAGCCGGGAACCGCGCTCCGGCATCCTCCTCCTGGGGACAGCGGCCCGGGACTCGGTGCCAGTCCCCGTGACAGGGTCCTGCAGGGACTCGGGCAGTCACGACCCTCGAGTGCTGCGTGCGCGGGGCGCGAAGGGGAGCGGGGCGATCCCGGTGGGAAGGTGCCGGCGGTGGCCGCGCGTCCCGGGACCGGCCCCGCTGCCAGGTGCGGCGCGGCGGGGGTGGCAGGGAACGGGGACACGGGTCGCGGGGGCGTCCGCCCCGGCACAACGGGGGCCCGTTCCCAAGGCTCCCGCTCTGTCTCTGCTTTGGGAAAACGCCAGCACGGTAACAAAATGGCGGGGAAAGGGTGGGATTGTCACGGCGAGCCCTGCGGCGTAGCCCGGCCACCCCCGGCCCCGCCCGCCCGGGCTCGGGGCGCCCGTCCCGGCGGAGGGCAGCGGGCCGGGGGGTCCCCTGGGCTGTGCCGCCGCCCGGTCCCGCCGCCCGGCTGAGCTCTGGTGGAGAAGCAGCTGCAGAAAATGGCTGCTTGGCGGAGCCCGCTGAATCCTGCCATGGGGGGGGGGGACGGCGAGGAAACGGCGCAGCCCTCCCCGTCTCCCCCGCCCCCGGGGAGCCCCGGGGCAGGCGGCGCGGGGGACGGGCGGGGGTTCCGCAGGGCGGCGGGACCGGAGCGGAGCCCGCGGTGCCCGGTGTGTGGCTTCACCTGCGGCGTGCGGGGGACGCGGGGCAGCCTGCCCCGATCGCGCCCGACCCGTAGTGCCGTGCACGTGCCCGCAGCCCCCGCCCGGTGCCCGCCGAAGCAGCGGCGGCTCCGAACCCAGGGGGGCGCGGCGGAGGGGCGGCCGGTCATCCCCGGCAGCCCGACACGCCGGAGGAGCACCAGCCCCGCAGCCGCTCCCGCAGCGCCCGGTTTTGCTTTCGGTTTAAAATAAAATAAAAATCAAATAGGGAAAAATAATTGAGCCGTGGTCACGCGGCACCATGCGGCCACGACTCGGCCACGCATCGGCTCCGCGGCGAAGCCGCAACGAAAACTCGACCCCGTGTCGCCGCACCCTGTCGCCGCCCCCCGCCTGTCACGGCGGCGGCCCCCGGAGCCTGCCCGCCGGGCGGGAGCGGACACGCGTGGGTGCGCGGCTGTCGCCTGAGCTGCCGGAGGTTCCCTCCCCGCCGGTGTTTCTCGCGGGTGTCTGTGGGGTGAGGGGATGTCCCGAAAACGGGACTGAGAGCCGAGATGAGGTGGTCCTTTCCCCACCGGGGAGTGGGAGAACCTTCCGCCGCGGCCGGTCCGCACCGTGGGGACTGGACCCGGGAAGGGGCTTGGGCGCGCCGCGGGTGCGCGCATCGCGGGTGGCGCCCGCGTGCGCGGGATCCGCCGTCGGTGCCGCGCACGGTGCAAAGGGCGCCGCTGCCTTCTGTGAACACCGCGCCCAGCGTTGCCCCCGCGGCCGCCCTCCTTTGCAAAGCCCCCCCGATCTCTGTGCCTCAGATCGGGGTCACCGCAGCCCGTGCAGCCCCACGGGTGCCCGTTCCCCCCTTGCCCACGCAAGGTCCCGTTCCGCGGGGCAACGAGCCCGCCCCGTCCTGCCGGCTGCCTCAGCCCGCGGTCCCGCCGGGTGCTCTGCAAAAACTGGGGCAGGCACGGTCGGCTTCCTCCGTGACCCCCGTTGCGGGGACATAGGACCGGTCGTCCCGCCATAGTTCGGGAGAGCCGCGGGCTCCCAAGTGCCGTCGGTGTCCACGGAAGACCCGCGGCGAGATGGCTGCGGGAGCCTCGGGTCGGGAAGGGGCAGCGAGGCGGCAGCGGGCCCGGAGGGGGTGCACGGTGGGCGGGGTCCCGCCGGGGGTGCCCCGTGGGAACGGGGAGTCCCCGCTCGGTGCCCGCGGGGGTCCCGGGGGGGGGGCGCGGGGCCGCTCCCCCCGCCAGAGCCGTTGCTGTGATACGGACGGGCCAATCAGCGCTCACCAGCTCAGCCGGGCCCCGGCACCGCTTCCTTATATGGTGCGCGCCGTCCGCGGGGCGCCGCGCGCATCACCATATAAGGGCACGAACCTAAATAGAGCGCCTACCTTGGGCCGGGGCGGGGCCTCGGCGTGGGCGGGGCCTCGGCGTGGGCGGGGCCGGGCCGCGCCCCCCTCCCGCCCCACCGGGCCCGCGCCCGCCGCTGCCGCCCGGCCCCGGGGAAACCGCTGCCGGTCATTAAGCGGAATGCAAATGAGCAGCGCTTCACCTCTAATTGCTTTTGTTAAAAGCGGGGGCGCGGGGCTGCGCTCGAGCGGTGGGAACGGGCCGGGACGGGCAGGGACGGACCGGGATAGAACTGGGCTGGGTGAAAGACGGGGGTAGCGGCAGCCCCGGGCGGCTCGATTCGCGTTTCGTCTCATTTGTCACATCCCAGCTCAGTTCCCTCTGCGGCGGGGCCGCGGCCACCGGGGCCGCGGCCACCGGGGCCGGGCACCGCGCTGTGTCCCGCCCTGGCTGGGCCCTCGCGTGGCCTCTGCCCACTCGTGACACCCCCTTGGCCGCTGCAGGGACTGATCCGTCCTTCTGCCATCCTTGCGCGATCAGCAGCCGGCGGGACGGAGACGCGCCGACTGGACGGGGTGCAGGAATACCCCAGAACATTCCCATTTCCTCGCCCCACGCCGTATTCGAGCCGGTTCCTCCCTCTCTCCATCCGCAAACAGTTCGTGTTTATGTTCCTACAAATAATGAGCAAATTCAGAACCCCCGGGAACAAAAGATCTTTTGTGCAGAGAGCTCGGAGCCTGGAGCGGGTGATAAACGACGCCCCTCGGCCCCCCGCCCCCGGGAGCGGCACTTTCCCCGCCCGGGCGGCTCGAGGCGACCCGCGGAGCTGCCGCACCGGGGGTGACGAGAGGCTCGGGGTGTGTGACGGCACGCCCGGAGAACGGGCGCTTTGCCGTCGGGGCGCTCCGTGGGCGCGGGGATTCCGCCGTTCAGTCTGGCCGGAGCGGGGGCTCAGGGCTCTGCCGTCCCTAAGAACCGATGGCTGCAAGACACGCGTGGGTCTCTCGCACGAGCGAGGCCGATGCGGGAGACTCCGCAGCGCTCGTGGGTGTGTGCTCTTGGAAAGAACGGCGGCTTCTCTCCACCGTGGGGACCGCAGAGGAAAAAAACCCCGCGCGTCGCCCCGGGGCTTGGCACAGCTCCCGGGGGCTCCTGCGGGCGCTCCGCCCTGCTGAACCGGCGGCGCGGGGGGGCTGCCCGGGGCCGAGGGGGAGGCAGTGCCCCCCTAGGGTGGCGGCAACGCCGCCGGTTGCGCAGAGGCCGCAGCCGCCATTTCCAGGAGGACGGTGCCACCTATGGAAAGCACCTGGAATTCACCGGGCCGGCGGGGACGCGCCGGGAAGTGCAGCGTTTCCGTGCGGCACCGTCGGGACGAGGCCGGGCTGCGCCCGCCGCTCCCCGGCCGGGCCGCGCCCGCCGCTCCCCGGCCGGGCCGTGCAGCATCAGAGGGGTTTGGCCGCTGCGGTCCTCAGTACCGACTGCCCCGGGGAGGATGTGCGGCTCGGTATCGGGGTGGCGGAGAGACCCAGGACAGGAGCTGAGCTGCATCTCATCGGGGCGGTCGTTTCGCTGACTGGCCAAGGCCTCCGTTAGCGGGCAATAACGATCGAAGGGGCGGAGACAAGTTCCTCTGCCCGGGTGCTCGGTAGAGTCCGCGAGCCGGGATCCTCTCGCTCTCTCTGTGTCCGTCCTCGCCGAGATCCCTCCGCGGCTCTGCCGGCTCCCTTCGGTGCCTGGAGAAAGGGCAGCAACCGTACCCGGTGCCCTCCCAGGCGTCGGCCGGACCGGAGCCGTGTCCACGGGGGCACGCGGCCTCCCGTCGCCACGTCGCCCCCGGAGCCGCCGGGGAAGCCCTGCCCCGTCATGAATTCGATGTCAAACACTTCGACACGGAAACTTACTCACATGGGAATTTCTGGGGTCTTGTGGGTCTTGTGGACCGTTGGCGTCGCCGCTGCATGGACATACCTGAGCTCTCCCCTCCTCGGACCGGACAGCCCCGCGGTACCCGGCAGAACCCCGGCGGCACTGTGGGGTACCGGTGCCGCAGGTCGGAGCCGGTCGCTGTCTCCCCAGCTGTCCCCGAGCTGCTCGGAAACGAAAAGGCATCGTCTGGGGGCCGGGCTGAGCCCCCAGTCTCGGACAGGACCGTGAGCCGGCGGTGCCGGCGGAGCCAAGGGGTCCCGGGTCCTCGTCCCCCGTCGGCACGGCCCGGTACCGGTCCGTGGGGCAGTGAAATGCCGATGCTGCTCCCGGCTCCTCTCGGCTGTCAGGGGAGAGAATAGTTTTCATGCATGGCTCGGAAACGGAACCGATCCGGGAGAAACCCGCAGCCGAACCGGGCGGCTGGGCTGACCGGCAATGCGGGGCTGGCCTCCCCGAGTGTGCAGGGGAGTGTCCACGCAAGCAGGGAGCTCTCGTGGAAAGTGGCTCGGGGCGCGCTCTGCCCTGCGCGGCGGTACCCGGGTGCAGGACGCCTCTCCTGGGACCCTGGGGCCAGCCCGGTCCGGGAATCGGTTCGGGGACGGGCAAGCTTTGGGATTCTGCCGGGGGCCACTTGCTCTGCCCCCGCTCTCCTCCGCTGTGCCAGAGTGGAGGCTGTGCTCGAATCGCCCAAGAGATGGGGACACTCTGGGGCGCGACCTTGGCACAAAGGGGTCTCTGAGGGGCAGCGGCATCCTGGGCCAGCCGGGGAACCGCGCCGGGTCAGGCTGGGAGCTGCGATGGATCCTGTCTTCCTCGACGCGAGTGGCCGTGGGACGGAGGAGCTCCTGAAGCACGGCCACCAGAGCACACGGGAGTGGCGGGGAGCTGCCCCGCTGCGGTGCGGGGATCGATGGTGCCGGCGGGTGGGTTGGAGCCAGGTCCGCCCCGCCGCCGCGTTCTCCCGGCTCAGCCGCACTCGGACACGGGCGCTCGTCTCGCCGCCGCCACGCGCGACCCCGAGAGGGGCTCCAGTCCCTCGGTTTCGTTGCAAAACTCGCTGCCGTGGCAGCCTGTGCACAGTGGGAATCGAAGGGAGAGCCGGGCACTCTGCTCCCCAGCAGCCCCCTGAGCCCCGAGGAGTTCATTGCACTAGTGCAGGCTGGAGGAGCGTAGACCCCGCAGCCCAGAGGATGGTTTGGGGTCAAATGGGAGGAAACGGGCTTTGCCGCGGCAGCACACGCTCCCACCGGTCCGGAGCTGTCCGCTTGTCGGCTCCGAGTCCCAGGATCCCAGAACCGGGTCCCGGGCCGGTGTGGGTGACGGGAGCCGCAGGGATGAGCGGCCCCAGCCCGCCGAGAGCTTGTGGGGCGCCCAGGCAGCTCCTGCCGTTGACCCTGGGAGCGTGGAAGGCTTCCCGTGCCCCGGCTCAGCTCCTGCTCCGGGTGGCTTGGTTGAGCGGGAGGGGCCCCCGCAGTGCCCCCGGCTCCGGGCGCGGAGGTCTCCGGACGCGTTCGGCAGCGGTGGGAACTGCCCGGGTAGGTCTCGCCCGCCGCTGCCTCGTCCCGCACGGCTGGAGCAGCTCTGTCCCACTTTTCCTTCCGGGCCGAGACCCCCACGAGTGGCCGCAGCCCCGGTCCCGCTCAACCACGCGCGGGGGCTTCGGGCGGTTCCCCCGCGGCCGCGGTCGCTCCGCGCTGCTTTCCCCGCTCCTTTCTCGTTTGCGTCTCGCCTTCTCCCTGCCCCCCCGCACCTCAACCGGGGCGCAGCTCCGGCCCCGCGCGGGTTCCGCGTGGGTTCTGGCGGAAGGATGAAGCTATTCCTCCTCTGATACCCTCGTGGGAGGCAGCCAGAACCTCAGCTTCTCCCCTCTGCACCCCACCCCCACGCGTGGTAGCGGGGCTCCTCCGCGGCGCCGCGGAGCTCCGCGCAGGCGACGGGACAAAGGCAGCCGCTCAGTCGGGAGCTACGCGGCCCCTCAGGGCTCCCGTGTGGCGTCGGTACCGGGCGGCACGGCCTCGGATCCGCGGTTCCAACACGGACCGAGGATACCGACAGCCAAGCTGCCGGGGAGAAACCAACTTGCGGCAGCCCCACGGTCACGGGAATGGGAGCTGCTGTGCCAGCGCTCTTCGTGCCGGGGGGACACGATCAGCTTTTGACCTCGCGCCCCGGGCCCGGCCGTGCTCCCGGTGCCGCCGGCTCTGTCCTCTACGAAACATCTTCCCAGGAACGGGATCCAGTGATCCGCGTCCACGCCAATTCAAGAGTCCCCCCGCGACCAGCCTTAATTAACAACGATTAATTCGACATTAACGAAAAACTTCCCGCGACGCAGCTCGCCGGGGGGCGGGAGACCGCGGAGGTTGCGCTTCTCCCCGGCCCGGCCACGCCACGCAGGACTCGCGTGTCGCGACGGCTCCCGTGGCCGCGGGGCTTCGAGCGCGGTGTGGGGGTACACGGGAGCCGCGGAGTGGGAATCCTCCGCCTCCTCTCGGGAGCGCGGTTTCACTTCGGCCGGGGACGGTGGGAGGAGGGATCTGCTCATGGAGACTCGACACACGACCCCAGCGTCCCGCGTGGAACCGTGGGGGTCCGGTCGTCGGCGCTCCCCATGGGGTCCCGAAGCCCCACTCGTGTCCGCTGTTGGAGGTCCCTGCCTGGCTGAGTGACACAGCAGCAGGCGGGATCCCCGGAAAACAACGCTCCTCGGGGTGAGAACAACGCCGGTGCCAGTCCCGGCGCCCCCCGGGTGGCTTCCCCAGCCGGGGAACGGGAAGGGTCTCGTAGCCCAGCCCCAGGTCTCATTCACTGCAGGGCAGGCGCAGCTGGATCCCGGGGCCAATCCCGCCGTGGGTTTCCCACGCGTGAACGCGGCTGCCGCCGAGATCCGCTGCTCGTCGGCTTCGAGCTTGTTAGCGGACGGGAGAGCGAGGTGGGGACAGGAGGGGAAGATCCACGAGAGGCTTCGTCTGGTCTTGTCTGTAGTGAACGGGGCCGCAGGAGCCCACTCAGCCCCGCACCGCTCTGCTGCGTGTCCCACTCTCGGGGCAGCCCGGAGCGGAGGCGCTGCCCACGGACACGGAAACCGCTTCACTCCGCGAGACCGGGCTGAAGGGCTGCCCGGTCCTCCCTGTGAGCCTCCCACCGACGGCGCGGGGGGCGGATTAGGTCGCTGCCCACTTGCGAGAACCGGTCGCGTGGGATCCCCTGTCCCCCGGAGGCTGCACCGGCTTCCCGCGACTCGTGCGTGTCTCGTTCTTCCGTGGCCTCCTTGGGGGGAAGGTGATGTCTCCCGACGCCGTGCCGCAGGGCGAGAGGCACAGGCGGGGTGGGGAGCCGGTGGGAGTACCGGCTGGCAGCCTCCCCTGTACCGGCTGGCAGCCTCTCCGTGCAACTACGTTCCTACGCCAGTTTGCTGACAGATAATGCGGAAGATGGACTAAATCCTGCGTGGGGCCGTGCCGCTGGCCCCGGGTCACCTCTGCTCCCCGCTGGGAGCGCAGCCGGGGGCTGCCAGCACAGCGAAACCGGCGGCTGCGGTGCCCCATTCTGCCGGTCGCGCCCGCGTCGCCGGGAAGGATCCGCGTTCCCGCAGAAGCGGCGGCGCCGAGCGGCACGCGCGACCGCGTCTGTCCGTGGACGGCTCCGCGGCACCGGGGGCTCCACCGCTACCGGGACGGGCGATTTGTGCGGGAGCGCTCCCGCTCCTGACACCGCTCTCTTTGTCCGACCACCGGTAGGCGGGCCAGGCCGCGGAACCCCGCATTCCGCACTGTACGGGTAGCTCGGAACCAGCCGGCCCATCCCCGGGGCCGCAGAACCCCATCCCTCCCGTTCCCCGCCCCTCGGGCCCCCTTTGTGCTCCGCGCCCCCTCCCGCCCTCCCGGGCCCGTCCCCCCGAGCGGGGCGTGGCCACGGCGGGGGCGTGTCATATTGTGGGCGTGCCCCAGGGGGCGTGTCCCCAGGCCCCGCCCCGGCCCATCGGGACGCGGCGCACGTCGGTGGGCGGGGCTCGGCGCGGCCAATGCGGCGCGGGCGGAATATTCCACCCGGCTCCGGCGCGGCGCGCGCGGGGGGGGCGCGGGGGGCGCGCGGTGACGTCAGCGGGCGGAGTATTATGGTCTGGGCTGCGCCGGGGCCGCCCCTGCGCTGCGAGCGGCCGCGTAAACATGGAGCTCTCGGCCGTCGGGGAGCGCGTCTTCGCGGCCGAGGCCCTGCTCAAGCGCCGCATCCGCAAAGTAGGTGCCCCCCCGCGGGCCTCCCCCGCCGCGCCCCCGGCCCTCCGCACCCCGGCCCCGGCCCGCTGGGGGCGGCTCTGCCTCCCCCCCGCCGCGGGGCGGGCTCCGCTCCGCCGCTCCCGCCCTCCGCGCCCCGCGCCTGAGGAGGGGAGGGGGGGGGCGGTGTTAAATCCGCGCCTGGGGGGGGTGTGTGTGTGTTAAATCCGCGTTATTTTTCATTGTTGCATCCCCCTCGCTGCTCCCCCGCCCCGCGTTCCGCTCCCCGCTCGGGGCGTTGCGGGGGGACCTTTGTTGCGGGGCGGTTTGTCGCGGTTTAGTCGCGGTTTAGTGGCGGTTTTCGCTGCACGCATATTTATTTTCCTCGCTTCCCATCCGCAGGGCCGCATGGAATATCTGGTCAAATGGAAGGGCTGGTCGCAGAAGTAAGTGGCCCGTGGGGCCGCGGGGGGCTGCAGCAGGGGCCGGGGGGATGCTGGCTGCACCCCCTGCTCCCCCTTTGTGCCAGAACAGGAACCTTTGTGCCCCTATTTTTAATTTTATCTATCTTGTTCCCTCCTGGCTCCTTATTCTGTTCTCTCTCTCCGTCCCGCCTTCCCCCCAGGTACAGCACTTGGGAACCTGAGGAGAACATCCTGGATGCCCGGCTGCTCGCAGCCTTCGAGGAGAGGTACAAGGCCTTTACTAGCTGTAGCAGTTGCGCTTGTAAATATGTTGCTGTCTTGTAGCTATGCTGAATTGAAGCTTTGGTTCTTTTAACACCTCTAGGGAGCGAGAAATGGAGCTTTACGGGCCCAAAAAGCGAGGCCCCAAGCCCAAAACCTTCCTGCTAAAGGTAAGGAGGCCGGAGCCCGCGCACGAGGGCTGCGTGCCAGAGCAGGGGTCCCTGTCCGGCCCCCTCGGAGGATGCTCCCCTCAAAGGTGGCCTCTTGTAAGTTGCAATTACACAGCCGGATGGCAGGATAATAAAGTCACCGGGTGATTTATCTTCTTTGCAGGCCCAGGCAAAAGCCAAAGCCAAAACCTATGAATTCCGCAGTGACTCTTCCCGGGGGATCCGGGTGCCGTATCCTGGCAGGTCCCCCCAGGAGCTGGGCTCCACGTCCCGGGCTAGGGAAGGACTGAGAAACATAGCCCTGGCCCCCCAGAGCAGCTCCAGCAGCAGCACCCCCAAGGCAGACGGCATCCGGGACCGGGTGATCCGCGTGGAAGAGAAACCCGGAGAGACCCCCAAAAAGAGAGGCCCAAAGCCCAGGAAGGAGCTTTACAAGGACCTTGCAGATACTCTGGATGCTTCCAAGAGGAAACTGGGGGACCCGGGGGACAAGGTGGGGGACTACCTGAAGGCCAGGAAGATGGAGGAGGCAGCGGCGGGGGCAGCCAAGTTCGGCTCGGGACACAGCGTGATCCAGCTGGCCCGGCGGCAGGAGCCCGACCTGCCCGGAGCCCTGCCCGGCCCCAACCGCGCCGAGCCGGGGGCCGAGAGCTTCCCCCCGCGCCTGGCCAAGCACCGTGCGGACTTTCTGGACCCCAAGGGGCAGGGGGGGCTGGACCCCGGCGGGCCCAAGCTCCTGCACGGCGCCGTGAGCCCGGGGGCCGTGGGCAGCCTGTACCGTGACGGCGTGGGGGGCCCGGCGGGGCGGCCCTCGCTCATCGCCAGGATCCCCGTCTCCAGGATCCTGGGGGACCCCGAGGAGGAGTCCTGGAGCCCCTCTCTCAACAACCTGGAGAAGGTGGTGGTAACTGATGTGACCTCTAACTTTTTGACCGTCACCATCAAGGAGAGCAGCACGGACCAAGGATTCTTTAAGGAGAAGCGATGAGTTTGGTGGAGGTGGTGCTGGGGTTTTCTTCAGTCAGATCCAGACAAAAGCTTGGTAGAGCTTGGTGGGCCTCTTTTTTTTTTTTTTTTTTTTTTTTTTTAAATGCTCCTTTTTTTTTTTTTCCTTTTAATTTTTTTTTCCTTTTGTTTTTGGTCCTGGAGAGAATTTAGAAACTGTCCTAAATTCATTAACTCATTCTTTTGTTTTGTTTTTTTTTCACGTCTTACATTTCGTTGGAAAGATTATCTCTAGAGTTATATTTTCTATTAGATGTAAATATGTTATTTAAGAAAAAATGCTTATATATATATCTATATATATATATTTCAACTCTGAGTTGTTTTATTTAAATGGAGACAACAGTGACTGCTCAGTTGCTCCTAGAAAGGACAATAAAACTGAGAACTAACGAGTTCACGCATCTGCCGCAGGAGCCGGTGTACATAACGGTGTTCATAGCTAAGTATGTGCTGGGTTTTTTTAACTATTATTTTTCATATGATGCTATGGATGGTGGAGGGGGAACGTGTTGCTCCCTCGCAGGGCGAAGTGCCCGGATTTCTTGATTGTGATTTAAGGTGTTGCTTGTACAATCAAGTGTGCTGTGTCCAGAACTGTTGCCCTTGACAGCTGACGTGAGCACTTGAATTCACAGTGTTGTTGGGGATGGGGTGTTTCCAGTCTAACAAAAAAAGTCATGTTGCTACAAAGTCGGGGCGGGGAAAAGTAGAAATCCATAAAAAGGCTAAAAGTGTTGGAGTATTAACTTGAATTCCCTTTTCTTGCGGAGGAGAGGAGTTTGTGTGTGTAAGGTTCCTGAGGGGTGATACTGAAATGCACTTTAATAGAGTTGTCGTAGCAGTTGTGGGAGATGGGACTGAGCTGAGTCTACCTGTTTTCATTTTGTCTGGTCGCTTGATTCTGTTCCCCCACCCACGAAAAACAAAAAACCCCAACAAAACCCCCCTCTGTTTACATTCCTGAAATGCCAGAGAGGTTGGGGAGGGAGCATCTCACTGCCCATATTTAGTTACTTTATTCTGCTACAGAAAGTGGACTATTATTATTTTTATTCCCAATCACAGTTTACTTCAGACTGTTGGAAGACTCCTGATAAAGTGTTTTGTAATATCCACATCCCTGACGAATCCCGGGGTCACCTTTATGCATTCAGAGACAATAAATATTTCCCTTTCCTTACGCTGGTTAAACAATAGCCAGGAGGCGAAATATCCCCGTGTGGAGCAGCCCCGCGGCCTCGGGTGGGTTTTGTGCTGGGTTTGCCTGTGGGATTCCTCCCAGGCTGGGATTTGGAGCTGAAGCTCCTCTCTGGCTGGGATAGGGAGGCTCTCGGGGCTCGGGCCGAGGTGCAGCAGTTTCCCTGCTGTTTGGGGGGCCGGGGGTGCCCCTGCTCTGCTGCTCCCCAGCTCGGAGCTGCCAGACAGGGGAGGGACCCTGGGCCCGGCTGTGGCTCCAGCTCCTGCCTGAGCTGGAGCAGGTGGCCCTGTCCTCACGCCCTGCTCTGGGCATCAGTCGCATGGGAAGCACAAGCCCGGCAGTGCCTGAGGGCTGGGGCTGAGCCAGGGCCCCTGGGACTGGACGGCCCCTGGCCCAGGGAGCTCACCTGGGCTGGGCGGGGGCATCTCTGCTGCAGGGCTCTCTGGCAGCTTCACCTTATCCCCTTTCTCATCTTCTTTGGGGACCCGTGAGGTGCCTGGCAGGATGCTGGATTGGCTGTGCAAAGGGAGCCATCCTGTCTGACAGTTCCCAGTTTGTTTTTCCTTGTTTCTTTTTCTTTCTTTTTTTTTTGAAAGGCAGATTTGGTAAATTTGAGATTTTTAACTTGGTTTGTACGAAGAGCTGATGAGTTGGTCCCGGTGCTGACACGGGACGTGGGTGTTGTTGGAGGAAGAGGAGGGGGTTGAGCTGTTGGTGCTCCTGCTGCCGCCAAGGCCGGAGGATCCTTCCCTTTGCAAAGAGCCCCGAGCCGCTCCTGCCGCGTTGGGGCTTGGCTCCAGCCCCGTGTCCGTGTGTCCGACACACACCTGGAGCAAACCGTACCTGTGGGTGTATCTGTGTGTCTGTACATAGCGACGTGTACCCTGCGTGTGTGTGTGTGCGGGCGTGTGCGTGTGAATTATTTAAATCTAAGACTTGTACAAAAGCGATTTGCCTAAATCTCAGTCTCAGAAGTGAAGCTTAACTACGTGTCTTCTGCCAGCCGTGAATGTCCATATGAGACCTGCTTTTTATGTCAGTTTAAATATATACTTTGTAAATAGAAACGTGTCTGGCTTCCCTTTGTGGCGCTGGGAGCAGCGTGGGGTGGGTGGCCCCGCCGCCCGTTCCGTCCCGACAGCCGCGGAGTGCGGGGCTGGGGCCGGGACCGGGACCCGACGGGGCTGGGGGAAGGCGGAGGCTCCCCGCCCACGGATGTCGCCGGTCCGGGCGCCCCCCCGGGGGTCCCGTGGTACCTGGAGGGGGCGGTGGCGGCTGCGGTCCGAGGAACGCTCCGGTACCGGGCCGGCTCCCGGCGCTCCGCCCTTCCGACGGGGCGCGGGTCGGGCGCTGCCCGTCCAGCCCGGCCTTTGTGTGTGCGAGCGCGCCCCGGCAGCACAGGCGGGGCTGGGGGGGCTGCGTGGGATTTTTAAACCGTGTCCTCATTAACCTCCTTTTTCTGCTCGGGCGGGTGGGGCGCGGACCCCGCGCCGCGGGAGCTGCCAGCGCCGGGAGGAGCGGGAGGAAGGGCGGCACAATGGCGCCTTTCTCCGCCGGCCCGGCGGGGGGGCCCCGTTCACACGGGCCGCGGGGCCCCGGGGGCGGGGCCGGGCCGGGCCGGGGGCGTTCGGCCCCAGGGGCTCCGCTCCTCCCGACGGCGGCACCGACGGCGCCGCCCGGGGCCGCCACCCGCGCCCGGCAGCGACCGCGCAGCGCCCTCCGCAGGCCAGGCCGGCCCGGCCCCCGTGCCTGTCCCGGTGTCCTTCCCTGTCCTGGATCCTGTCCCGGTCCCGGTCCCTTTCCCGGTGGCTGTCCCCATCCCGCTCCCCCTCCCGGTCCCTGTCCCGCTCCCGCAGGTGCGGGCGGCGGCTCCAGCGGCCGCAGAGCCCGGGGCCGGGAGGGGCCGCGATCAGCACGGATCCCTCAAGGGAAAGCGATGGGATTTCCCCGCTCCGGTTCCAGCCTCGCACATCCCCGGCCCGTGGTTCCGGGAACGCGGAGCCGCGGAGAGGGGGTGGCCCCAGGCGGTGCCGGGGGCCGGGAGGGGAACCGGAGCTCACCCGGATCAGTGACCACACGAGGCTGAAAAGTTTAAAAAAATATTTATTGATATGCTAAAAAAGAAGTGTGGAAAAGCCATACAAAACCCCCCCACCCGACGTAACCTTTTCCTAGTGTTTTCCTGCAAATAAATTAAAAGCAGCCTAGAGCTGGGGGGCTACACTAGCGTTAGTGTCCAGGAACACTGGAAAACGGCACAAGGAACACGAGTGAGGGGCCGGGAGGGACCGGGGTGCTGCGTGGGGAGCTGGTCCTGCTTTCCCAGGGCAATAACATCCCCGACTTTTGTTCTCAGAAAATAAAAGCAAACAAACAGCTGCAGTTTAAAGCAATTATAAGTGTCATACAGGACCGATTTGGCTCTCCCTTTAATTAAAACGTACAAATCAGAGCAGTGACTGGCACAAGTTACAAGAACAATTGTTTGTTTTCACCTATCTTAAATTTCTGTCAGTAAAACCTTTCTTCTGACTCTGGAGCCCTTCACACGCAGCTCAGAAACCCAACACAAACCAAACCCCTAAACTATCTCCATCCCTCCGTGTACTCCTGGATTTTTTTTGGTACAAAATATATATATAAAAATAGACTCAGTTTCTCGGGATGATGGCTGAATCGGCCACCTCTTCCAGTCCAATGGAAAACAACAAGGATGCTTAACCAGATTACGCCTGGGGAAAATATCCATTCACTATACAAATACCGCAGGACTTTCCACATCGGAAACCCCTTAGAAAATGACAAGTGACAAACCTTTAATTGCCTGTCTGACACCCGGCTGAACATGCCAACCCATAGCAGCAAACTCAAAAATAAAGGAATAAAAAAAGGTAGAACTTGAACCCTAATGGTACATAACCAGGGTCTGCACCAAGCAGGGGTCTTCCAACCCCTGTCCACTAAAGATTCCAGTAAATTACTCACAGGATGTGTCTCTGGGAGGCAAACCCCAGTGGGAACCGTGCATTCAACCCCCCCAGCGCTGCTGGGAGCACCAAGATCCCAGAACATCAAGTGAGAAAGGGGCTGGGGAAGAAATATGGGGTGAGATGGCCAGATAAAAATCCTGGATTATCATTTTCACCATCGTCAGACCTTTGGAATTGAACCAGCTGGTGAGCAAAAGGCACAATAGCAAGTGGTGAGAGCAGAGTCCTGTGCTGCTGGAGGGGACACGCCTGGGCAGGGTGGGTGGTGCAGGGGCTGCTCGGTTTTGGGATCCCAAGCAGGAGGCAGGAGCCAGGCCCTGCATGGAGGAAGCCCTGGGAGCTGAGACAGAGGCTCTGGAGGGAGCAGCCAGCACCTCACCGCTGTCACAACTCATCTCCTGCCCCGCCCTTTGGGCCTGGCCCCTCCTTGGAGCATCTTCAGATGTTTTTCTTCCCCTTGGAAAAACCAATCCACAGATTCTACTGCTGCAGGCAAGAGCATCCCTGCCAGGCCAGGGTCCCCTCTGGGGGCATTGCTCAGCAGGGCTCTGCACACAGCTGGAGTCCCACTGGGGACCAGGACACCTCTCCCCATCGGTGTCACCGTGTCCCCAGGACCCTGTGACCACCCTGCTTTGCATAGGCACAAACCTGTGGTGGGACCGGTGTCACAGACTGGGCTGAGATAAGGACGGTCCCGAAGGCACATGGTTGATCAGTCTGGAGTCACAAAGGCCAAGTGGCAAACATTTGGCGTGTGGGCGAGAACCTCACCCCCATGCTCCCATTCCTTGATTCTTGTCCCAAAGCACTGGTAGCCCCAGCACACAGCACAGCACACACCGTGCCCGGGGCACTGCTTCCTGCTGACACAGCCCAGGGCTGCCCTGCGGCTTGTTTGGCAAAGTTACACTGGAAGGTAAACTGCACAGACTGTGACATTTTGGCATCACCTGAGAATGACCCCACTGCAGCCATGGCCATGGGGGGCTGCTGCATCAGGGGGTCAGAAGGACCTGTAGCCCCAGTCTGGTCCATGCATCCACACTCCTGTGTGTGAAGATGCTGTAAGTGTCCCTGCCTGGGGCAAAGAGAAATGCCCACCCTGGTGCCAGGTCAGTCACCTGGTGACCCCAAAGCAGTGACCTGCTGGTGAGGTGGAGGGACAGAAGCACACAGGGGAGTGACAGTGCAGCCACCGGCCGTTCATTGCCCCCGAGACAAGGACTCAGCATCAACAGAACCAAAATGACCTCAAATGCTACTAAACTCTGCCTGAACTGCTGCTAAATTTGGCTTGTAGGAGAAATCTGCAGGAGGGAAAACGCTGCAGTGGAAAAGCCATAACTGGGTGCAATTGCAAGCCAAAAGGAGTACCCCAGCAGGGTGGGAGGGCCGGGGGAAGGTGAGGGCTGCTCAGGTGCTCTGCTTCCTTGGGGAACGGCAGCTTGAGGTATCCACTGGCCTTAGCCCTTCTCCCTTCTCCTCCTACTCTCCTTTCCTTTCCCACCACTCCAGACCTATGCAGGTGGCCTTGACCAGCTTCTGAGCATTCTAGAGAAAACCACAGATGATCAGCATGAGTCTAACCCAGGCAGCAGCAGTCCTGGGTGTCCTGGCAGCCCCAGCACCAACCAACCTGCTGCTGGAAGGGTTCACACGTTCTGCAAGGCTTCAAAAATATTCCCCAGCTTGGTCCCTATGAGTGCCTGGAACCTGCTGAGCAGGAGGTGGAGATGCTGGCAATGCCAAGATGAGGCAGAGGAGTGGTGTGGGGGCTCCCTGGGCTGCCCAGAAATTCAGGTTCCTCTGGAAGTCAAGTCACTGCAGAGAAGCTGGTGGATCTTGCTTGTTCTCAAGGCAGGACTTTCCTCCAGCCAAAAGGAGACACCCTCCAAAAAAAGCACCTCTGCTATCTGTTCTGGTAGTGGCATCCAGGACTTCACTTCTATCTTAGACTGAGGTTATTCCCTCCTTCATGAAAAAAAAAAAATCCTTAATAAAAAATGTAAACAATATTTCCCTATCAGCTGGAAACCCCAACAGAAACGTTGTGGGTTTCCCATCATTGGAAATGACCTCGCCCAGGGGGGTGGCTGGGCTGAGTGTACCCTGAAAAACCCCCAAATGCAGCTGCCCCCCCACAGCCTCGAGGGCTGGGAGCAGCAGCTGCCTCATTTGGATTGACTTGCAGTTCCCCATGGCTCATAGACAGATCCACAGGAAGCCCAGGAGAGAATGTCCCAGTCCTCTCCCAGGTGTAAGACTGTCCCGTGGCAGCTCCACACCTCCCCGTGGCCAGCGAGCTGCAGACCTTGGCATCTGCTGTTCCAAAGCAAAGAGACCTGCGTGCAGTGAAGCCTGGCTCCAAACTGACACCCCTGGCAGCACCAGTGCCCCGCTCCCAGAGAGTGGCACTGACCACCCCCACGCGGGCATGGCTCCAGAAGAGGATGGAGAGAAGGCAGGGAGGAAATCCAGACCCGCTGGCAGTTCAGAGCGGGTTTCACTGCGTGTTTGTCCAGCCTTTCCAGCCACGAGTTCCAGCAGGTCTCACGAAGGCTCCACGCTCACTTGAAGAAAAAAAAAACCTGATGGAAGAGCTGGGCACAGGTGAGGGTGAGGCTGAAGGACCCTCTCCCTCCTCTTACTCGCAGGCTCAGTACTGCCGCAGGTTGAAGAACCCGACGCTGGTGGGGGACTCCTTGACCGTCACTGTGATCAGGTTGGCGGTGACATCGGTGACAAACACATGCTCAATCAGGCTGCGGGTGGGTTTCCAGTCTTGGCTGGTCTGGATGGAGACAGACATGTTCTGACCCACACCTGGCAGGGAAGCCGAGTCCCGGTCCGAGTCCGAGCTGGTGTCCTCGCCCGTGCTCGCTTCGGACAGGGCGGACGCTTTGCGGCTCTCTGTGGCCCCACGTCCCTCTTGAGCGCCAGCTGAGCCCCCTTTGGCCGAGTCCCTGTCACCTGCCCGCTGTGTCTGCTTCTTGCTCTTGCCTCCATCCCCCCCGGGGATGGTGCCAGCACTGGCAGCGTTCAGCCCGGCCCCCGCCGCGCCGCCCTTGGCACCCTTGGCACCGCCGGCACCCGCGCTGGCCGTGCTGCCAGCAGAGCCCTTGGCCAGGGAGCCGCACAGGTGCCGGGGCAGGCTGCTCCCACTGGCCATGCTCGGCCCGTTTTTGACACTCTGCAGGTTCAGAGCCTGCAGGTTCAGCTCCTGGCTGGAGGCTGGCTGGATGCTGGCCCCAGATGAGCTCGATGGTGCCTTGCTGCCGTTGGGCAGCATTTGGCCTCCAGCAGCAAACCCTGATTTCTGATCCCCTCCGGCGCTGCTGCCGGAAGCCTTTGCAGTTTTGGTTCCCTGCACGTTCAGCCCCAGCTCCCCAGCGCCTTTCTGGCTCCTCATCTTCAAGTCCAGCCCTAAGCTGCCCTTACTGGCTGCCTGTGCCTTCAGTGCCAGCCTGCCCAGGGCAGAGCTCTCGGCAGCACTCTGGCTCTGGGACATCCTGTTCATGTAGTGCACGATGGAGCTCTGCCAGCTGATGGCCTGGCTGGGGCTGGCCGAGCCACTCTTCATCATGTTGGGCAGGTTTTCTACTGATGACCCCCCTGAGCTGAGCCCAGCCAAGGTGCCCGGCGGGTCCTTCAGCATAGCCATGCCTGAGCCCTGTGTGCTGTGCTGGGGCTGCAGCTTCCCCACCAGCTTGGCACTGCCCCCCACCTCCTTCCGGGACGTTTTCAGCACCTTTGTCAGGTTCACGGTCCTTCGACCTGCTTTCTGCTCTGGGGGAAGAGGTTTCCGGCCACGCTTCTTCCTGGAAGCGTCTTTCATGTCGGGCTTGGCCACCAGGATCTGAGCTTTCTTCTGCGGCACCGGGTGCGTCTCTCTGCTGCGGGGACCTCTCTTTGCTTCCAGATCACTCTCATCCTCTTCCTCGGAGGAGGAGGAAGAGGAAGATGTGGAGGAAGAGGAGCTACTTGACTTTGTTTTTGCAGGCATCTCTGGTTCCTGCAAAGCAGCAGAGACAGGGAGAGTTAACAGCAATGACCAAGGAATGGTTGTGGGCATTACAAACCCTCCAGGGTGGCCTCAGACACGCACAGGTTCTGTCTCTCTGTGACCTTCAGGGATCCATCAGCTGAGGGGATGAGCTGTGTGCTCGAGGCCACCCCCCAGCCCCGGCGCCCTCCAAGGCCAGAGCCCCCCCAGCCCTGTCACAGTCCTGGGCTCCCACCACTGCCGGGACTCACCACGTTCTTCCTGGGCCTGCCCCGGGGCCGCTTGCCCCTCTTCCGATTCTGCACTTCCTTGTCGTGCTCCCTGGAGAGAATAGAGATTAAGGACAATGTTTATGGGAAAGAAAAATACATCTGGGGGAACTGAGGCAGCCAGGTAGTTTCCAGAGAGCAACAGCAACATCCCTGCAGCTTCCAGCAGTCAGTGATGGATCCACCCCAAACCTGTGCCTTTCCAATTTTTGGTGAGATTTGCCATTTTTCTGGCACAAGGGGATCAGGCAAAGGGAAGGATCTGCCCTCAGCCCTGCTAAGCCTTGCTTTGGTTATATCCCTGCTGTGCTGAGCTTCCACGGGAAAAGAAAATGCATTCCCTGGAAGCTCAGTGAGTCCCTTGCTTTCCTGGACTCTCCTGCACCTCCTGGTTTGGCCACGGTGGCCCAGGCTGGGGTGCAGGGATGTTTCAGGTCACTCTACTCATTTCCTAGTTCTGTTTAAATGGGATGGTATTCAGATATAACACATCCAGCTGATTAAACACCATCCTATCTGCACTCAACACCAGATCCTAATCTTGGAAAAAATGGATCCAGAAACCAGTTATAATTGAATCCTATCATAAAATTTAACAATTTTTATTATTCCAAAGTCAAGATACTTGGCAGCACTATGTCTGCCATAGCCAGCTGGCTGCCCCTCTGCTCCCTGAGTGATTCCTGGGGGTGCAAGGGCTGTGGAACGATTGTTGTTCTCAGCCTGGCTCTGGGCAGGAGCCATGGACCTGACAGAGGACAGACACCATTTTGTTCTGCCATCCAGGTTGTTCAGCCTGGAGAAGGCTCCAGGCAGGCTCCAGAGCATCTCCCAGTACTTTGGACAAGGGCCCGAAGTGACAGGACACAGGGAATGTCTTCCAACCAGCTGAGGGCAAGGTTAGATTGGTATTAAGAAGAAATTCTTCCCTGTGAGGGTGCTGAGGCCCTGGCACAGGCTGCCCAAAGCAGCTGTGGCTGCCCCATCCATGGTCACGTCTAAGGCCAGGTTGGACAGCACTTGGAGCAGCCTGGGACAGTGGAAATGATGGGGTGGATCTGGAAGAGCTTTAAGATCTCTCCTAATCCAAACCATTCTCTACGATTTTCTCCCAAATATTATTTCCCTCAGCCTCACAGAGCTTCACCCTCCACAAGTTTGCTTTAATGCCTCCCAAGTCCAGGCATCATCTCCCCCCAAGCACAGCCAAGGTCCCTGAGCCCTGGATGGGGACTGGAAGCCCAGGTCTGTGTCTGTGCCGCGTTGCCCTGGTGCACCCAGAGCCCTGCTGGGCCACAAACCCTCGCTCTTTGGCCAGGGCAGAGCTGCTCCAGGTAGAGCTGGACCGTGACTCCAGGGACAGACAAAAGGGCCTGGCCACAAAGGCCCCGCCAGCTCCAGGCTGTTGTTTCCAACAACTTCCACCACACGTGCGGCCAATTAGAAGTTAATTGACTTTACAGTTTGCTTAGAAATATTTCGTTTGCTCACTTCTTCTGGAAAGCCAGGAGCAGCCGGGGGTCCAGGATGTTCTCCTCAGGCTCCCAGCTGTTGTGCCTGCAAAGGAGGACACGGACCGGGTGAGGGCAGGGCCGGGCCCCCCCGGGCTCCGGCACCGCCGGGGCTTCACCCCGGGACAGCGGGGCTGGCACGGAGCGGGACGTGCCCGCACCGGGGGCCGGCACAGCCGGGGGGCGGGCAGGGGAGAGGGGCCGGGGGAGGGAGATGGGGAAGGGGGCGGCCACGCGGGGCGAGGCGAGCCCCGCGCATCCCGGGGGAGCTCCGGTTGCAGCAGAGCGGGCGAGGGGCGCGGGGCCGGCACCGCCGGGGGGGTGCGGAGATTCCGGGGGGGTTGGACCGAGCCGGGGGGGTGGAGGGGGGCGCGGAGCCCCACGCGGTGGCGGGGAGGGCCCGGCCGCGCTTATTTGTAAACAAAAGGAGCGGCACGACCCAAACAAAAGCGGCCGGGCGGGCGGTACCCGCGCCTCGCTCCGCACCGCATGGTTCCGCGATCCGCGCAGCCCCGCTCCGCGCCCCGCACCGCTCCGCGCCCCGCACCGCCCCGCTCACTTGGAGGACCAGCCTCGCCACTTGACCAGGTACTCCAGCTTGCCCTGCGGAGAGAGACGGGGAGAGGCGTGTTAGCGGCGGCGGGGGGTGCGCGGGGGGTGCGGGGACGGCGGCTCCCACCTTGCGGAGCCGCTTGCTGAGGATGCACTCGGCGGCGAAGACCTGCTCTCCCACGCTGCTCAGCTCCTCCATGGCCCCGGCCCCGCGCACACCCCCGCGCACTCACACACAAGGGGAGCCCCCGGGCGCGCCCCCGACGGCGGCCGCGCGCGCTCCGACCCCCCCCCAGATCCACGCGCGCCCCCCGGCACAATAAGGCGGAGGGGTGTGTGGGGAGGGGGTCCCCAAATTCCCCGCCGGCCAATGGGGAACAGGGGGCGGGGCGATCCGGCGTGGGGGGTGGGGGGAGGCATTGTCTGTGTGCGACCCCTCCTCTTCCTCCCGCGCGGGGGCGGCCGCTGCCCGGCCGGAGCGGGGACAATGGGGTGGCCCGGCCCGGGGCTTTGTTTCCCCGGGCAGAGCAGGGGGCTTCCCTGGCCGGCCCCGCGGGGGATCCCCCCGCTCCGACCCCGCCAGGGCTTCCTGCTGCTCGGACCCGGGCTCCGAGTCCCCCGCCCGGGGTCCCTCCTGGGGACAAAGCACCCTGGGGCTGGGGCAGCCAGCGCCTGTCCCCGCCGGGCCGGAACAGGCGGCAGCAGCACCGGCACGTTTCAGTTCTAAAATAGTTGATTATAATAGAATAAAGGATTTCCCAGGGGGCTGGGCCGGTTGTGACCCTCGCGCGGTGCCGGCTCGCAGCTCGGTTCCGCCCGGCCCACGGTCCCTCCCGAGCCGCGTTACCGGGGGTGCGGCGGCACCGCACGCACCGGGGCGTGCGGGGCTGCGTGAGGAGCTGCTGCACGGCGGTTGTGCGCTGTGGGCGTGGAAGGATGAAATATGGTGCTTTACAGGCATGGAAGAAGATGAGTCAGCACCTCAGGGAGTTCTCCTCCGCGGGCCCGGAGCCTGCCCTTAACCGTGCGGGAGCCGCAGGGATATGAACTGCCGTCGCCCCGCGGCGCGCAGGGACTGAGCAGGAGCCGGACGGGCCATGGGGTGTCCTGCGTGGGGCCTCGCCCGCACCCCGGGCACTGCCGTCTCCGGTAAGCGATGCCGGGTTTAGCGATGCCGGGTTTAGCGATGCCGGGTTTAGAAAAGCATTCGGAGCCGCAGCGGGTGCGTTGGGCTGTCCCCGCTGCGGGGGATTGTCACCACGGGGACCCTCTGTGAGGGAATGAGAAACTGGAAGCGTCGTCAGGGAGCGGGACTGACCGGGACGGGGACGTGCCTGGGGTGCTGGGTCGATGCCAGGGGGTTGTCCTGGGTCGGGCGCTGTCACCTTTCATTGTTTTCTTTGCCAATTACCGTGGCCGTTCACTGACGAGAAGAGCTGTAGGAGCGTTTTTTTAGCCGAAGGTGACACAGAATTGTTACACAGCGCCGCACTTTTTGTTTGAGTTCATTTACCTTCTGCCAGCTCGGCTCTTTGTGTGCGACACCTCTTAGGTTTTAGAAGCAGCCCTGTGTGAGCTCCCACCGCCGTGTCCCTGAGCCGTGCACGGCAGCACGGCCGTGTGGGCGCAGCCCGAGGGATGAGGAGCCGTGGGGCTCTCCTGGCTGCAGGGCTTGGGCTCTGAGGGGTGAACGAGCCCTGATTTGGGTGATGCTGCCTGTGCCAGCCGCCCCTCAGTGCTGTTGTTCCTGTGCTCTCCACGGGGATGCAGGGCTAAGGTCGCTGTTCCCTCCCTTCCCGGGGCCAGGAAGGGAAGGCCAGTGAGTGGAGAGGCTCCATGTGCTGTCTGCTGAGCTGAGGAGGGGCTGGGGGGATAGAAATGGGAGCAGCCCTTGACATTTGTGTCTCTTTAGGGACCACAGCGTTTGTGGGGCTGTGCCATCAGCATTGTCCCTAGTCCTTATGGGGACTCTGATTCCTAATGCTGCTCAGCCCCCATGCCTGTTCCTGCTGAGGGTGAAAAGGACTGTGCTGCTCCCTGGGCTGGAAATCTCCTTTTTCCTCACAGCGTTTCACTGAAAACTGGTCCTGGGCAGTGCCTGGGCTGCTGTGGGCTCGATGCTTTTTAGCCCTGGCAGAGTGGGGTATCCCCAGGGCTTCTGGGATGTTCTGTTCCACTCGGTCAGCCAGAGGAGACCATCCCAGCCCTGGAGCTTCCCTGGCATTGCTGGTGGGGGCTGCCCCAGCTGGGGCAGGATGAGATGTCCTCCTGCTGCTGCCAAAGCTGTGGCTCCACCTGTGAGTGCCTTTTTGATGAATTCAGTGTTTCCCATCCCTGACAGGGACTTCACCTTTCTGGAGAAACTCAGCAACACGCACTGAGTAACTTGGCCCCACACTCCCACCAAGCAAAGTCACAGCGGGGCCAATAAATTCACCAATCACCGTGAAAACTGTCGTCATCTTAAAAATGAGAGCCAGACCCCTGAACTAATCTGATGGAACATGAATTTGTAACTTTCCCCAAGTACGCCAGGCATCCCAGGAATGCCCTGTGTCCTGTGTTATGTCTGCAGCAGGGGCTGTCAGGCTGAAGTGGGGTTTGGTGTCGAAGGAAGGGATGGGGAACTGAGTCCCCTTTGCCTGTGGAGGGGAAAAGGGCCATGCTGCTCCCTGGACTGGAGATCTGTTCTATAACCAGGGTGTTACTGCGAACGAGTTCTGCTCACGCCCCGTTCCCTGCGGGACCCCCATGGCAGCGGTGCTGGGGGTCCCTGACTTCAGAGGGCGAGGCTGGGGCCAGCCCAGGCTACAGCCGGGCCATGGTGGCCATGTTTGTTGTGGGCAAATGGTGGCTGTTTTTCTCGAGGCAGCAGCCAATCAAAGCACACAGATCTGCATATCATTTGGCTACTGCAGCGGGGTCCTGGCTACTGCAGCCGGGTCCGGGGCTGGGCAGCGTCCAGGGTGGGGTGGCCAGGGACCACGTTGTGGCTGGGTCCTGTGGCCCTGGGCAGGAGTCAGCCACCCCCAGAACAGGCATTCTGGGAGGCAGCAGCGTCCCCACACACCGTGTGCCATAAATATATACGTGTCCTTGGATGTTTGTTGTTATGTTGCCATCCCGGAGTGGTCGGGACCCCTGGGCAGCGAGCAGCTTCCCAGTGCAGGAAAGAGAAAAGGAAGCAAATGGTGTGGAAATGCATGGCAAATTGGGATGCAATACACAGCGGGGCTCTCCCTGCTGCGTGACCCCCAGCCCGGGCAGGGGGGCGGTGGGGAATGAATTACGTGGGGAGGGGAGGGCGGGAGGAGACGCGGGGATCGGGCAAGGCCAGGCTGGGCTTTGTCATCGGGGAACGTTTGGTGAAAATGTCCCACACTGCCAATGCACAAGGTGTGAGGAGCCACGGGAAGGGCTGGGAAAGGCTCAAAGAACATGAAAAATTCCGCAGTTTTGGGTTTGCCGTGGAAGAGGCCGGACGAGAGATGGCTCCTGGGCTGGGGAGCAGGAGCCGGTTCAGGTTCTGTGTCTGTGGGGCTCAAACTCGCACCCACAGCGGGGAGGATCCATCTCATCCGCCTGGCCTGGGGCATCGGGGCATCCGTCAGCCCGGGGCACGTAGTCAGGGCCAGGGGGGGATTTCGGGGTGTGACCCGCATCTCCAGGGCATCCCTTGGAGCATCCCTGCGCCTTGGGCTGGGTGCTGGCGGGTGGCTCCCGGCTTTGTCCCTCGGGACCGAGGAGCTGATCCCTCCCCGCGGGAGTTACCGGAGGGCCCCGGGGCAGCGGCCGGTGCCGGGCGAGGGGGCCGCGGGTTTGGGGAGATGCTCCGGGCCGGGGTTTTACCGTGAGCCGCTTCCCCCGCCCGTGCCGGGAGCTCGGGGGCGCCGGGCGCTGAGCGCGGCTCGGGAGCCCTCGGCCGCCGGCTGCCGGTACTGCACCGGGCCAGACACCGGGACACCGGGACAGACACCGGGACACCGGTACTGCACCGGGCCAGACACCGGGACACCGGGCCAGACACCGGGACACCGGGCCAGACACCGGGACACCGGTACTGCACCGGGCCAGACACCGGGCCAGACACCGGGCCAGACACCGGGACACCGGTACTGCACCGGGCCAGACACCGGGCCAGACACCGGGCCAGACACCGGGCCAGACACCGGGACACCGGTACTGCACCGGGCCAGACACCGGGCCAGACACCGGGACACCGGTACTGCACCGGGCCAGACACCGGGACACCGGGCCAGACACCGGGACACCGGGCCAGACACCGGGACAGACACCGGGACACCGGGAGATGGGTACAGGGGGATGGAGGAACAGGACCAGGCTCCCCCAGCTCCACGTGCTCAGGGGCACAGGGCTCGGAGGATGATCCGTGCTGGAAGTGGACCCAGTTCCGTGCCCAGCACACTGCATTCAGCTGCCCCTGTGCCAGCAGCCACGCCGAGCTGTGTCCCATGGCAAACCCTGCGCCTGAAGGGCAATGGAAACCTTCCTGCAGGGATATGTCAGGTTCAGCCTTTCTCCAGGATGGCTTCTTCCTCACTATGGATTTTTATGGCAGAACTCTGTCTCACCTAAATGCTGCAGGTGGAGTCAGGAACTCAATTCCTGCTCCCAGGTGAGGAAAAATCAGCTCTCAGATGAGGATTTGTGTCTGGAGGTTGGTCACCACAAACTCCATGTTCCCTGTATGGGTCTGGGAACCAGACTGCGAGCAGCCCTATGAGCACTGTGGCTTCTCAGAACTTAAAGGCTTATAAAAAAGAGGGAGAGTGACATTTTAAATGGGCAGAGAATGATAGCACAGAGTAGTGGTTTTAAACTTCAGAGAGGAGAGATTTAGGTTAAATGTTATGAGGACATTCTTTCCTGTGAGGGTGGGCAGGCCCTGGCACAGGGTGCCCAGAGAAGCTGTGGCTGTCCCTGGATCCCTGGAAGTGTCCAAGGTCAGGTTGGACACCTGGAGCACCGGGGACAGTGGAAGGTGCCCCTGCCCATGGCAGGGGTGGCACTGGATGGGCTGTGAGGTCCCTTCCAACCTAAACCATTCCATGGTTTGTGATCCTGCTCTCTGCCTGCTGGCCACCCTGGGCATGAGGACAGAGCTGGTACCAGTGGGTTCTGAGCTCTGCAGGCTCTGCCAGGATCTCCAGGACATCAACTTCCCAGCAGAGCTGGCTGCCCCTGCCTGTAGAGCGTGCAGGGCTGTGCTGACCTGCACGGGAGGCCCCAAGGTCACCAGCAGGAGAACGGGGAAGGTTTCAGTGCACTTTTATCATTAATATCAATTTCAGTGGCGTGCACAGCGCTGGCCACACTCCCCTTTCAGAGCCTCCTGCAGCCGCCGCCGCCCTGACCCCCACCCCAGCACAGTTTCAAGCCAAACATTTTCTTCCTGTTTTTCTGAGGGTGCGGCTCTTGTTTCATCTCGTTGGGTGAAGGCGATGCAGTGAGCGAGTCTCTATGGCAACAGATGTTTATCGAGCCCCTGAGATGAGGCACAGGGCTGGGGAAAGGCACCACAGCATCTGGGAGGGGTCTGGGGGTGCTGGAATGCCACTCTGGAAGGGCTGGGATGGGGGTGCTGGACGGGAGGGGTCTTGTCCCCTAAGCCCCAGCCTGGCTGAAGGGCCCTGGGCTGTTTCCTGCACAGGGAAGTTTGGACTTGTGAGGGGCTTTGCCTCAGCCCTGCTGTGGAGAGGTCCTGGGAGCCTGGCACAACACCCAGGCTCTGCCAGCCCCTGGCTCAGGAATCTCAGGGCTGTTTGCTGTGAGCTGGGGAGTCCTGGCCCTGGCACTGCCACATTCCCTGTCTCTCCAAAACACATCAGTGCCCCTCCCAGAGCTGCCAGGAGCTGCAGCTGGGGCAGGTCTCAGCAGCTCTGCCATGGAGCTGCAGGTTTGCTGCTCAGGGGTGCACGGGGCAATTCCCAGTTCTGTCCACAGCCACCAAGCACAGAAAGACAAGCAGGATCCTGCTGAGGGCACCTGGGGCTCTTGGGACAGGAGCTGGAAGTGCTGATTGACTTTGGGACACATCGAGGCTTCTGGGCTGGGGGTGCTGTGGCCAGCACAGACAAATGGGGTCTCTCTGAATCCTGGCCAGGTCCAGGGTGAGCCAGTCCACCGTGGCTGGGGCCTGGCGCCTTTCAGGGGAGGCTCCCAGCACGCTCGGAACAAAGTCTTCATTTAATTAAGTTGGATACTCAATATGTATCAGCTGTCTCCAAACCCACCCTGGAGCTGTTGTGCCTCCCACATTTGGGGTGATGCAAACACGGGGTGATCATGTCGGGCTGGTCATCAGTGCCGCCTCCCACAGCAGTGCATCCTGGTGTCACCCCAAAGCCTGGGACAGGCGTCTCTCCCTCCGGGGACTCAGCCGTGCTGGAGCGCAGTGACTCAGTGATTTAGAGAGGTTTTAGGAATTTTGTCCAGTTCCCTGAGCCTGGCTCTGGTTGTTTTTGTGAGCCATGTCCTTCCCCACCTTGCCGTGTGTTCTGGTAGAGTTGCCTGGAGTTTGGGGGCTGCCAGGACAGGAGAACCGGCGCTGCTGGTGCTTGGTTCAGTCTCTGCAGCCTGGAGGAATCGTCTGGAAGTGCCGGGAATTGGAGCCAGAGTTACTGGTGCTGGTGGTTCTCTGGACAAATTTGCACTGTGAAGGCAAGTGACAAACTCTGGTCTTGCAGCCACACACGGCCACGTGCAGAGGCAGCAGCAGTGAAGGATTCACCCCTCGGGGTTGCTCATGCCAGGGTCCAGCCCTGGCTGCACACCGAGGACAGGGGGCAGTGGCACGGTCCAAGGGGGCTCCCACTCCTTCACTTCAGCCCAGCCCATGCCCTGGTGGTGTCAATGCTGACCCCGGGCTGGAGAAACACAGAGTCCTGTCTGAGGTGTGAAGCCCCTGCTGTGTCCCGCAGGGAGCGGTTTGGGGGGAGTTCCACAGACACACGAAAGCCGGGGCGACCACCCCCAAACGGGGCACGTGTTTGCCTGGGTAAGGGTCCTGCCGGGGGTCCTTGGGGTCGCGTACCTGGTGGGGGTTAGAAAACTCCTCCCCAGCATCCCAGAACCAAGGCGAGTCCCAGCATCAGCGGCAGCTCCTTGGCGGGATGGAGAGAACCGGAACCTGCGGTGCCGAGAGGGGCTGAGTGCCATCCCTGCCCCGGGGGCAGCACCCCACGGGTGACTGTCACCTCCCGCCACCCGCTCTGCTCCCTCCTCCCGGCCAGGGACCCGGTGACCCCCGCCTGGCCACCGAGAGGGGGGAGCGAGCGGCGGAGGGAGCGGCGGGGAAGGGGGCGCGGGCCCGGTGCCCCGGAGCGGCTGCGGCCGCCAGGTGTCGCTGTTCCCGCGGGAATCCCGGCGGAGCGCAGCGATCCCGGTGCGCTCCCGGTGCCCATTGCCGCTCCCGGTGCCCATTGCCGTTCCCGGTGCCCATTGCCATTCCCGGTACCCATTGCCGCTCCCGGTGCCCATTGCCGTTCCCGGTGCCCATTGCCGTTCCCGGTGCCCATTGCCGTTCCCGGTGCCCATTGCCATTCCCGGCCGGTGTCTGCTGCCGCTCCCGCTGCTCCCTGTGAGTCCCGGTGCTCACCATTGTCGCCAGGTTTCGTAGGTTCAATCGGTTCAGTCGGGTCTCGCAGCATGGGCTTGGTGACGTCCAGGGAGCCGTCGTGGGGCTCAGGGGTGATGCCCAGCAGCTCGCACAGGAGCGCGTAGACATTGACACTTTCGAAGGGCTCCACCACCAGCCCCTTCCTGAAGTCTGGTCCCACGGCACGGAAAATGGTTTTCATGTTCGTGTCCTCGTTGTCGAAGCCGTGCTCTCCCTTATTGAACTGCACCTTGTGCCTCTGCAGAGGAGAGCAGCAACGTGAGCACCCCAAGCCCTCTGCCCCCCCACCTCGTGTGCCACGTTCTGCTGCTGTGGGGTTTGATGGTCTGCTTGGTTCCTTTCCGTTTTGGAAGTTGATCTGTTAGTGTTAAACACTGCAGGAGCTGGAGGTGCCTTCAGACCGCTCTCAAGCAATTACATCCTGCAAGTTCCCTCCCTAAATGTCAGCACATCCAAGCTTTGTTGTGCTGAGGAGCTTCCAGTGGGAAGTTGCCTGCTGGCCTTGGTGCTGGGCCTTCCTTTAAGTCAGGCTAGGAGAGGATCCTGCAATGGATATTCTGCATTCATGCTACTCCTGCTCCAAGGTTTCTAGGTAGTTTCTCTTCTCAACAGCAGGGAAGGTCTTTTTAGAAAGAGCTGGAATTCCTATCTCTGTGTAATTAGCACAAAGGGCTAAAGCTGGGTGGGTGCTGGGGGTCTGTGAGAGGGAGAGGAGGGGGAGGCACATCCCAAAGGACAGTAGGATGTGCCTGAGCTGACACCTTACCCCATGGATCACGTAGCCTGGGTCGCCGTACAGCAGAAGTGGGGTGATCCGGGAATGGTTGGCGTAGTGGAATCTCTTTGGGAACTCTTCTTTCTTGTACACGTGCAGCTTTGGGTGGGCATTTTTCAGGACTGAGTACACATGCTCCAATTTCCCTTCTTTTGGCACTAGGAGTCCATTTGGTCCATAATCTAAGAGTTCAAAGTCGATGTCTTGGAAGGTGAAGTTGCTGACGGTGCCGATGTGAATCTCGTTGGTTTTTATCACGGTCTCCATGCCGTGGTCAGACGTGATGATGAGGTTGAGCGTTTTTTCCAGGCCGCTTTCCTGGATGCGCTGCCTCAGGTAACCCACGGTTCTGTCCACCTGCTTGATCATGGTTTTCCTCTGTGTGGATTCAGGGCCAAACTTGTGTCCTGCAGAGTCTGGCTCCCCGAAGTAGAGCGTGATGAAGTCGAGGTTGTCCACTGTGAACCATTCCATGACGGTGTCGATGCTCTGCCTCCAGTTGGTTTCGTTGCTGTAGTTGAAAAATGCAGGTTCCACCAACTTCTTGTACACTTCTTGCCCTTGGTATTTCGCTTTGGTTCCAGGGAAGTGGATGGAGCCTGTCTTCAAACCCTGTGAGAGGAAGCATTCCATAAACTCACCTGGACTCCCTTGGCAGCATCCTTCCATCTGTCAGTGCAGCCACCTCCTAACACGATTAGTTCCTTCTGTCCCCAATGTCTCCCTCTGCCTCTAATGAGGTTTTCTTGCTCATTGCCAATTAAAAGTGATTAATTGAAAGCACTGCCCTTACACCTGGTTCTTCACTGTGCTTTATCACCAGTTAAAACTTTGGAACCAGTGGTCCCTTTGCATCTTGCATAACCCTCTGGCTCTTGGCCATCAAGACATTCAGGTGTGTTTTACAGAAGTCAGGGGAGCCAGTTTGGCAGGTAAATGTGGAAAAAGCTCTTGGGCTGGGTTTCATGTCCTGCCTCAAAGCTGGATTCGAAGCCTGCTGGGCTTGCTGCAGTTCCCAGGGGACAGGAGTGGCCCCTGACGCTGCCACCCAAGTGCCCTGGATGTGCCTTGGGCTGTGGAGCTTCCAGGCTCAGGATGTTCCCTGAGGAACTGGCTGAGGCTTCTTTAAACAGGAACAGGATAACCTGCTTTATTAATGTCTTAATAAAGCTGAAATGCATCTATTATTTTTTGCTATTTTTAGTAGAATGATCATAATTATTCCTGCCAGTGTCTGGGGATTTCAGTTTTTTTGCTATTCTAATTAGCCTGACGTTCACAGGGAGGCTGGGAACTCTTGGCCACTGGGGATCGTGGCTTGCCTGGAGATTTCCTGGAGGGTGGCAGCGTGGCTGGGTCTGTGCAGGGTCTGTGCAGGAGGAGGTGCCACACTTGCCTGATTCTGGGCAGTGATCCAGATGGGGAGGCTGCCGTTGTCCCACCAGCTGCTGATGCCCTGTGTGGTGTAGTAGGGCAGTTTCACGCCTGTTTTGGTGTCGAACCACATGTTATGGATCACGCCGTGGTTCTCCAAGTACCGCCCTGTGGGAGAGGGGAGGAGAGGAGGAGTGAGCCAGGCTGTGCTGGGGGGTCCCTTCCTCTGCCCCTCCCCACCCCTGCCCTCTGCCAGGTGGGGTCCAGGGGCAGGGAGGGAGATGCTGGGGGATCTGGTGGGAGATGCTGGGGGAGTGCTGCCTCCCTTGTGTCTTGGTGTCTGGTGGGTCTCACCTGGACCCAGCCAGGCACTGGCACCACCTGTGGTCATTGCTGCCCTCTGGGCACGGGCAGGTTCCCCATGGCCTCTGTTTATTTAATCACATGCTGTTTCACTTTCGAGGTCAGTGGGCACAAGGTTCCGTTAGAAGGGAGGGATGCACTTGGACTCTTACATTTTGTGCTGTTTTTATTATTCTGGTCCCGAAGACTGTGCAGTCCCTTCTGCCTGATATCCCCATCCTCCCTCATATTGATGCTGCCTCCCTGCTTTTGCCCATCAGCAAATTTCATTAGCATGCTCCACTCTTTTATGCCAAGGTTATTAATTAAAATCTTAAATAAGATTGGCTCCAAAATCGATTCTTCAGGAATTCCCCTGGTGCCCTCCCTCCAGCTTGACAATCTCCTCTCAGCATCCACTCTGTCCTCTTCCTGTAGCCTCTCACTTCCCCACATTACAGATTTTGCACTAATCTTCATCTTCTCCATCTTAACTAATGATTTCCCATGTGGCACTGTATCAAATGCACTAGTGAAGTCCAGAAAGATTAAATTTAGAGCATCTCCCTTGTTTAAAAAATAATTTATCTTATCAAAGGAGGCTATCGAGTTGGTCTGGTACTATTTACCTTTGATAAATACAGGTTCAGTTCATGGAATCCCAGAATGGTTTGAGTTGGGAGAGACCTTAAAAACTGCCCCATTCCACCTCTATGCCATGGGCAGGGACACCTTCCACTGGACCAGGCTGACTCCAAGCCCCATCCAACCTGGCCTTGGACATTTCCTGGGATGGGGCGATCTGGGAAATCAGGGAATCAGGGAAGAATTTCCTCGGATCTAGTTTAAATCTACCATTTCTGCATTATTGCCTTGTGTGCTCTGAAGCTCTGTGCTCTGCTGGGTCGGGACGATTCCTGACCTCGTGTCTTTCACTGAGCCTTGCCCAGCCCCGGGGCACTCACCGGTCAGCAGTGTGAAGTGGCACGGGCTGGTGAGGGTGATGAAGGAAGGAGTCATGTACTTGGCCTTCACCCCATCTGTAGCCATCGTGTCCAGGTAGGGGGTGTCCACGTCCTGGTCGTAGTTCCACCGAAAGCCATCGAAGGACACCAGGAGGAGTTTGTTGTGTTTGGACGCCTGCTGCAGGGGGAAGCATCTTCCTGAGGACAGGGCAGCCCAGAGGAGCCCCAGTGACAGCAGCATCTTCGTGCCCTTGAACTGGAGCAGCCCAGGTGTCCGGGGACATTAATATGTGCAGGATGGGACTAAGTTCGGTCCTTATCTAATCTTGCAGTTGCCGATGGGGTGTGTGGCTTCAGGCAGCATTTGGTATCAGAACAAGTGTCTCTTGTTTGTCTCTCTGCAGTAGATTATCTTAAATTCCTTCTGGGTCAAACATCAGCATCTTTCCTTGGCAGTGGTGCTGGGAACCCTCCTGCACAGCCCCCATCCCTCCCAGCCCACCCTGCTGTCCTTTCCCGCTCCTGGCTCTCAGTGCCCTGCTCTCTGGTCAGCAGTTCAGCCTCAGAAGGCAACTCAGACCCCAGGGCTGCTTGTCCACCTTGAGATGAAGGCTCAGAGGCTCAGGGAGGAGCTTGGATTTACCCACTTGGCTTTGCTGAGCTGCTCTCTGGAGGAGGAGGCTCTTCCTTGGATCCTGACCATGCATCAACCCCTGCAGATGCTCCTGAGGGTGACCCAGCTCTGAAGCTCCCACTGCTCACCGTCCGTGCACTGCTGACCTTCGCTGTATCAGCATCCCATCGTATCAATAGCTGCTGCTTTATGGCTTTTCTGGGGTTTAATCATTGCTGACGACTCATTTATCAGTAAAACTGACTTTTGGAGTTATGTAACAGAGGTTGCCTTGGTTCCCTGGGCTCTGAACTCATAACCTTTATGTCTTTGCTGATCTCCCTCTGCTCAGGTTGCAGATTTATTCCTTGGTGCTTTGCTTCCCAATTGCCTGCCACCCTCTCCTCACCAAGCAGAGCTGTCTCCAGCTGGTTTTCCCAGCCCTGTCTGGGGTCATTCCTTGATGTTTATCCCCAAGAATGAGCTGGGTAGATGAGGCTTAGGCACATAGGTTTGTTCTTCCTGGATGGAATGACAAACTCTTTGTAGACCTGAGTATCTCAAGTATTCCCACCTGGACTGATTTATCGGGGGGTGTTGGTGTCTCTTCCAGTGTGGGTGTTTTCCCGGTGGGACATGGGATAATCCTGCAAGGACCCTGTGAGAGGTCCAAGTGATCCCAGCAGGGACTTTGGGGCTGACACCAGCTGGGAGTGCAGTTAGGCTTTTGCAGGTAGTGGGAATGCTGGGGTGGATGCTGCCCTGAGCCCCCAGCCCTGGATCCGAGCCCTGAGCCAACCCTTGGCTAACAGAGAGCATGGAGTGGGTGCTGAGCTAATGACACCCCAGCACTTGTGTCTGCCAGCCCAGCACTGCCCTCCCTGAGCTCAGTGTGCCCTCCCTGAGCTCAGTGTGCCTCCTGCCAGCCCAGCACCTTCTCTGCCAGCCCAGCACTGATGTTTACTCGAGGAACTCTTTTTTGGCTGCCCTGGGTTCGATATTGTCCTTCCATGAGGACAAAGCTTCCTGGTAGCACCGAGGGTTTAAAGGGCTCATGATAAAGATGTTATCGCTTGCCAAGCTCAGGGAAGGCCCTAAATATCCAGATGCTGTTCTGAGCTGGGTCACCAAGGGCCTGAGCCAGTGCTCACAGTGTGGGGAAAGTGCTGATAACAAATCGTGTTCATCAGCTCCTCCGGGAGGGAAGAGACCGGTGAGAGGGAAGCTCTGCATTAATCTCCGAGGAATATTCCATGTCAGGAGAGTTTCAAGGCACATTTTGATATCAGTATCTGAGGAGCACAAGGCACAGATAAAGAACATCACCTTTGGCCACGCTGCTGCGAGCTCCAGCTGAAAGGGCTGATATTGCACTAACAACGCCCCAGGCACTGGTTCCGTGTGTGGATGTGCCCGAGGGGCTGTGGCTGCTCTGGTCCCACCGTGTCCCTGCTCAGCATCCTCTGGAGCACCAGCTCTGTGCTGCTGGCACCAATCCTGCATCCTTGGAAACACCCCTGAGAACAGGCAAGGAGCTCCAAGGGCACCATGCAGGAGCAAAGGAGCCCTGAACAACTAACCAATGTGATTAAGCAGAAGCTACTTTATTATTTATCTTATGCCCTACTTATAGATTATAAAACTGCTGTCCAAGTGATCACACATTGCTTGATTGGTGCCTCTATCTTGTCCACATGCTCTGCATGCACTTTGAAGGAAATAGGATTGGTTACAGTCCAGTGCTTCACTGCCCTTCCTTACCTTAGTTCTTGCAATCTTGATATTCTCTTTTTCAGCTTCTTCTTTCCCAGTTTAGCACAATTTGTGTTTCAGTAGCCTTGATGAATTCCAGAGTGTTTGATTGCTAAAATTGGCTTGGCTGGTGCACCTGCTATAAACTATGGCCTAGGCTGTTCCAATACCTTTGCTACAGCAGCACAGGCTGTGAGCGCTGTCCCTGCAAAGGCTGCTGGGGCTGCCACTCCATCCTGCCCCTGTGCACCGGTTAGCTCTGTGAACACTGAGGAAAAACCGAGAACGTGAGCCCAGAGAAGTCTCCTGCCAGGGGAACTGTCCTGCTTGGTGTCCCAGCCTGTCTGCAGCCTTTGAGAAAAGTGATGTGCTGAGCACGCCATGGGCAAACCTGCAGCTCCCTGTGGCTGAGCACGGGCAGTGCTGAGCACCAAGGGCTGGATAAACTCATCAGTGTTACTGAGACCTCTGTGCCAGCACCGTGTGGTTAACGTGGTTAATGCTGGTTAATGTGGTTAATGTGGTTAATGCCCATGAGCAGAACCAGCAGTGCTGTAGCTGTGGGGTCTGGGGGGCTGTGGGGGAGCTGTGTGGAGCTGTTGGGGGTGGGATGCACCTGGGCAGGTGTGTGGTGTGGTGGGTGTGCCCCAGGGAGCAGGGCAGCCCTGACAGGGTGTTCTGTGGAACCGGGAGCAGCTCTTGGCCCGAGCCCTGAAGCAGATGGAGGGAGGAAGGTGCTCCAGCCAAGCTGTTTGGAAGGGCTGGAAAGGAGGAAGGAGGTGGGAAAAGAAGCTTTGAGTGGGGGCTCTTGGGCAGCTCTGGCTGCCGGTAGCAGCAGGCAGGAGTTTGAGTGTCACCTCTGAGAGGCTGCTGGTGCCGCTGGGAGAGCTGGGGGAGCTGTGGGGTGTCCCGGACTCTCTCTCCAGCCTGGGGGTGACTGAAGAGAGCCCCGAAATGGCTCCTTTGCCTCAGCCCCTGCAGGGAAGGGTCGGGCAGCGCCCGCGGGGCTGCGGCACTCGGCGAGGAGCCTGCTGCGGGCGGGGGGCTCGGAGGGACCCGGGAGAGACCCGGGAGAGACCCGGGAGGGACCCGGGAGGGACCCGGGAGGGACCCGGGAGGGACCCCGAGAGGGACCCGGGAGGGACCCCCGGACCCCCCGCGCGGCCGGGCGGGGCCGGCAGGGGGCGCTGAGTGGCCGCGGCGGGGCCGGGCGGGACCGGGGTGTCCCGGGAGCGGCGGGGCCGGGATGGGACGGGAATAGAACGGGAATAGAACGGGATGGAGCGGGGATGGAGCACGGATAGAGTAGGGCTGGAGCCCGTGCCCAGAGCACCAGGAGAACCTGGAGCACCTCCCGGGAGCAGGGATGGGGTTTCACCCCTCTGGGGAACGGAGCCCGTGTGAATCGTGGTGATTCCCAGGGCTCAGCCTGCAGCCCACGGCCTGGGCTCCTCTTTGTGCTCCCTGGTGGAGTCTGAGCCCTGTGCAGCAGAGCAGGGGCAGCCTTGTGGCTGCAGCCTTGCTCTGCAGCTTGGTTAATCCCAGCATCGACCGCTCCATCTGGGCCCGCGGCTCTTC